>CM077660.1:15714977-16017477 GCA_039707465.1 Rhabdophis nuchalis | reverse complement strand
GCTCATATTTAATTTGTTGTCCACTAAGACTCCAAATATGTTTTGCACCAGGTGAAGGTTCTGGATTTCTTCTGAAATAATGCAAGATGGCTGCAGCAAAGCAACTCACTGCTGAAGGTGAGGCTGGTCAGAGATGTTTTGGCCAGAGAAGCTGCTCAAAGCCGTAATGACCAGTCCACAAGCCGCCTCCGCTGTGTCTCTGGTCCTTCACAGCGTGCATTCCCCTCCTTGGCTCCCACACACTTCTGGGTTGGAGGCCCTGTTCATCTGGGTTCAGAGCGATTCTTGCCCTTTGAGAAGCAGCCACAACGCTGCTGCTAAGCCTGAACTACTTATGGTCTTGTTAAATAAGTGACATGGTGGGCAATTTTTGAAAATATCCCCATCTTCTTAGGTAATCACTTAAAGAAAAGTCGAAAATGACTAACTGGGATTGTCATGATGGAATTATTCACGTTTAAATTAGAGCACCTTTTTCAAAAGAAATGTTTTTAAACTTTTCAGAACAAGGATAATGAATGTGTTTCTCCTATCTGAATAGTGAATATCCTTTAACAATCTGGTCACTTAGAATTCAATATTATTTTCCAATTGTCGATAATTTTTTGCAGATCCTGCAAAATATTAACCTTCCCAGAACAGATGTCTTTCTCCAGAACACCAGAACATCATCTAGAAGATGATGTTCAGGAGAATAAAACCCTGCAAGAGCTCCAAATTCCCAGATCAGACACACACTGAAGATCTAAGAGATGGGAAAAGTCTTACCTTGAAATTCCATTCATCATTAACTTGTCTGCAAAGGTTCAGGTCCATCTCTGCCACCAACAGCCCATCTCGGGTTCGTGACAGTCCTGGGCTCCGACTTCCGTTTGGAGCAGCTACGTAACTCGAGCCATAAAAATAGCCCAAGTCACGATGGGCTTCATAAGTTAATACAGAACAACAGGATTTTATTAATAGTCACCCGCAAAGAGAGCCACCCCAGCAGAGAGTGATAATTGCACGTGACCAGGGCCATCTTGTTCTCCTGCTGGAGGTCATCTAAACTCCCTTGCCCATCAGGTTCCAAATGGAAGCACCCCAGAGAAGAGAGGAAGAGAGCCTCCAGCTTTCCAAGGGCTCCTTTTTCGAGGTTTTTTATTTCCCTCCACGGGAATCTGCTTTCCTGGCTCTTCAAGCCCTTAATCCTGCCCTGTGGTGAGAGGGACAGCTGGACTCTTATTGGTGTGGCCTCTTTCCAGCTGCCATCTTCTCTTCAGGAACCTTTCCTCAAAGCTCTCCTTGCTAACCACCCATCAGACCTATATGGGGCCTTTTCTTCAGCATGAGGGATACAAGTAAAAACTCCTCCAAATTCTCCTACAAGGTCCTTACAAGATAGGTTGGGTTGCACAGGGAGGGAGGGAGAAGGAGAGAGAGGGAGAGAGGGGCAGGGAGGAGAAAGAAAGGGGAGAGGGAGAGGGAGAAGGAGAGAAAGGAAAAGGGAGGCGAAAGAAAGAAGGGAGAGGGGGAGGGAGAAGGAGAGAAAGGAAAAGGGAGGGAGGGAGAGAAAGGGAGGCAAAAGAAAGAAAGTAGAGGGGAGGGAGGAGGGAGAGGGAGGGAGAGGGGGCAAAAGAAAGAGGGAAAGAAAGAAAGGGGAGGGAGAGGGAGGGAAAGGGGGAGGGAGAGGGGGCAAAAGAAAGAGGGAAAGAGAAAGAAAGGGGAGAGAGGGAAAGAGGGAGGAGGAAAGAGAGCCTGGCCATCAAGGGAGCTTCTACAGTTGAGGATGGGCTCCAACCTGCTCTTCCCACTCCGAGTCCTTCAGCCCAACTTCGCCCTGATGCTCCCCATCTGATCTCCTGTTCTCACCACGTTCCTTGGTTGCCTCTTCATCCGCCCTGTCCTTCACAGAAGCCTCTCCCATTTGTCTGAGCTCTTGTCAGGTGCCCAACGCTCAACACTGGCCACAGCTACTCCAGGGAGAGCAGCGGGAAATGTTCACGACTCCTAGACTCTTTCCATGCTCACTTATCCCAAGCAATGACAGGCCTGACTCTTTCTTCCTCAGCGCAGTATTTCACGGGCCCTTGAATTCCCATGGTTGTTTCCCAGCTCCCACCAATATCCCTTTCTTAGGAAGGAAAAGGGCAGCTGGTGGCAAGAGCCAAGCTGGCATCCTCCTCTGGGGAGACCGGTGGGCAAGAGCTCCTGCAGTTGCCAGCCAGCACCCCCACCCCCGCCCCCCTCCCCTGCAAGGAGAAAGCCATACTCACCTGGTTCCCCATCTCCGGATGTAAAGGGATGCGGGAAAAGTTCCTGTGAGAAGCCAAGAGGTACAAACTGAGACCCCCTCATACTCTAAAGGGGGTGGGGGTGGGGCACGATGGTCCTTCTATGGCCGTGATGGTGAACCTATGGCAAGTGAGGTGCTGCCCTGTCAGCTGGCCAGTTGAATTCGCCCTTTTGTGCATGCTCTTTTCACCCTCTCCAGGCTCCAGAGGCTTTATAGGAGCCTGTGGAGGGCAAAAAGAGCCTCCCCCCCCCCCCCCCCGAGGCTCTCCAGAGGCTTCATGAGCTTCCCTGAAGCCTGCGGAGCACTCAAAACGACGTTTCGACAAAACCAGAAGTGACCTCTGATTTGGTCAGAGTGTCATTTTGAGTGGTCCGGAGGCTTCAGGAAAACCTCCTAAAGGTCACTGAAGCCTCCGGAGGGCCTCGGGGGGGGGGGAGGCTGTTTTCGCCCTCCCCAGACTCCCATAAAGCCTCTGGAGCCTGGAGAGGGTGAAAAGAGCATGCAAAAAATGGGGGGTTGCGCCTGTAGTGGATGCATGCGCACTTGGGGTGTGTGTGTGTCATGCATTGCATTATGGGCGCAGCACACCCACGCATGACCCCCCTGCGCTCCCCCCACTTATGGCGCGCAAGCCAAAAAAGGTTCACCATCGCTGTTCTATGGCTTGTGGACTTCAACTCCCAGAATTCCTGAGTGAGTCATGTTGGCTCAAGAATTCTAATAGGTTGAAGTCCACAAGTTACCAAGGGACCACAGTTCCCCCACCTGTGCCCTCCAGACACAAGATGCCCCATTGGCCAGCAATCCTTGTCCATCCAATGGCTTCTGTCTGCTTTGGAAGCATTTATTGCCTCTTCTCCAACTGCTATTGGTTTCGAAAAGGGAACAGGGAAAGCAGGGGTGCCTGTATCTGCTCCCCTCCGCCCCACACACTATGACCAGAGCCTTGGGGGCACTGGGGGCATCTGGAGCTTCCAGGTGTAGGACCTTCCCCCCCTCCCGGGCAACAATCAGAATAGTGACTGGCATTCAGCATGTCTCAATGGTGGGGAAGGAAGGAGAGGGGGGGGGAAGGATTGCAGCTTCACACAAACACACACACACCCCTTATGGACTTCAGCATATGGAATCCTGCTGTTCCTTAAATCAACCACCTTTCGTGTTAGCTGCTCCATATTCAGTGTGGTTCTGTTTAGCAGAGACTTTTTAGCCACAATATTTTTAACAGATTAACAGAGTTGGAAGGTCATCTAGTCCAACCCCATCCAAGCAGGAGACCCTACATCTGCCTCTGCCTAGGACTGAACTCACAACCTCCTGATTGAGAGGTGAGAGCTCCACCTCTAGGCCACAGCAGCAGATATAGTTAACAAAGCATTTAAGATGGGCTGAAAATTGATTCATGGCATGAGCCCCCCCCCTCCCCCCCAGCATGGGGATGATGCCCAATTTCTCTAAAGCCAGTTTACAAAGCCCAAATCTTTGGCCAAGGAGAGCTGGAAGGCCTTACCGTCCCCACGCGGTTGATGGCACAGGTGAAGCAGTGGTTGGCAATGGCGGCATTTCTTGCCTCGATGGGCCACATGGATTCACTGTAAAGGCCACCAAGAACATTATATTCTGCAGACCCGTTTCCTCTTCCACCCAGGCAGCTAGTTTGGTCAGGAAGTGGGCCCAGGACCCCCTGACAGACAGACATACAACAGAAGGCAGCAGGCCCTGCTGTTAGGAGTAGACTCCTAGTGTTGGGTAGGCAATATGTATATATACCATGATGACCAATGGTCTTTGTTGCTTTAAATGTTTGGATGTAATCAGCAGCTGTAATTATCTCCACAATAAGAGGAAGTCAGGAGAGCTCATTCTCTCTCTCTGCTCACTTGCTGACTGACATTGACTGATCGATCAAAGAAGGAAGAATCGTGAATTGCGACTGTAAGCAATTGTTTCTTTGTTAAGGACTTTGTTTGATTCAATATCTACTATCACTGCTTGTGAAGCAGTAGGTTAGTTTTACACACCAGTAAAGCTACTTGTTTTTTTACTAACAGTGCCTGAGACTCTATTCGTGTGTATACTAGCAACAGGTTTTTCTCAAGCTGCACATTCCACTGCAGGATCTCTCCAAAGGAGAGATCCCCAACACTTGCGCAAGACCAGGAATAACCAGGAGCAAAAAATGAGCCGGCTCCATAGAAACCAGGAGCTACAGAAAAGGGCCGGACTCGGTGAAGGTGCCCCTCTGAGAGGGCCACAACATCTTCCCCCTGGGCAACGGGGGACACACGGTATATTAGAGCCCTATGGGAAGAAGGCCTTTGTGGCATTCCTCGTGTGACTCAGGGACAATGCCAAGCCAGCAAAATTCTTTCTGAGGGAACCCCAGCTGAACATTTCTCCAGCACGTTTCAAGGAACGTCCAGTCCCGAAAGGGTCACTGTTGAGAGGACCGAGCAGCTAAGAGCAGGCGCCAGGGCTTCCCCTTGACTTTCCCAAAGCATTGAGGACCCCAGGACCATCTGAACCACATGCCAAATTTCTGGTGTCGGCGTTATCCACCAAAACCAACACAGGCCTCCTGAATTCTACTGATCACCCAGGACCTCTGATGGGCGTGTTTGGGCTGAAGCAGGCTCTGCTTGCTTCGTTGCATCCTTTGTTGCATCCAAACTAGGATTTAGACTTTTTCTTCCTCTCCCAACAATACAATACAATAGCAGAGTTGGAAGGGACCTTGGAGGTCTTCTAGTCCAACCCCCTGCCCAGGCAGGAACCTTATACCGTTTCAGACAAATGGCTGCCCAACATCTTCTTAAAGACTTCCAGTGCTGGGGCATTCACAACTTCTGGAGGCAATTTCTGTTCCACTGGTTAATTGTTCTAACTGTCAGGAAATTTCTCCTCAGTTCTAAGTTGCTTCTCTCCTGGATTAGTTTCCACCCACTGCTTTTTGTTCTGCCCTCAGGTGCCTTGGAGAATTTCTTTGGGGCAACCCCTGAGATACTGGAACACTCCTATCATTTCTCCCCTAGTCCTTCTTTTTATTAAACTAGACATACCCAGTTCCTGCAACCGTTCTTCAACGGAGTTGCTGCTTCCGTTTCTCAGCCCTTCTGCAAGGAGCAGATCTGAGAGAAGCGGCTGAGGTTCTTCTGGCTTGTCTGACGCCAAGAAGGGGGTTGGGGAAGGCCCTGGCCTCCTTTTGGCTCTCTCAGATGAAGGGGGCAGACCCACCCATGCCACCCTCTTGGTAAGCTAAGGCAAATGCCAGAAGTGCTGCACAAAGGATGGAAGGAGCTGAGCTTCTGGAGACAAGGTTCCCCTTCAAGACCAGGAGACTCTCTAAATGCAAAATCCTGCTATTCAGGGGATCCACCCGTCTCTTTTATTCCATTTTTCTCCAACAAGAAACGATGGTAACGCTACCTGAGTTTGCCAATAGTGGCCGAAGGGTTAAAGATGATCTCTGCTCCATTCAAACTGTACATGAGCCAGTTGAGGGGATGATGGCGACCAAAGCAAATATTCACCGCAATCTTCCCAAACTGGGTCTCAAACACTGGGTGTCCTCGGTCCCCTTCCAGGTAATATCTCGACTGTAAAAAGAGACGATGCGACACCTCAGGACTAAGTCACGGTTAGAACCCCAGGCCCTCTTCTGCTCCCACCCTCCGCAGGAACCACATGAAGCCACCACACCTGAAGTCCAGCTGCCTCTCACAAATCTCAAGGTGGAGAAAGCTCTGCAGGTAGCCACTCACCTCCAAGCAGCCCTTACTGGCAAAAGCTTTGTCCTTGCATTTCAATGAAATCTAGGAGGCTGCAGTTGACACCCCTTATTTCTGGCCCTAGGAAGCAGTCCCTCCGGGACTCCTTTTGTGTCACGGGACCCTGGCATCTCTTCCGCAGACAGGGCTCCAGGCCTGGGTCACCCGGGCTGTCCTTCTCAACTGCGGTGCCCAGAATCGTTCACGAGGCTTCAGGTACGGCCTCCCCAGGGATGAGCGAGGGCTGGGTAAAATCTTCCCCTTCTCTAATGCAGGGCTTTTTCCACCGTGGCTCCTCTGACACCCAAGACCACCTCCGACATCGTGTTTCCAGGCATGAATCCATCACCGTGGGCATCCTATAGTTTTACCTCCCTAAACAGAATACCTGGCATTTCTCTCGGTGTCCTGCTGATCCCAGACATCTACATCATCCAGGTGAGACTGCAATCTCCCTCAGTCTTCCTGGGTGTGGGCCAGACCTCCCAGCTCTGTGAATGAGTCTGCCAACAGATGTCTGGGTGGTTGAAATCTCCCATCGCAGACACTTCGTGGTGTTGTGAAGCTTCAGTGATTGCTTTAATAAATATTCCAACTGGTTGGTGGTCGGTAGCCAGGTCCCAGCAAGAGATCTTTCCTAGGAGGTTGTCGTCTTATCTTAACCCAGATGCCTTCCACACTCGCTCGTATGACCATCAGGGCTGGCCTAGCCAGGACTTCAACACCTCCCTCCCCTTTTGTGCTGCCTCATTCAAGGTGTCCACATCAAGTCCAGCGTTTTTCTGGTGGGATCTTGTGATCCCTGATAGGTCTTTGTGCCTCGTGAGGTTCAACTCATATTGTTACCCGTATTTCAAACTTTAGTGCAGAAACAGTGAAGATAATAGGTTTGATTCTGTGACTTCAGTCTCCCCTTTGTTTTATTTCCTTAGTTTCTTTATTAAACTTGTAGCCTCCAAAGCATTTTATCAGCTCACTGTGTTTAATCCATTACATACAAGTTCATTATTTTCCAATGACTTTCTACTATCTCTCTAGATACACTCTGTTCTTTGAAGTTCCCTTCCTTGAAAAAAAATGTTAATTAGCAGGAAAATAAGTTAGGACACAGAAGAGGCTGGAGGGACTTATTTTAGCCCCCCCCCCCATCCATTTAACCCTTCATTGCTACTACATAGCTCTAAGCTGGTGATAAAAAAAATGCCGCCGCCCTGGGTCCTCTTGGAGAAGGGCGGGGTATAAATCTAATAAAATAAAATAAATAAATACATAAAAGCTCTGTGGCTACATCTGAAAATATTCAGAATAGCTAAATAAAACTTTGCCCATTTCTCCCAAGAGCAATTTCAGTGGTTTTTGCTGGACTTTGCACAAATCTATTCCTATCCAGTCTTATGTCCACCCCATCTACAGGACACCCCACCAGGACTGAGCTGTTCACAGGGCTGACCTCCACGCGTGTTCTCTTCCCATAGACCCCGCCCCAGCCCCGTTTCTCGCTTCCACGTGATTTGATTTTGATTTTATTAAATTTACACCCCGCCCTTCTCCAAACGGACCCAGGGCGGCACACAGGAATATTAAAATACATACAAAATCACATAAAAATTTAAAAAACTTATTTAATAAAAATCCTGCGCTAAAACCAAATTAAAATCTCCAAAATTTAAAACTATCTAAAAGTCATTATGGAGGTTACGCTAGGCCGGCTAGATGGAACAAATGTGTCTTTAAGCATTTGCGGAAGAGGCGGAGGTCGGAGATGGTGCGAAGTTCAGGGGGTAAGTCATTCCAAAGGGCAGGGCCCGCCACAGAGAAGGCTCTCCCCGAGTATCGCCAGTCGGCATTGTCTGGCCGACGGCACCCTGAGAAGGCCCTCTCTGTGGGAGCGTGTCGGTCTGAGGGATGTATGGGGCAGGAGACGGTCTCGCATGTAACTAGGACCCGAGCCATGGAGCGCTTTGAAGATGGTCGTCAGAACCTTGAAGTGCACCCGAAAGACCACAGGAAGCCAGTGCAGCTCGCGCAGGATCGGTGTTATATGGGAGTGTCTGGGTGCTCCCGTAATCACCCGCGCGGCTGCATTCTGGACTAACTGCAGCATTCGAGTGCACCTCAAGGGAAGCCCCATGTAGAGAGCATTACAGTAGTCGAGTCGAGACGTCACGAGTGCTTGAGTGTCTGTGCACAGGGCAGCCCAGTCCAGTAAGGGGCGCAATTGGCGCATCAAGCGTACCTGATGGAACACCGCCCTGGCCACGGCTGCCACATGGTCCTCCATGGACAGCCGGGAATCCAGGAGGACACCCAAATTGCGCGCCCTCTCCACGGGGGCCGGTGTTTCACCCCCAATGGCCAGAGTTGGAGTAATCTGGCTGAACCGGGGTGCCGGAACCCACAGCCACTCAGTCTTGGACGGGTTGAGCCTGAGTTTGTTACTACCCATCCAGATCCATACGGCCTCCAAACACCGGGACATCACCTCGGCGGCATCGTTGGGGTGGTCTGGGGTGGATATGTACAGCTGAGTATCATCAGCGTACAGATGATATCCCACCCCAAAACCACGGATGATCTCGCCCAGTGGCTTCATATATGTGTTGAATAGTAGGGGCGAGAGGACCGACCCCTGAGGAACACCAAATACGAGGGGTCTCGAGGCCGACCTCTGTCCCCCTGCCAACACATATTGCGACCGACCAGAGAGGTAGGACAAGAACCACCGCAAAACGGTGCCTCCCAGTCCCAACCCCCCCAGTCGGCGTAATAGGATACCATGGTCGATGGTATCAAAAGCCGCTGAGAGGTCTAATAGGACTAGGATAGAGGAATATCCTTTATCCCGCGCCCTCCAGAGATCATCAACCAACGCGACCAATGCCGTCTCGGTGCTGTGACCGGGTCAGAAGCCGGACTGGCGCGGGTCTAGATAATCAACTTCCTCCAAGTGTCGCGGAAACTGTTGAACCACCACACTCTCTACAACCTTCACCAAAAAGTGAAGGTTGGAGACCGGACGATAGTTCTCTAATAATGCTGGATCCAGGGACGGCTTCTTGAGGAGGGGCCTTACTACCGCCTCTTTCAAGACGGCAGGCAAGGACCCCTCACTCAAAGATGTGTTGACAATGCTCTAGACTAGAGCCAGCCTCGTGTTGTCTCCCAGGATGCCAGTACAAGCCAGGAGGGACACAAGTCCAATAAACATGTGGTAGCCTTAAGTCTCTTTAATAATAATAATAATAATAATAAAGTTGAATTTATTAACCGCTCCCTCTCCCCACAGGGACTCGGGGCGGTGCACAGGGAGAATAAGAACAATAAATATACAAAATACATACAATTTAAAACAGATTAAACTAATTCCTGTGCTAAAATCCCATTAACTAAAAATCCCCACTAAATATAAATAAACAATTAAAAACCCCATAGAGAGAGAGACTACCCTAGGCCGGCCAGGCGGAAAAGATGACAACTTGTCCATATCCTCGGTAGTAACAAAGTCAAACTCCTCCCAAGATGGTGTCTCAAGAACAGCCTCGGCTGGACCACTGTTGATGGAGGGTAGCTCATTCCGAATCCGAGTGATTTTCTCCTGCAGATAAATCCCAAATTCCTCTGCTCGACCCTGTAGAGGGGCTTCCCGCGGCCTCTGTTGAAGGAGGGAGCGGGTCACCCCAAACAGGGCGGCAGGGCGGTTATCTGCGGATGCAATAAGGGTGGCACAATACTCGTGTTTGGCCACCCTTATCGCCACTAAGTATGTCCTAATATAGGTTCTAACTAGTGTTCGGTCGGCTTCGGAGCGAGAAGATCTCCATCTGCTCTCTAGGCGTCTCTTGTGGCGTTTCATCTCCCTAAGCTCCTCGGTGAACCAAGGAGCCTGGGTGGTTCGTTGCCGCAAGAGAGGCCGCAAGGGCGCGACTCAGTCCAAGGCCCCCGTGGCCGCACTTAACCATGCGGCCACTAGGTCCTCAGTCGAGTCGTGGGGCAAGTCCACAGGAATTGACCCAAGCTCCCTCTGGAACCTTACTGGGTCCATCAGGAGCCTGGGGCAGAACCATATAGGAATATCAGGCTCCGCCTCCCTGCGGTGAGGTGTGGCGATCGGAGAGTCCAGCCGAAGGAGAGCGTGATCTGTCCATGACAGGGGTATGATGGCTAAATCCCCTATTCCCAGATCACGACTCCACTGTCCCGAGACGAAGATAAGGTCCAGGGTGTGTCCACCCTCGTGGGTAGGGCCTCAAACTACCTGGGTCAGGTCCATGGCTATCATGGAAGCCATGAACTCCCGAGCTGTACCAGAGGTTTCGCCTACCGACGGCAGGTTGAAGTCCCCCATGACCAAAAGTCTGGGGGTCTCAACCGCCGCCTCAGCTATCACCTCTAGGAGCTCAGGCAGGGCAGTTGTTGCATAGCGAGGAGCCAGGTATACAACTAACACGCCCAACTGCCTCCCTAAGCCCCACTTCACGAGGAGGGACTCACACCCGGTCGTCTGAGGGATCGTGGTCTCCTTCGGCTCAAGACCTTCCCTAACCATAATCGCCACCCCTCCCTAGGGCCCTAGGCTGATGGAAGGCTCGGTAGCCTGGTGGGCACATTTCCACGAGGGGTAATCCTCCCTCGTGGCCCAACCAGGTTTCCGTGATACCCACCAGGTCCGGGTCCCCCTCTGACACAAGGTCATGGATGAGGGGGGCTTTTTGTACCACGGACCTGGCGTTGCCCCGGGTCTGTGGTTCTTGCCCACCTAGTCTGCGATAGGAGCATGGGGAGTTGGAGCGCGTGACCGCCCGTAACCAGCGGCCACGGTCCTCCAACCGGTAATGTCCATCCTGTCTCCCACCACCCCTGCCCCTCCCCAAGACCGAACTGATGGGAAATACCTCAGTGGAAACGACCCCCCCCCTTCCTCCTCCTCCGTTTCTCTACTTCCGCCGGCCTTATAATTTGACGTCCCCCCGCCTGACTATCCACTCCCTCCTCCCTGGAACCCCCTAAAAGCCGAATTAAAAAGTTAAAAAGGAACCCCCTGAGTTTGCGCTTCGCCCACCTCTCAGGAACAATAAGTCTATCCTCGAGGTGGGCCCGTGTTAGACTAGGGGGCCAGGCCTGCGAGAGTGGAAGCTCTCACAGGCAGAGGAGGTCTGACCTCGAATACGATGGCATCCAGACGGCCTCACCGGCTCTAAAAGGAGAAACGGTAAGATGTTAATACCAGTAGGTCAGAGTGAAATGGTGGACAATAAAATAGGCAAGCTATAAAGCGGACGGTTAAAAAAGATGTTAAGATGTCATGAGATAAAAGGGATCTATCCAGCCTGGGGGGGGGAGAAGGGGGGGAGTAGACATTGAAATATAGGACTCCAAATTAGCATGATCAAAACTAATTGTCCATGTGGAGGGAGAGTAGTCCAAAAACCCTCCATCAAGATAGATCTGACTCAGTCTCAGTCTCTTTCAACCCCCATGGTCTTTTTTAAATCCAATCTCAGCCTCCCTGGCTCCTCAAATACATGGCTGCTCGGCCCGCGTAGGTCTACAAACGCTCCGCACGGCTCGATGGAAATCCCAGCTCCTGGCACCGGCCTCCACATCCTGCCTCCTGTGCCCTGGCCTACCTCCACTCCTAATCCTGCCAGGGCCATGCCAGGGCCTCTCTCCGATGGTCTCCGGCTGATCTTGCTGCCGGGCCCAAATCTGGGATGCTGTTGGACCGTTCCAGGTTTCTCTGCCGCCCTGGCTGTTGGTCAACCTCCTCTCTGGGGCGTGCTGGTGTGGCGACAACGCCGGGGCCATACCAGGACCGTTCCGGGCCTCTCTGCCGCTCGCCGCAAACCCTCCGTCGCTGATCCTCAGCCATGCCAGGGCCGCGCCCGGCCGTGCAGGCTGCTCCGGCAGCTCTAGGCCGCATCGCCACTCGCCGCCCCAGGCCGCTCTAGGCCGCTCCAGGCCGCACCGCCCCTCGCCCCTCGCCGCGATCTCTTACCTCCGCCGTCACATCCACCAACACCAAAACTCGCCCGGTGTGACGGCGGGCTGTCTGGCTTGCTGGGCCGGCCCTCAAAGCTGGTCATAGAGGGCCGGCAGCGTCCTCCGGGGCCATAGAGGACCTCCGGGAACTACCGCGTTCGAAAAGCCGACTCCATTCCTCGCGCATGCGCAAACTCAGTGAAACTCGGATAGCTGCCCAGCACCAATCTTAGTGTTCAAAATTCACTGCTTGATCCAAAGCCCGATTCTTGAGAAGACATCCTGAGCACTCCCACATTCCTGGGAAGTCCCTGCGGTTAAGGGGGAGTGACCGGTGATGCTTGGCAGTGTGCCTGGAGGGGAGGGGCGGAAGCTGGGTGTTTGGCTATGCCACTTGGCGGGTTGGCTCCCCAACAGCTGACAGGTTTGCCGCAATGCTCAGGCGATTGGAGGCTTTCTCCTTTGCCCCGGATTATTCCACTATTATTAGTCTGAGCACCAATAAAAATGAATCTGCAGTAGAAAGTGAACTTTCTGTACAGCTGGTTAAAAAAGCGACATGAGAAACATTCCAGAGAAGGGGTCATTCTAACTGAGCCGTGGGGGGGGGGGGATCTCTTCCAGAGAACCTTTGCCTTCCACTCCCCTGCTGGCACACGGGCATCTTCCTGGTCTCGCTGGACCTTGATGAGGTAATTGCAGGTCCGGGCACCTGTTGCAGAGCTCCAGGGCTCCTCCGTCCCTCAAGAACCCCTCCCGATGCCGTCCCACAATGCGGCTCCTCTGACTTGAATCTCAAACAGCCCATTTCACCCTTCAGCCTGCAGTTTTGCCATCCAAAGGGGGATCCAGCGTGAAAGTTTGAAAGAGTGGCACAATACTCACTAATATGGTCCTAATATGGTCTCTCACTAGTGTTCGGTCAGCTTCTCTTGCGGCGTTTCATCTCCCGCAGCTCCTCGGTAAACCAAGGGGCCTGGGTGACTCGACGCCGCAAGAGAGGCCGCAAGGGCGCGACTCGGTCCAAGGCTCCCGTGGCAAGGCACACTATACCATGCGGTCCAAGGCACACTATACCATGCGGCCACTAGATCCTCAGTCGAGTCGCGGGGCAGGGACACAGGTATTGGCCCAAGCTCCCTCTGGAACCTTTCAGGGTCCATCAGGCGCCTGGGGCAGAACCAACTCGATGTCTCCGGCTCCGCCTTCCCGCGGTGGGGTGTGACGGTTGGAAAGTCCATCCGAAGGAGAGAGTGATCTCTCCATGACAAGGGTAAGATGACTAAATCCCCTGTTCCGAGATCACTTCTCCACTGTCCAGAGACAAAAATCAGATCCAGCATGTGTCCTCCCTCGTGAGTGGGGCCCTGAACTACTTGGGTCAGGTCCATTTATTTATTATTTATTTATTTATTTATTTATTTATTTATTTATTTATTTATTTATTTATTTATTTATTATTTATTTATTTATTTATTTATTTATTTATTTATTTATTATTTATTTATTTATTTATTTATTTATTTATTATTTATTTATTTATTAATTAATTATTTATTTATTATTTATTTATTAATTAATTATTTATTTATTATTTATTATTTATTATTTATTTATTTATTTATTTTATTTATATTTATATCCCGCCCTTCTTCACAGAGGACCCAGGGCGGCGCACAGGAAATTTAAAAACATAGAAAATACAAAAGATAAATACATAATTTAAAATATATATTAAACTATCCTATCCTATGCTAAAAGCCAAATTTTAAAATACCCAATTTAAAACTTTCTAAAAAGCCATGAACTCCCGGGCTGCCTCGGATGTTTTGCCCGCCGATGGCAGGTTAAAGTCCCCCATGACTACTAGTCTGGGGGTCTCCACTGCCATCGCGGCGATCACCTCGAGCAGCTCAGGCAGGGCTGCTGTTACATAGCGGGGAGCCAGGTATACAATCAGCAAGCCCAACTGCCTCCCTAGGCCCCACTTCACGAAGAGGGACTCACAGCCGGTCGTCTGAGGCACAGTGGTCTCCCTCGGCTCCAGACTTTCCTTAACAATAACCGCCACCCACCACCCCTGCCTAGGGCCCTAGGCTGATGAAATGCACGGTAGCCTGCTGGGCACATTTCCACGAGGGGTAAACCCCCCTCAGGGCCCAACCAGGTCTCCGTAATTCCCACCAGGTCCGGGTCCCCCTCTGACACAAGGTCATTTATGAGGGGGGCTTTGTTCACCATGGACCTCCACTAATAATGGAGTCGAGGGGTTTCTTTCTTGGTTATCGGTGAAGCAGACCTGACGTTAAGCAAGGTCTCCCCTTACGCACTCATCTCAGAGCCAACACCTTCTGAAGGGAGTGCAACAAAACCAATTTTTTTTTCTAAACTTCAAAGAGATGTCCTCCCCCGGCAGAGATCAAGAGGAAAACATGGATGATTGCAGCTTCGGCATGCTGGATGCCATTTTTTTTTCCTTTTGGGCTGCTTAGCAGGATCATCCAACTTTGCCTGCTCCAAGATCTCTGCCTTTCCATGGGCTACTTTCCCATGGAAATCTATATCAAATGCATTTACATTCGGATGTGCCCTCTAAACTACATTACCAAAAGTCCCCCTGTTTGAATTCTGGAGAGGACTCCCTCTCAGTGCAGTGGGAAGGATCAACCGCCTGGAGATGCTTTCCTGCCCCCCCACCCGCCAGGCCCCAAAGCGCCAGCCCTACAGAGGCAGCGGGGGTCCCCAGCCATCCCACAGCTCACCTCATTGAAGTCGCCCACCCTGGGGATGTGATTCTTCCTGCTCTTCCCCAGCACAGAGCCGGAGTTGGAAATGACCACAGCTGAATTCCAGAGGGTTCCTCCGTGGGCAGCGTCCCTTTCCAGGATAGGAGAGACCACAACCAGATTGTGTTTCTTAGCCAGCTGCAAAGAAAACGATGCCACGTTGCATGCCGGCCCTTTGGGGGGTTTTCTTCATTCAGAAAGGGGGCTGTACCAGAAAGAGCCCCCGGGGGAGCAGAGCTGCCCTTTCGCAGAGCCCTTCTGAGACCAGCCAGGAGTCCCGGGCTCATTTTCTAGAAGCAGAACAATTCTCCTCTCTGTGCCACTGAAGAGGGGATGAATTATATTATTGGCCTTTCTGGAAAGAGCACTTTGTATTATATTTCCAATTACATTCTCTCTTCCTTCCCCTGGGCATCCTCTTGTGACGCCATATGTCTGAATGTTAACCACAACATCCCCCAGGATGCCATCCATCTCGCACTGACAGTCACCCGTCCCTGAACTTAGACTTTAGTGGCAACAGTGGAGATGCTAAGCAGAGCCGCTTTGCCCTCTCTGGAGTCGGCAAGTCACTTCATAGAACAAGATGCTTCCCACCCAAGAAGGGAGGGTGAACTTTCAGGGAAGGACACTTGGATGCCCAATGCTGCAAAGATGCAGCCACCCTTTTCTTCTCCTCGAGATCATAAATCTTAAGAATCTAAAGATAAGAAACTTATCCACCCATTTCTGATTGGAACAATAAGTGGAGCTAAAGAGGACCGCCCAGGCTATTCGTTTCTCATAGTTAATTCCTTCCCAACACACACTCCTAATAAGCAGATGTCCCATTGAGTTAAATGGGCCTGACTCCAAAATCACGATGCGCACAACCACCAGCATGATCAGCCCTAACCTCCTGGCTGGCTCCTGCACTAAAAGACATTTGCAGTCCTCCCAAAATTGCAGAAGGATGAGAACATAGAGAGGAAATGCAGGATGGGAATGGAAAACCATATTATGCAGAACCAAACTGTGTGCCGCAGACAATGTTAAAAGCACAGTATTTGCAGGGGGGGGGAGGGGGGAGCCAAAAGGACTTCTCTACCGTCTGGCAGAATCTCGTGGTGGGTCCGTCTTCCGCTGATTCTGCAAACTCAGTCCACGGCAGTTTCTCCTGCGTGCAGAAAGCAAAGGGCATGGCTGGGGAAAGAGCATAAAAAGAAATCAGCCCCAGCGTTGCTCTGGTTAAACAAAACAGCTTTTGACGAAACTGGTCAGGAAGCCGGTAAATATTGACTCTCTGCCTCTAACGCAATCCCCCTCGGCAAAGGTGGAAATCTAAACCAGGGGAGGGGCATTGACTTTGCAGGTTTACATTCCTTAAAAATCAAGTCAAGTATTTGCAAAATAGTTTTCTGTTTTATTTTAAAATTCAAGTTCCTAAACAACAAATTTCAGAGGAATGCTGGTTTGGGCCTTAGATCAGCTCGTCCCCGTCTCCGTCCCTGTCCCCTCCCCCCATCCAGGCCTGTTGCGATCACAGCCAATCAGGATCTATCTATCTATCATCTATCTATCTATTATCTATCTCTCTTTCTATTATCTATCTATCTATCTATCTATCTATCTATCTATCTATCTATCTATCTATCATCTATCTATCTATCTATCTATCTATCTAAAAATTTATCTATCTAAAAATCTATCTATCTACCTATAGATATCTATCTATCTAGTATCTATCTATCTAAAAATCTATCTTATCTTTCTATTATCTATCTGTCTGTCTGTCTGTCTATCTATCTGTCTATCTATCTATTTATCTATCTAAAATCTATCTTATCTATCTATTAATTATCTATCTATCTAAAAATCTATCTTATCTAGATAGATAATAGATAGATAGATTTTTAGATATATATATATAGAGAGAGATAATATATAGATGATATATTGATAGACAGACAGACAGACAGACAGACAGACAGATTTTTAGATATAGAGAGGCGAAGGTCCGTGGTGGTACGAAGTTCGGGGTGTAGGTCTTTCCAGAGGGCTGGGCCCACCACAGGGAAGGGCCTTCTCTGTGGCGGCCCAGCCCTCTGGAACGACCTACCCCCCGAACTTCGTACCACCACGGACCTTCGCCTCTTCCGCCGATTACTCAAGACCCATTTTTTCCATCTAGCCGGCCTAGCTTAGATCCTGAGGTAATTTTCTACATACTGAGTTAGTGATTTTTAACTTTTGTAGTTTTAATTATATTTTTAGCATTGTATTTGTATTTATTACAATTTGTATGTTTCTATTCTTTAAACTTTCCTGTGCACTGCCCTGAATCCCATTGGGGAGATAGGAACGGTATAGAAATGGAATAAAATCAAATTATCTATTCTATCTATCTATCTATCTATCTATCTATCTATCTATCTATCTATCTATCTATCTATCTATCATCTATCTATCTATCTATCTATCTATCTATCTATCATCTATCTATCTATCTATCTATCAATCTATCTATCTATCTATCTATCTATCTATCTATCTATCTATCTATCTATCTATCTATCTATCTATCTATCTATCTATCTATCTATCTATCTATCTATCTATCTATCTATCTATCTATCTATCTATCTATCTATCTATCTATCTATCTATCTATCTATCTATCTATCTATCTATCTATAAATATATATTATCTATTATCTCTCTCTCTATCTATCCTCTCTCTCTCCCTAATTATCATCTATCTCTGTCCATTGATTCATTCATTCAACTTATATGCCGCCCATTTTGCCTAGATGACACTACGCAGTTTACAAACAGAGTGAAAACAGCAACGTAAAACAAGGAAGTACTTTCCCCGTCTTTGGTTGCTTGAGTCTTTTGAAGAGAAATTGCTGGGGACATCTGTCCTTCTCTGTGGGTGATGCTGCCACTCGGACCCAGGGCTGAGGGACAAGCATCTTCCCTTGTGCAAACCCTGCCAAAAGCCTGGGAGGAGTTTTCAAGAGGGGCCTTTCAATCTAGGCAGCCTGAGAATTTCTCCCTCTGGCCTCTTCCTGCCTTCCTCCCAATTGGTCTTTCAGCTTTGCCTTCTCCACTCGCTGCTCCATAGCCCTTCTCTTCTTCATCCAAGTAGGCCTAGGTCCTAATCAACGTATTTCCCTCCCCAGGGTTATTTTGCAGCACAATCCAACCTCCCCAACAAGGTTATTTCATGCCCCCCTCCCCCTCTCGTCATAGTGAGAGATCTTCCGCTCCAGATCTCTCACTAAGACCAACGTTTGTCTGGTTACTGAATTACTCTAAGCTTTGAGTGGGCAGAGGGTGAGCACGGATTCCACCTGGGACTTACTCCAAGCCTCCTGGAAACAGATCACATTTACTCCACATATTTCAGCCACTTCCACAATCTCTTGTATGCGTCTGTGCAGTGCAGTTACCTAGGCAGAAGCAGCATCCCAGGTTAAAGTAACACAGAGTGTTAATAAATTACTATTACTCCCTTTCCCCCCTCCGGCTCAAAAACAAAGGAAAATGCCAAGTGGGGTGGATGCCAAGGATTGTGAAGGAGGCTTCTTAGTGAGCTCCACACTTAAAAACCTCCTCAAAGGTGCAAAGGAGCATCCCCCGACCCCCCACCCCGTTGAGAGAATAAGAGCCAGCAGTTATTTGGAGAATAAGACCAACGATGACCTAAACCCAGCAGCAGCAGCATTCCCGCACCCCAAAAGGGCCATTAGAGGTCCAGCCGCTGCCAGGGACATCCTGGAATCATGAGCAGCTTCTGCTTCTTCATCCCAAGAAGGGCTTCCGTCGCCACCGGCTGCCTCCACCAAGCCCTGTGTGAGAGCCGCTTCCGTGTCTTCCTTCCAGGGTCCAAGGGCCACTCTAGACGAAAGGTTCGTACGGAGGCTGCGTTGATTTCCTTGAGGAGCCCCCACAACTCCTACCTGCTCAGTGACCGGCGCATCTGTGGCCAGAGGAATCTTGTTCTGGATCAGCCCCACTCGGACCAGGCGTGGCTGCCGCAGCTGCTCAGCTGCAGCTTCGAACTTGTGGCCCTGCAGCTCGAAGTCCCTCAGTGCGGCAGCCGAGAGAGCCTCCTCGGGCAGTTCCAGGAGCCTGCAACAGGTTGAGGTCTGAGATTACCTACCAAGTAATAAAGGCATCTTCAGCGTCTTTAGATCCCAATGAAAGGTGGAAAATGTACAATTGGACCGAAGAATAAAATACAATCGTAGAATTGCAATAAGCAAACACAGGATCTAAAAATGTCACCTAGGCTGGTTTTCCAACATATCCTTAACTATGCATAAAGTTGGGACAGAGGATCCTAAAGGGACTTCCGAAAGTCTCCCTTAAGCTTCGTTTGAGCACTTTTTATTCACTCGAAAAGCCCCACTGACTCTGAGGGGGACACCAGGCATCATCTCCACGGGGGGGGGGGGGGGGGAAGGGGGGGGAGGCACAGCCAGAACCAACTACTCTGTTTCCCCGAAAATAAGCCCTCCCTGGATAATAAGCCCAACTGGGCTTTTGAGCACATGTGTGAAAATAAGCCCTCCCCTGGAGATATTGCAACCCAGCAGCAGCCGTGAGGGGACCACGCTCTCCGCCTCCTGCACCTCAAAAATAATAAGACCTCCCCGAAAATAAGGCCAAGCGCTTCTTTCAGAGGTCAAAAGAAAATAAGACCTTGTCTTCTTTTCGGGGGAAACAGGCATTCCCTTCCTGCTCTTTACTTTTAATGGCTCCAACGCCCAAAGTGAACCTGGTTATTCCCGTCTGACGCCTCCCTTCTTTCTTCCCAATCCCTACAATCCCTGGACAAACCCTGGGGGGCTGGGGGGGGGGCAACTTCTCCCAGCGCCTTGAACCAGCTGTGTGGGAATGGGATGGGGGGGCAAAGGAAGGGGGGAGCTGGACCCCCCAGAGCCCCCCCCTCCATCGCTCCATGGGGAGGAGGGCCGGCTGAGGGCAGCACCGGGAGCCCCAGCCCAGGCAGGGAGGGAGGGAGGGAGGGGAGCCTCTGGGGACCCCCGTCAAGGGCTCCTGCAGGCGGGGCTCCAGCGTGGAAGGCCACTCCGGGCTGCGGTCCTCCCGCTCCCCCGTTGGGGGGCCCTTCCCACCCAGGCTGGGGCCCTTCAGAGCGGGAGCTGCCGGGGCCGAGGCGCCCGTGGAGGCTCCCCTCTTCTGCTGCCGCTCCGCTCCTTTCGCCCCGGCCCTTCTCCGAGCGCGCGTGGCCCCTTTCGCAGAGCCAGCCGCGCTCCGGGCTCGGGCAGCAGCGGGACGGAGCGACCGGCGAGGCTCCCGCGGGAAGGCGCTCCGGGGCTCCCGCCGCGGCCGCCCGAGCCGCCCCCGCCGCCTCTGCCGGGGAGGCGACGCTGTTGGCCCCAGCGGCCCGGCTCCCCCGGGCGCACCTGAGGGGCTCCCCGAAGAGGAGGCGCTTGGCCTCGGCCAGCTGGGCGGCGGGCAGGTGCCGCTCCAGGCAGCGCTCCAGCGAGTCCAGCCGCGCAGCCATCGCCGCCGCTCTGCTCTGGGCGGTGCGCGGGAGGCGGCCGGTTAGCCATTAAGCGAGCTGGGCGGCAGCTTCCCCCCTCAGGAGACGTCCGGGGAGGGCCTCGCCGGGCCAGCCGCCCTCTCCCTCCCCGCCCCGCTGCCCCGGGCGCCTCGGGTCACGGGCTGCGGGACACGCGTGGGCAGCCGGAGGCTCTCAAGGCGGGGAGCCCGGCCCAAGCTCCGCGTCCAGCCTGAGGGGGCCACGAAGGAGGAGGAGGAGGAGGAGCCGAGTGACGGGAGTTTGACTCTCAGGCCCCGGCAAACTCTTTTTTTTATTTTTTTTTATTTGCTCTTGTAAAAACCATAATTGTAAACATATTTGCCGTCAAAGAAACCTATAAGTAACCAAAATTAACCTAAGAATCCTAATAGACGGCATAATATTTAAGCCCAGCTATAGACAACCCATCTGGAGGAAGCACCGACGGCTTCATCAGGTCCTATTCAGCATTCATTTTCTTATTCATACAGTTCAAACTCTCGGGGGGGGGGGCAAGCAGCTGCCTCCCCCCTCCCTTTGGTAAACTGGTCCAAGCGACCCTGGGGGGGCATCCAACCCAGCCCCTCCGCACCAGGACTCATCCCTGCCAGCCCCTTCCCCAGTTCCGACTGGATGGGATCCTAAACCTGCCCTTGAATTGCCCTCCATGGGGCTGAGGGTTGCCTGGACTTTGGATTGTGGCTGCCCTTCAAATACTGGAATCCTCTATCACGGTGGTTCTCAACCGTGTCCACTTGAAGATGTCTGAACTACAACTCCCAGAATTCCCCAGCCAGCATTTGCTGGCTAGGGAATTCTGGGAGTGGAAGTGCAGACATCTTCAAGCGGACAAGGTTGAGAAACATTGCGTCTATCCATGTCCCCCCTAGTCCTTCTTTGTTCGCCACTGTTCTTCACGTACCCAATTCCTGTAACTGATCAACCTACGGTTTCGTCTCTTTAACCATCTTAGTTGCTCTTCTTTTGAGGGAGCGCAGCCAGACACCCCGCCCCCCACTTTGGAGGCTCGGCCTGTGTGGGTGGCTGCCAGCTCCGGCAGATTCTGCTTTGGGGATTCGTGCCTGGCCTTGTTTTGGTGTCCATTCCTCAAGGGGGTGGCCTGGCTGACCTTTGGATTTTCTATTCTTAGGCTGAATGTCCAACATTCCACCCCATGGCGTGTTTGTTTGCAAAGCCTCCTTGCCCAAACTCTGTACGTGCACAAGGAGCTGACTCCGTGGCGGCTGGGGGGGAGATTGGAAAGTGGATCCCACGAAAGGAAAGATGACTTGGAAAAAGGACATTTTTTTACAGCAACTTAGCTCCATGGAGGAGGAAGCCCTTTTGTCTACAGGGTGTTTCTTGGCATAAGGCAAACTTGAGTACAAAATGGAATCAGAAATGCGCAGAGCGAGAAAGGCAGGAGGCCTGTCTGCTCACAGGAAGCTGTGGGGTCAAGGTGGACTTCAGCCCCCAAACTCTGCTCCATGCACATGAAAACAGGTGTCGATTGTACCATTGGCGCTGTTAGGACTATAATCCTAGTGTTGGGTTGGATATATATATATTTGTTTCCACAACACCCTGTTAGGCCCCAATTAAGGGAGGAGACATACTGTTTCCTTTTCTGCCTTTCGGCTCATCACCAGAGACCATCTAGACAGAAAGCCATGAATTCCATTGTGTATTTTTTTTTTATATGTGTGTTACATTTTTGAGCTGATCAATAAATAACGTAACACACATATATAAAAAATTACACAATGGAATTCTTGGCTTTCTGTCTAGATGGTCTCTGGTGATGAGCCGAAAGGCAGAAAAGTGTGCTTCCTCCCTTAATTGGGGCCTTAACAGGGTATTGTGGAAATAATTATATATACTTGCTTTCGTAGATTTTCACGGGTGTAGGTATGCTGGTATTGCCATCCTTGGGTGTTTTCCCGTGTATATAGCATGGAATTGTTCGTTTTAAAGCAATTTTATTGGGTTTTACAGTATTTTCGGGAAAAAGGGTAATATAGGGTAATATATAGGCATTTTGATGGCTTCCATGTGGAGGATGTTGATACGTCATAAAAATTCAAAATTAAAAAAAGAAAATAATTGGCAAAAGATATATATATATATATCATATTTTAACATGCATACATTCAATCATTTGTTTTTCCTGCCATCCCTGTTCACAGGTTACAGTAATGTTTTCAATATCTATTCATTTCTGAGATCTGAGTCTCTTTGCTATTGTTTCTTCTTTCTCTTTCCCGCTAGTGGGTGGGGCCATGGCCTCTCCCGTTCCCTCTTCTTCGTCCTCCAAGAGTGGGGAATGTTTCTTAAGAAAGACCTCAGCCTCTTCTACCGTTTTAACTCTGACCCTGCCCCCTTCCCAGAAAACCAACATTCCTTCAGGCATTAGCCATTTGAACCAAATCCCTTTTTTAAACAATTTTTTAGATAAAAAGGAATACTTCCTTCTTATCTCTCTAATTTTTGGGGATCTGCTTCAAAATGGTAATATCATTATCTTGATATTTCAGAGGCCCACCCCGCTGAGCCCTCAGTATCTCATCCCTCGTGGACCTTCTTAGGAACTTAATATGTACTTCTCTTGGTACGTTATTTATTCTAGCATATGCTGAATTAATTCTATAGGTCCATATCCCCCCAGAGCTGGTCTTTGTTTCTTTTAGTATAATCTGCTAGGATTGTACTCATTAAATCTTTTAAATCTTCTTGCTCCGTCTCTGGGATGTTCTGGAATCTAAGGAAAAAAGACATTCTTTCAAACTCAAATCTAGACATATGCCCATTAATTTCTGTATTTTCCTTTCGTATTTCCGTATTTTCCTTCCGTATTTTCTTCAACTCTTCTTTAATCTCAACTGTTCCTTCTTCTAGCGCTTCAATTTTTTGTTTATTATCCGTTGTGCTTCTTTGTGTCTCCAATAGTTCTATTCTTAAATTTAATATGGCCTTTCGGATTTCCTGCACTTCTTTCATAATGCTCTGAAGCATCTCGCTCATTGTTGGCTCTTGTTCTCCTTCTCCAGTTGTCTCTTTCTGCAACATTGTAGTAATTTTGCCTTGTTGTGAACTTGGGCTGGATCGGGTTGAGGCTGGAGCCGAAAGGGACTTTCCAGATGGGGGCTTTCTTGAAGCTATTGTTATAAATGTAAGTTCTTGCAGCAAAAGATGGCGCCAGAGAAGCAAACAGTCAGAAAAGTCTGAGAAATCCGGAAGCGATAAAAGTCAAATTAAAATTCCATCCAAGTCCAGAATTGCTCTTAATGTCCAAACCAAGAGGGAAAAAAAATAAAAATAAAGAATCCACATATTGGGAGCCCCTTCTTGCGAGGGGCTTTCACTTTAAATTTATTGTCCTGCGCTCTTAAAACTCTAGAGGAATGCTCCGGTGTTCAGGAGAAAGTTTTCCAATCGGAAACAAAGAGAAGCCATTTTCCCGCCTCACCGCAGTTAGAGAAGTGAGAGTGAAAGTCCTTTTTGTTGCAAAGAGACCCAGCTACAATGTTACGACTGTAACTCCGGGAGTGAAATTTTTTTTTCTTTATCTGCTATCTTCGTTCAGTTGGCATGTTAAACCACTTTCTCTCTGCTAGAGAGCATTTTCTGTTGCCGCCTTTTACAAGGGGGGGTTAAAACTCCCCCCTCTATTCTTCTTTCTTCAAAGTGATCAAATGTAAGAAACAAAACTCACAGTTCACATTTGCCAATCCTGCTTGTCAGGAGACTCGGTGTGGTCCTCCGTCCCCGACATTTCCACCGTCTTCTTTATTTTCTGTCTTTTCCAGCTAGCGTTGGTGAGAGGAGTCCCCCCCCCCCCCGCTTTCAGCCCTCCGATTCCTGGGGCGAAGCGGGATAAAAGCGCCCCGCCGACCGCCGTCGGTACGGAGGCCTCCCACAGCTGCCCGTATGGCAGGGGGTTAACCTAAACCCCCTGTGCCCCGGGGGGGGGGGGGGCACCAGAGTAGCAAGTGGCAGACGGGCCCGAAAATGCGTCTGTCGCCGTCGGGAGCTGGAAGTCAAGTCCAGCATGGTTTCCAGATGTCTGGTAGTGACGACACCTCCCGCCTACCAGACATCTGGAAACCAGCACTGACCAACAGACGAGCCCCACCCTCCACCCAAGCCGTTGAAATTCAAAATAAGGAGAAACATACAAATAAGACCAATCAGCATCAATCTACCAATCATGATACAGCTGCACAGCCAATCAACACACTCACAACAATAGTCAGCACTCCACCTCCCCACCAAGATTTAAGGAAGGGTGACGCCTTCTCAATCACAGACCAAAGCCTGAGGATGGCAAGTGAGATCTTGCCGAAACGTTGCAATAACAATTCCATGCCATATACATGGGAAAACACCCGAGGATGGCAATACCAGCAAATATATATATAACAGGTTGTTTCACAACAACCTGTTATTATTAGGCCCCAATTAAAGGGAGGAGACATACTGTTTCCCTTACTGCCCATCGGCTCATCGCTAGAGACCATCCAAACAGCAAGCCAAGAATTACGTTGTATAATATTTTAGATATGTGTGTTAGTTTTTATGAGCTGATCAATAAATTAATTAGAAGAGACCAGGATAGATCTATTTCGAGCTTATTAGCTCTCATCAGCTGGCCATACCCCTTACTGGGATTCGAACCGGGGCTATGTTGCATGCAAGGCGAGGAACCTCACACTTAAGCCAAACCAGGGGTATGGCCAGCTGATGAGAGCTAATAAGCTCGAAATAGATCTATCCTGGGCTCTTCTAATTAATTTATTGATCAGCTCATAAAAACTAACACACACACATAGATAGATAGATAGATAGATAGATAGATAGATAGATAGATAGATAGATAGATAGATAGATAGATAGATAATTGTTTTCACAACTTCCTGTAAGGGCCCCATTAAGGGAGGAGACATGCTGTTTCCCTCTCTGCCTGTCGGCTCATCACCAAAGACCATCTAGACAGAGAACCATTTTTTAGTTATGTTGTGTAATATTTTTAGATATATGTGTTAGTTTTTTTATGAGCTGTATGAGTTGTAAAATATTACACAACATAACTAAAAAATGGTTCTCTGTCTAGATGGTCTCTGGTGATGAGCCGACAGGCAGAGAGGGAAACAGCATGTCTCCTCCCTTAATGGGGCCCTTACAGGAAGTTGTGAAAACAATTATCTATACTAAATACTCCTGGATTAGCTGATGAAATGGGTAGAACCGATTAGGCTGAAGTGCTAGGCTTCTGCCTTGGATTCATTACAGCCCTGGTTTGAATCCCAGTGGGGTGTGGCCAACTGATGAGAGCTAATAAGCTCGAAATAGATCTATCTTGGTCTCTCAAATTTAAATTTATTGATCAGCTCATAAAAAAACTAACACACACACACACACACATATGTGTGTGTGTGTGTTAGTTTTATGAGCTGATCAATAAATTAAATTAGAAAGAGACCAGGATAGATCTATTTCGAGCTTATTAGCTCTCATCAGCTGGCTAGCTATATCATACTAGCTATATCATACTAGCTACACCGGCCATGCGTTGCTGTGGCCGTCTGGTTAAATGGCCAACAAACTGTGTGTAGATCTACACCTGCACACATACACACAACCACCATATAACCCCCAACCTACTTACCTACTGAATTTCTCCCTCTCTATCTATCCCTCTACCTACCTACCTACTGTATTTCTTTCTTTCTCCCTCTATCTACCTACCTACTGTATTTCCCCCTCTCTATCCCTCTACCTACCTACCTACTGTATTTCTCTCCCTTTCTCTATTCCTCTACCTACCTACCTACCTACTAGGGAGCTAGCCCCCATTCGTGGCCCAGTGGGATGCCACGAGAGAGATCTTGTTTGGGAGGAGTTTGACTCCGTTACTTCCGAGGATATGGACAGGTTACGTGGGCGACTGCGAGCCACCACATGTTTATTGGACCCGTGTCCCTCCTGGCTTGTACTGGCATCCTGGGAGGTGACACGAGGCTGGCTCCAGGAGGTGGTCAACGCTTCCTTGAGTGAGGGTGCCTTGCCTGCTTCCCTAAAAGAAGCGATGGTGAGGCCCCTCCTTAAGAAGCCCTCCTTGGATCCAGCTTCTTTGAACAACTACCGTCCCGTCTCCAACCTTCCCTTTTTGGCGAAGGTTGTTGAGAGTGTGGTGGCACAACAGTTTCCCCGTCACCTGGAGGAAGTAGACTATCTAGATCCGCGCCAGTCCGGCTTCCGGCCCGGGCATAGCACCGAGACGGCATTGGTCGCGTTGGTTGATGATCTCTGGAGGGCCAGAGATGGGGGTTGTTCCTCCATCCTGGTCCTATTAGACCTCTCGGCGGCTTTCGATACCATCGACCATGGTATCCTATTGCATCGGCTGGGGGGGTTGGGGGTGGGAGGCACCGTTTTACGGTGGTTCTCCTCCTACCTCTCTGGCCGATCGCAATTTGTGTTGACAGGGGGGCAGAGATCGACCGCGAGACCCCTCACATGTGGGGTGCCTCAGGGGTCAGTCCTCTCGCCCCTCCTGTTCAACACATACATGAAGCCGCTGGGTGAGATCATCCGTGGTTTTGGGGTAGAATACCATCTGTACGCTGATGACACCCAGCTGTACATTTCTACCCCAAACCACCCCAACGATGCCGTAGCGGTGATGTGCCAGTGCCTGGAAGCTGTACGGATCTGGATGGGAAGTAACGGACTCAAGCTCAACCCGACCAAGACCGAGTGGCTGTGGTTTCCGGCTGCCCGATTCAACCAGCTTACTCCATCGCTGGCCATAGGGGGCGAACATCTTGCCCCTGTGGATGGGGCGCGCAATTTGGGTGTCCTCCTGGATGCCCGGCTGTCCATGGAAAATCAGGTGACAGCCGTGGCCAGGAGGGCGTTTTACCAGGTTCGCCTGGTTCGCCAATTGCGCCCCCTATTGGATCGGGACGCCCTTCGCACAGTCACTCATGCTCTCGTGACATCCCGACTGGACTATTGTAACTCTCTCTACATGGGGCTGCCCCTGAGGTGCACCCGGAGGCTTCAGCTAGTCCAGAATGCAGCCGCGCGAGCAATTATGGGGACCGCAAGGTCTACCCATGTAACACCGCTCTTGCGCGAGCTGCACTGGCTGCCTGTCGTCTTCCGGGTGCGCTTCAAGGTGCTAGTCATCATCTTTAAAGCGCTCCATGGCTCGGGACCTAGCTATCTGCAGGATCGGATTCTGCCTCACACGTCCTCACGGCCGATTCGCTCCCACAGAGAGGGGCTTCTCCGGGTGCCGTCCACTAGACTATGTCAGCGGGCGACACCCAGGGGAAGGGCGCTCTCTGTGGCGGGCCCGGCCCTCTGGAACGACCTTCCCCCCGACATTAGGACAACTACGGACCTCCGCTCCTTCCGTCTTAAATTGAAAACTTACTTTTTCCGTCTGGCCGGCCTGGGATAGCCTCCTTGCCTTGGGATTTTATAGAATAGGTTTTAGTTAATTGGGATTTTAGCACAGGGTTTATTTAATTGGCTTTTAAATTTTGTTGTTTATTTATTGTTGTTATATATTGCTTTTATGCTACCTGTGCACCGCCCCGAGTCCCCGTGGGGAGAGGGGGCGGTATAGAAACAATAAAATTATTATTATTATTATTATTATTATTACTGTATTTCTCGCTATCTATACACCTACCTACCTACCTACCTACCTACCTACCTACCTACCTACGGTATTTCTCCCTCTCTGTCTATCCCTCTACTTACCTACCTATTGTATTTCTTGCTTTCTTCCTCTACCTACCTACTGTATTTCTCCCTCTCTATCTATCCCCCTATCTACCTACCTGCCTACCCACTGTATTTCTCCCTATCTATCTATCCCCCTACCTACCTACCTACTTACCTACCTACTGTATTTCTCACTATCTATCTATCCCCCTACTTACCTACCTACTATATTTCTTCCTTTCTCCCTTTTATTTTTTATTTATTTTATTTAAATTTATATCCCGCCCTTCTCCACAGAGGACCCAGGGTGGCGCACAGGAAATTCAAAAACAGCAGCTGCCTCTGGAAAGGGAAGAAGAGTAGGCTGGCCTTCTCCACGGCCAATGGGTGGCCAGCTTTACAATACAATAGCAGAGTTGGAAGGGACCTTGGAGGTCATCTAGTCCAACTCCCTGCCTAGGCAGGAACCTTATACCATTTCAGACCAATGGCTCTCCAACATCTTCTTGAAGACTTGCAGTGTTGGGGCATTCACCACTTCTGGAGGCAACTTCTGTTCCACTGATTAATTGTTCTAACTGTCAGGAAATTTCTCCTCAGTTCTAAGTTGCTTCTCTCCTTGATTAGTTTCCACCCATTGCTTCTTCTTCTGCCCTCAGGTGCCTTGGAGAATAGCTTGACTTCCTCTTCTTTGTGGCAACCCCTGAGATATTGGAAGGCTGCTATCATGTCATCCTTAGTCCTTTTTGTTAAACTGTATTTCTTCCTCTCTCTCTCTCTCTATGGCCCACCTGGGAGTTTGCTATCTCAGTGCCTTTTTGGCCGTAATAGGCCTCCGTACAGTCTTTTTGAGGAACTGACTGTTGGAAATGCCAGGTGGGAGGAGTTACAGGGAGGTGAAAATTTTTTCAGTGGTACATTTTACATTTGTGTACTGTGTACATGACACACATGTGCTAGGCACAAAATGATTTGGTATTCTATTATCCGAAGTCCTTGTGAACATTGTGTGAAAAATTGAGGTAAATCGGTCCAGTAGTTTTTGAGATTAGTGGATTCGTACAAACTATTTTACATTTTTATTTATATAGATATATGTTTTCTGAGGTTTTCGCGGGTGTTTGTATGTAGGTCTTTGGTTGTTCGGGTTTTCTCCCGCATAGAATTGGAAGTATCTTAGTAAAGATACTTCCAATTCTATGCGGGAGAAAACCCGAACAACCAAAGACCTATATATATATATATATATATGCTGGCATTGCTTGCTTCGGGTATTTTCCCGTGTATAAGGCATGGAAATGTTATTGCAACGTTTCGACAAGATCTCACTTGTCATCGTCAGGCTTTGGTCTGTGACTGTGACTGCGAAGGCATGGCCCTTTTTAAAATCTTGGTGGGGGGGTGGAGTGCTGACTATTGTTGTGAGTGTGTTGATTGGCTGTGCAGCTGCATCATGACTGGTATGTTGATGCTGATTGGTCTCATTTGTATGTTTCTCCTTATTTTGAATTTCAACGGCTTGGGTGGAGGGTGGGGCTCGTCTGCTGGTCAGTGCTGGTTTCCAGATGTCTGGTAGGCGGGAGGTGTCATCACGTTTGTTCATACTGTTAGATTGTTTCTCTATTTCAATGGCTTCTCTGATTATTATCCTGTTCAGTTGTTCAGCCTTGGAGATCATTTTAGTTCCTTGAAAGTCAATGTCATGTCCTGTAGTTTTGAAATGCTGATAAAGAGATGAGGTATTAAGTTGATTTTTTAATGCATTTTTATGCTTTGCGATACGTGCACTTATCCTTCTGTTGGTTTGTCCTAGGTAAGTGGCAGGGCAGATTTTACATGGAATTTTGTAGACCCCTTGGCTTTCTAGCTGGATCTTGTCTTTGGGGTTCCTTAGGATATTGGTTATTTTTTGGTCGATGTTGAAGGCTGTCTTTATGTTGTGCTTGTGGAGAATTTTGCTGATTTTGTCTGTGGTACCTTTAATGTATGGGATGAGGGCAATGCCATTTTCCTGTTCTTTGTCTTGGTTCCTGGGGGGTGTTTCTTGTTGGATTAGTTTGGTGATTGTTTTTCTTCGGAATCTGTTGGATATTAATGTATTTGTGAGGAAGTGTATTTCGGTTTTCAGATGGTCTTTGTCAGCTAGGCATTTGGTTCTGTGTATGAGGGTTTTGGCTACAGAGTTTATCTGTGCAGGGTGGTGATGGGATTGTGCATTTAGGTAGCGGTTGGTGTGTGTTTTTTTCCGGTAGATGGTGTGTCCCAGGGAGCCATTAGGTTTTTTGTAGATTAGGCGTATGTGGTCATCTTGGATGCTGATGCAGCGTCTCACTTCTGCGATGATGGCCGATGCCATGTGGGTGCCCTGGTCAGCTCAGCTCCTTTGTCCTCTTCTATCCCACCTTCATTAAGTTGGGGGTCGCATGAAGAGGCAGGACTTGCATAGTGACGTTTTCTTGAGTAGACCTGTTGAGGATATCTCCATTAGGAGACTGAGAGACGGGCAACGGAATTGCAGCGAGAGATATATTGCTAAATATTCACACTATTAGTCACAGACGGTAAAAACAAGCAGACTTTTACTTGCGGTGGAAAATAAAGTAAACTACTTCTTCACAAACAAGTGATAGTTAGTCTTGAATCAAAATACAGTCTATAACTCAAACAGTTGGCCTACAGTTGCTCAATCCACGATTCTCTCTCTTTACTGATCTATAACTGGCATACAGAGCCTTCATCCATGAAATCAGCAAACTAACAGTGCTTCTGGCTGATTGAGGAAGCAGCAGCCAATTACATTTCACTGTAGCATTTAAAGTTACAGATACCAATTCCAATCATGGCTTATATATATACTGCCAACCTAACACTAGGATTATAGTCCTAACATGACCGATACATTGAAGTGAAAAGGCTTTCTGACAGCTCCCTCTTTTAAAGGGGGCTGTCAGGCAGCTCAGCCACTGAGGTTTCTCTATTTTCCCTCCAATCAGTTTGACCAATGGGCTCACAGTATGGTCATTTCTATTTAAGAGCTGGACCAAAGTGAAGCCTCTGCCCAAGGCTCCACTCTCTATTCACATATGCAACACTTTTCTAGACTGGATTGATCAGCATAAGTCTACACATCTCTTTTGCTTCTCTCTCTTTTACACAAGGGAATGGTGAACATTCTCCCTCCCCTCCCATCTCTATCTCTGTGCCCCTTTTATGGCAACTCTCCATGTTGGCTCCGGATCAAAGGATCAGGATGAAGCTTCTCTGAAGCCAGGACTTGGGCCCCAGAGTGTTCCTCCCCCAGGAGGGAAGTCTATTCTGAGCCTGAAATTCTGCTTTGAGTCACCCCACTCTTCCTTGGGAATGTGACCTCCCAGAAGCCCATATCCACAACTACTATTGGGCAGGGCAGAGACTGACCATCTAGGATGCAGACAGAGAAGCCACAAGGACACTGTCACCTGCTTTGGACAAAGGTCTCTGCAGCTCACGAGCGGCTCCTCCCTCCCTGCTCCCAGGTGGGATTCCTTCGGGTACCTGCTGTGAGGAAAGCTCTGCATCTGTGGAGTCTGGACGAAAGGGGCCTTTCTTGGAGAGTCCTGACTGGGCTGGCTGGTCTGAGCTTCCATGACCCCAGTCCGTCCTATGGGAGCAGACGATGCCTTTCCTCCCCTCGGCACCAGAGAAAGTGCAAAGGCTGCATCTGCTTCCCATAAACATGGGTATACATTGACAGGAGAATTTTCATACTTCTCAGCTCAATCACAATCAGAGTTTGCTGAACAGTGTGCAGGAAAAAAATGGCTTTCAATTGCAGCTACATTATCCTCATAATATAATAATATAATATAAGGGACAGTTGTCTTTCCAGACAAGAATCTTGGTTGCAACCCTCGCTTCTTTAGTTGTGATCCACATGGGGCAAACGACACACCTGGCCCAGCCTCCCAGCCACTGCAAGGACTGGGAATCTCTGCGTGGGAGGGTTGAGGGGGCTGGGTGCAGTGGTGGCTCCCTCCCTCCCCTTATTTCTTCTAAACTGCATTCTGTTTCTTTCCTAAGTATAAACATACAATCATATAATTGTTGGGGGATCTCTCCGTTGGGAGACAGAAAGTTGTGCAGCGGAATGTGCAGCTAGAGAAACGTTGCTAGTAAACACACAAATAGTATCCCAGACACTGCTAGTAAAAAACAAATAGCTTTACTGGTGTTCTAAAACTAAACTACTGCTTCACATGCAGTGATAGTAGTTGTCCTTAACAAACAAACAAACAAACAATTGCTTACAGTCGCAATTAACAATTCTTCCTTCTTCCAACAGTCACAGTGAGCAGAGAGCAATCAGTAGAGATATCGAGCAGAGAGAGAGAGAATGCGCTCTCCTGACTTCCTCTTATTATGGAGATAATTACAGTCTCTAATTACATTCCAACATCCTTAAAGCAACAATGACCATTTGTCATCATGGTATTATATATTGCCTACCCAACACTAGGAGTCTACTCCTAACAATAATACATTTAGAAATGCTTAACATTCTGTTATTTATATAGATTAGAATACTCAGAATAGGAAAAAAATGTTCTATCAGAGTTAATTACTGTTTAGGATGGCATAAAATGCATCCACTGCAGCTCACATCAAAATAATAGTTACTCTACAAGGTTTGAAGCTTATTACATATTAAAACCTTCCTTCTTTTTTTTCCCTTATCTGATTGTTTTTAAAAATTGTTCTCTCTCTGGATTGTAAGTAAATTGAACTTTGAATTTGGATATTGACTTTTACTCTCTCCTCGCCTCACGGACTACCTCTCCAACCGACGCCATATTCGTGACAAGAACTTAACACTTTCATTATGGCTTCAAAAAAGCAGCCACTCCAACCTAAGATTACTTCAATGTTATCCAAAGAAACAGAGGTGGAAGCTACACAGTTATCAGCAATAGAGGAAACTCTTCAAAACATCATGAAAGAAATAAAAGAAATCTGGAAAAACAATGTTAGTTCAAAATTGGAACTTTTGGAGACAGAAAGCACTAATGGAAAACAAACAAAGAATTGATGGACTGGAGGGGGGGACGGCTGAGATGAAGGGAGAGATAAAAAATTCTCAAAGAGAAATTGTGGATTTAGCTGGTCATATGTCTAGGATGGATTTTGAAAGGATGTCTTACTTTTTAAGGTTTCAAAATGTTCCTGAATTAAGCTCTGAGAATTTAAAAGATTTAATGTGTACGATGTTAGCAGATTATACCAAAAAGAGCAAAGAAGATATTTGGGGGGACATCGATCTGATTTATAGAATTAACTCAGCATATGCCAGAATAAATGAAGTTGTAAGAAGGTCAACAAGGGATGGGATCCTCAGAGCACAGAGAGACGGTCCCTTGATATATCAACAGAATGAGATTGCCATCTTGAAACAGATCCCGAAAAAGATTAGAGAAATAAGAAGGAAATATTTCTTCTTATCAAAAAGATTATATAAAAAGGAGGTGTGGTTCAAGTGGTTGATGCCCGAGGGAATGTTAGTGTTCTGGGAGGGGGGAAGAGTAAGAATTAAAACAATTGCAGAGGCGGAAGCCTTTCTTAAAAAACATTCCCCAATCCTGGAGGATGAAAATGGGGGAACGGGAGGGGCCACGGCTCCGCCCACTGGAGGTCAGGGAGAGGAAGACACAATTGCTAAAAGACTCAGATCTCACAAATGACTTTTTTCTATATGGTGTAACCTTTATCTGGATGTTTATAGAAACAAATGATTGATTGCATGAATATATAAAATGATATATCTGGATCTCTTTCTACTTTGTAGGGAAATGAAAAACGTATTGTATTAACTTTTTTTTTGTATGAAGCCTCGGAGGGGGCCGACACCTCCGACATAGATGTCCTCAAAATATCTCTTTAATACCTTATAGCTTTTTCCTATTTTTAAAATTTTGTAAAAACCAATAAAACTTTTTTCTCATTAAAAAAAAAACCTTCCTTCTTTATCAGGTAGCATGTGTGCATGTGGACGTGAGCGTGTGGGGTGCTTTCTTCATGCCTTGTGGCTGAAGAGCCTTGTCTGGAGGAATCCCCCAGAGAGACCCTGAACATCTGCCTGCAGAGGTGGAGCCCCCCCTCCAGCAGTTTGGATTCTGCAATCTTTGAAGGCCTTTGTGGGACTCGGAGAAAGTTGGTTGCATCTCACGAGAACCAGGAAGGTGGAGTTTGGGGGAGGGACAACATCTTGTAAAGCTGACCTGGTTTAAACTGAAGCTTCTGGCGGAGGTGGGAAAGCCCCTCCCCCAAATGATGATGCCAAGCGAGGGGCATGTGGCTGAGAAAGGTGTGTGGCATGTTTGCAAGGAATGAAGAGCACCACCTCTTCAAAAGGTAAGTGCCCAACAAAAGATGTGTTTTTATAATAATAATAATAATAATCTTTATTGTCATTGTAAAAATTACAATGAAATTGGTTATATGTGCAGTCTTCCAGTATTTGAGGGGCTGCCGCAAAGAGGAGGGGGTCAAATTATTCTCCAAGGCACCAAAGGGCAGGACAAGAAATAATGGATGGAAACTAATCCATAACTGCCACGCATATCCCCACTGCCCAGCTGCTCTCTTCTGGGTTCCAGCCCTCCGGTGTGTGCACACATGCCCACTCCAGTTTCGGCACTTGGTGCCAAAAAGGTTAACCATCACTGGTATAGGTTCTCCTGCGTGAGCAGGGGGCTGGACTAGAAGACCTCCAAGGTCCCTTCCTTCTATGTCTATTATTTCTGTTCTATTCTAGGTACCCTTTGCTCCCCGTCTTTTAACTGAGATTCCTTGATCATCTTCCCACCCAACTTCATATCAGGCCTGCTCCTGCTCCTCTGATTGCAAGATCAGTTGGATACACAACTTGCTGCAACCCTTTTGATAAATAGCATTAGAAATATCTAGCAAAATCAACTCCACCTAATTCCCATGGTTTCCATGTAATTAAAGAATAGGATCTTCCCTCCCCCATTAGTGCAGGTCACAATGTCCAACGTTTTCCAGGCATTGTTATGGGGAAATGTTCAAGTCTTTGCCAAACACCTGTTTAGGTGACCTTGGTTCCCACAGGATGATTTCTTGTTGCCTGGAACTGTTGTGGCCCAGCCGTCTCTGGATGAGCTGCTGATGGACTCCTCTAGTGAGGAGTCCTATGAGTCTGGCCTGGAGGAGGAGGGAGACCTTGAGGAAGCAGAGAGTCTGGGTGGCCACCAGGAGGCGCCTGGGTCATGGAGCAGTGGGGAGGATCAGGGGCAGTTTGTCTCTGATGCTAGATTACGCAGGGCTGAGAAAAGGAGGCAACAGTTACATAAGAGGCAAGCTCGTAAGCCCTGATGAGCACCAGCTGGTGGCTGAGTGGCCCCTCCCAAGAGAGCTTTTAGGGAAGGCTTTGGGGAGGGGTCATTTGCAGGAAACAACAGTTACAATTCATCATTGGAGTTCTCTGGTCATTCGAGTCTGTGATTCTCTGTCTGTATTTGTAATGTGAGTTAGGGCTCACAGCCCAGGAGATAGTGGCAAACAGCCAAGCTTGGGTGTGTCCGTCTGTGGGGCAGAACAGGAACTGGCATTCCAAACCTGCCCTCCCCTCCCCACTAGTTCTGGGGCAAGCTGAGAAGCAAAAATGGTGGTGACAGCATAGGCCTGCTTCGAACGTGACAGGTTTTTCCCTTGCTCAGTCATGTCTGACTCTAGAGGGCAGTGCTCACCTCAGATTCTTGGCCAAGGCAGCCAGCATTGTCTGAAGATGCTTCTGGGGTCATTTGGCCAGCGTGGCTATATGCCAAAGTCCCACGGGATGCTGTTACCTTCCCACCAAAGTGGTACCTATTTATCCACTGACATTTGCATGCTTTCAAACTGCTAGGTGGGCAGGAGCTGGGGCAAGGAACGGGAACTCACCCCATTGTGTGACGCTTGGGTCTTGAACCCGGGCTGTCAGCTTTCCAACTGACAAGGTCAGCATTTTTAACCGCTGAGCTATGGCGACCCTCTCAGTTGCACAACAAACAAAAACAGAAAAGAGACTAAGAACAGGAGAAAAGGGAAGGAAATGGGGGGAAATACAATTACAGGAAGTGCTCAACTTACAACCACAATTGAGCCCAAAATTTATGTTGCTAAGTGAAATATTTGTTAAGTGAGTTTGCCCCATTTTACGACTTTTGTTGCCACAGTTGTTAAGTGAATCATTGCAGCTGGTAAGTTAGTTACATGGTTGTTAAGCACATCTGGATTCCCCGGCCACTTTGCTTGTCAGAAGGTTGCAAGAGGGGACCACGTGACCTCGGGTCATAAAAACGAACCGTCTGCCAAGCATCTGGATTTGGATCTGAATTTTGGTCACGTGACCACAGGGATGCTGCACTGGTCGTAAGTCTGAAAAACAGCCATAAGTCACAGTGTTGTAACTTTGAATGGTCACTAAATGGGCTGTTATAAGTTGAGGAAGACTTGTATGCCTTCTGCCCTTCTACCCCTTTAATCCTTTTCCCAACCTCTTTTATTCCCCAAATCATCTCCTGTCAGCAAAAAGTCCATACAAGATTCCCAATCTTTCCCCAAAGTCTTGTCCTTTTTTTCTGGGATTAAATTGCTCCACTTTCTACCTTTTTTGGAACTTCAGTTAGTTTGGTCACTAACTGCATTTCATTGTATTTCATTGCTTTCCCCTTTTTTTGCATACAATGATCTTACCACAGTTAGCAGTAAGTACAGTATCCGTTTTCCATATTTCTTTTCCAATTCTCTGTCCATGAAACCCAGTTGGGTTGATTCTGGCAAATGTTACCCATTGTTGTGGGTGGAAAAAAGAAAGAGAGAGAGAGAGAGGGAGAGAGAGAAAGAGAGAGAGAGAAAGAAAGAGAGAGAGAGAGAGAGAGAGAGAGAGAGAGAGAGAGAGAGAGAGAGAGAGAGAGAGAGAGAGAGAGAGAGAGAGAGAGAGATGGAAGAAATGTCCGTCTGGGTTCAGTTCCAAGTGGGGAAAAAGACACTGAAAACAATGGGGTCTGTTTGGAAAGATGGTTTAATGGTGGACAGGATCACATGGTTTGAGAAAAGAAAGAAAGAAAGAAAGAAAGAAAGAAAGAAAGAAAGAAAGAAAGAAAGAAAGAAAGAAAGAAAGAAAGAAAGAAAGAAAGAAAGACGGCTGTTCCCAGCGTCCATCCCTGTCCTTTTCTCAGGGACAAGGTGGAAGGGCGTTGGTCTCTGACCTCTTCCAGAAGGCTAATTAATTCTGCCTTGACCAGGAAATGCTTGGCTTAAGCCCACAACGTACTGTCCAATCCATATGTTTTCAGAAGACTGTATAGCAACTGGCCAGAAGTCAACAACAAAGGAGGCTAAAAAAAGCTCAGAATAAACAGAAGTTAAGAAAAAACAACATTCCTGGGGAAGGAGCAGTTGGGCTTTGGGCAAATTAATGACGGTGGAGAACTTCTTCAGCACCAGAGGGCCTCCTTGCCTGCACTTCCTGGGTCGGCAAAAGCCCTGGAGACGGCCGCTCTCTGGCCAACAAAGTCCGGTCAGGGGAAACGGAGCCAGGTCTCTGGCCAGGCAGTGCAGGAGGACAAAAGAAAAACCCACCTCCCGTTTGCATTTTTTGTTGGCCCATTTCTGAAATGTGCTTAAGAGCTCGATGCATTGTTAGAGACCCCAGACATCCACGTCACGGTCTGTCCTGTTGCTCCCCCCAGAGGGGAGGTTTCGAAGCATTTCTAGCAGGACTTCCAGATTTAACAGATGAACCGAGCTGGAAGGGACCTTGCAGGTCATCTAGTCCAACCCCAAGCAGGAGACCTTACATCTGCCTCTACCTAGGATTGAACTCACAACGTCCTGATTGGGAGGCGAGAGCTCCACCTCTAGGCCGCAGCAGCAGAGTAGATGCTGTAATAGCTTTGTTCCCTCGGCCATTCGCCTGGCAAACTCATTTCTCTCGCCATGTCCAAGTCTATGTCCGAACTTGGCTGTGTTGCTTCTCTGTGGCATCTATTAGATGTGGTGCTTCTTTCTTCTGCCATGGCTATGTAGGATGCATTGGAGGTGGAGACCCTTGGAGAGCTGCCTGCAATGAAATTTCATTTGAATAAATGCCGATTAGTGTACATTCAAAGGGACCATAAAGTTATAAGGTCTCTAAATGGAGCAAAAGTCTCAGGGTGGGAAAGGATGAAACCAACCATGTTTCAAAGGCCAGGAGGCAATTCACGGAAGGATAAAACCCGGGGTGTGGAATGTTTTAGCCCTGAGATCCTGGGCTGGACCAGGGAGGTGACCTTGGACCAGGGCAACCGGTCCTCCTAGGTGGGCCCACCTGGAACCTTGGCGGCCTTGAGGACAGGTGCCAAAGGCCACGTTTTCACTCCTTCGGATCAGTGAAAGTTCTTGTATGAATTATTATTATTTTTTGCGTAGAGTAGAGCTGCCTCTCGGCAGGACCAGGACCTGCTCTTCCTTCTTCTGGCCCATCTGAAGAGCTGGCAGGAGCCGCAGCTCTTGAGCATGGAGGACGTCACCCATGAGGGCAGCTAGGGAGTCCAACTTCTGCCTCCTGCCCAGAGGGGTGAGTGGGAGTCGCCCTCCCCAGGCTGCAGAGGCTTTAGAGGAGCCTGGGGAGGGTGAAAACAGTCTCCCCCGCACCCCTGGAGGCCCTCCGGAGGTTTCAGGAGCTTCCCTGAAGCCTCCGGAGAACTAAAACCGGCCCTACGAGCAAACCGGAAGTCCGTTCCCGAAGCCTCCGGAGGGCGAAAAAATGGCCTCAAAAGGCCGAAATCAGCGCGCACATGCCCACTGGCCAGCTGACAGAGCAGCACCTCGCATGTCCTGACAAATGGCTCCGGGCGCCACCTGGGGCACCCGTGCCATAGGTTTGCTATCATGGTCTTAGGTAGAAGAGCCTCTGTTTGCAGTGTTGCCAGAACAGGTAGCCGTTTCTGGAAGGCAGACCTGAATGGCATCGCTGGGTTATTAATCACCCATTCACCACCCATCTGTCTGCTTGCATCGACTTCGATCCTCGGCTACTTTGCAGGGAAGAAAACCCCCATCAGCCGAGTCAGTGCTTAGCCTGCACTTTAGTAGCTTTTAAAGCTCTCTTTGCCACGAGTGCCAAAATAGCACCCAGGATGGATCTCTCTCTCGCATATACAAAGTGGCCGGTTCAAAATCCAGGAAAAACATGATTTCTTTTCCTAAACTGGGTTAGTTTTCCTCCTGGACTTGAGTGGGGGAAAACTAGCCGGCTCTGGAAAACAAAAGTAAAAATTTGTTGGCATCTCCAAATTCCTAGGTTGGTGGTTGCTTTCTTGGTGGTGACAGGCATCTTCCCCACCTCCTAAATGTCCCTGTTAAATCGTAGATTTGGTCTAGTGGGGAAGGCAGCAGACTAGAGAGCAGGAGACGGAGTTTCCTCCTTAGCCAGGAAAGCCGGCTGGGGGGCTTTGGGACAGTCCCTCTCTCTCAGCCCGGCCCACCTCACAAGGTTGTTGTTGGGGGAAAATAGGAGGAGGAAAGGGGGTTGGATACGTATACCATCTTATTTTTATTTTTTTTTAATTTTTTTTATTAAATTTATATCCCGCCCTTCTCCAAACGGACCCAGGGCGGCGCACAGGAATGTTAAAATACATACAAAACATATAAAATTTAAAAAAACTTATTCTAGTAAAACCTGTGCTAAAAACCGAATTAAAATCCCAAATTTAAAACTGTCTAATGGTCAATACAGGGGGTTACGCTAGGCCGGCTAGATGGAATAAATGTGTCTTCAGACACTTGCGGAAGAGGCGGAGGTCAGAGATGGTGCGGAGTTCAGGGGGTAGGTCGTTCCAGAGGGCTGGCCCAGCCACAGAGAAGGCTCTTCCCCTGGGTGTCGCCAGTCGGCATTGTCCAGCCGACGGCACCCTGAGGAGGCCCTCTCTGTGGGAGCATATCGGTCTGAGGGATGTATGGGGTAGGAGGCGGTCTCGCATATTTGAGCCATTTGTTAAAATAAAGGTAGAATACCAATGAATAAATTAAGCATTCCGCTTGCATCTACAAGCCAGTTTTCTGGCTTCTTCCTTTTTTTCCTCATTGAAATGATAATCATTTCCAAAATCATATTTATATTTAGGAGACATTTCCATCTTTGGCCTGAAGACGTCTGCATACGGCAGGGGTGTCAAACTCCCAGCCCACGGGTCAGATGCCTTGTGCACTGGCCACACCCCCACCCAGTTCAGCAAAGAGGGGGAATGTGTCACATGACACCACCGTGATGATGTGAGTTTGACATCCCTGGCCTACAGGATCCTATTCCTATAAAGACGCTTGAAGTCCGGTGTTGATGTACAAATATGCACCAATTTCTCTTTCTACAGGTACTCCTCACTTAATGATCACAATTGGAAAACAGCAACTCTGCCGCTATGCAAAGCAAAACATCATAGAACAGTGATGGCGAACCTATGGCACGGCTGCCACAGGTGGCACGCGGAGCCATTTTTTAGGGCACGGGAGGCGTTGCCTTGTCAGCTCCAGGGTGCATGTGTGTGCTGGCCAGCTGATTCAGGCCTTCTTTTGAGGCCGTTTTTCGCCCTCTGGAGGCTTCCGGGAAGCTCCTGAAGCCTCTGGAGGTGGGGAGGGGAGGCTGTTTTCACCCTCCCCAGGCTCCTAGAAAGCCTCTGGAGCCTGGGGAGGCCGAAAAAAGCACGCCAAAAGCAGGGGGTCACGCACATAGCATTATGGGTGTGACACGCCCATGCACGACACCCCTGCACTCCCCCCCCTTTTGGCACACGAGCCAAAAAAGGTTAGCCATCACTTTCGTAGAACAATATTTCCCAACTTTGGCAGCTGTAAGACGTGTGGACTTTAATTCCCAGAATTCCCCAGCCAGCCGTGTTGGTTGCATGCATGGCTGGAGAATTGTGGGAATTGAAGTCCACACGTCTTAAAGCTGCCAAAGTTGAGAAAGACTGCTATAGAGAACTGTATTTTGTTTCTGTCAAAATATGTCAATGGATTCTTTGTGGAATCTGTTCACTTCTTCCAGCGCTTTGGCACTCTGACCGCGAGGAGTCCCGTCTGGCAGCCTCTTCCTCTGCTGCCCCTTGCAGGGTAGCCTGCATCCCCCACCACGGTTAAGGTGAAGGACGCCTAGCCTCATCGCAGCTGTGCTGGCACACACAGCAGTGACTCCAAGAGGCTTTGGTGCTTCACTGCGTCCTCTCCATCCACCCTGGGGCTGGCAGAGAGTTAAATTGGCATGAAATGTGGTGCCTCCATGGCCAGTCCCTGCCTCGCCTCGGGCCTCCCGGTCACTGCTGCCCCACCGACTGATCCCCTTGCAGGGCAAGTTAAGCAAAGGGTTTTGTTTGAATCCTCCAGCTTTGCTTCCCTTCCCTGCTCTGAAGGGCTCCAACTGGCAGGGGAAGCATCCCCCCAGTGCCAGCCAGATGCTGGAGCGAGGGGACTCTGGTGGCTGGGGGCTTCTGCAGCCTTCCCCACCCCCGCCCCCCGATGAATAAAACCTAAGGAAGCCTAAGAGTCCCTGGGCATCAGGTGGCATGGAAACGCATGATTACGATCACCTTGATTATTGGATCACAAAGGGAGAGCAGTCTCATGCATACACGCAAAGCCTTTGCACAAATGCAGGTGTGTGGAAACTTGAGGGTGCAATTTTAGTGCTGTTCTGCACCTCTGCACCCACCTAGAGAGATGCAGCTTCTTAAGCTTTCCATGCACCAAGTGTCTCATTGGGGGGGGGGGGCGGCATGGAGCAGCCCAACGAAACCTGTTAAGGCGTCATATCTGCCCATCCCTACTCCCCCTCCCCCCCGCTTGACCCCCCCCCCCTGCTTTGGGCACCCTCCAAGATGGCAGAACAGGCTGCAGCCAGCAGGGCCGAGACTTTCCCCTTCCCCTATCAGAAGAGAGATTGCAGTCTCCTCCTCCTCATGGAGAGCCTGACATGTACCATTGATGACCCACCCAGCCGGTGCAGGAGACGGTGCAGCCCTTAGTCTGTGAGCCTTTCGACCAGAAGGCTTCGTTGGGAGGACCTGGCTGGCAGTCCACAGGCCAGGCCAGGCTCCTCCCTGGCATTCCTGCCTCTCTGGGCTGGCTGAGGATCATTGTTCCCCAGGACGCACGTGCTCATTGTTCTCCCAGCTTGGGACAAAACAGCCAGTTCTGTGGGGCCAGAGTCTTCCTGCCTCTCAATTCTTGTACGCAGCGCTCCCCTCCTGGGCTCCGGCTCCTCTCTCGGCCTCTCAGGCTGCACAGTCCATTGCTTGCTTCCTCCAGCCTCTCTCCCAAAGCCCTCTTGGCAGAGGAGAGCCACGTATAAACCCTCCCCGCCCCCAAAAGGCCTACTAAAGCCCAGTGTCACACATAGGCCGTTTAAGGAGGCGCTCCTCATGCGCAGACCCAGCTTTGTCCGGTTCCAGGCTCCCTGGAACTCATGCACGGAAGCAGCCAACTTCTCAAGGCCCCTGGCACCCCTCTGAGGTCCATTATGGCCTGCCCTTTCCACTTGCCCCATCACTAGGAGGGGCCACTCCCTGCTTCTTGAGGGCAGGGACAGTAGGGGTTGCCCTCCTGCCTCTCCCAACCCATTGCAAGTGCTCTCCATGTTTTGAAGCTCTGGCCAAAGAGCTGTCCACCCTAAGCCCCCTCCGCCTCCCCCCCAAGCGATGATCTGCAGTGGCAGACCCACATCAGATGTACAAGGGAGTGCCTGGTGCGTCCTTCCCTTCCAGCTCTCCTCGAATCCCAGTAAGGGTATGGCTAGCTGATGAGAGCTAAAAAGCTCGAAATAGATCTATCCTAGTCTCCCTGACTTATTTATTGATCAGCTCAAAAACGTAACACACATATAAAAAAATTACACAACGGAATTCATGGCTTTCTGTCTAGATGGTCTCTGGTGATGAGCCGAAAGGCAGAAAAGGAAAAGCAGTGTGCTTCCTCCCTTAATTGGGGCCCTAACAGGGTGGCTGTAAAGATGCTGCCCTTGGTGGGGGGTGAGGGTGGAGTGCTGACTCTGTTGTTGTGAGTGGGTTGATTGGCTGTGCAGCTGTATCATGATTGGTAGATTGATGCTATTTGTATGTTTCTCCTTATTTTGAATTTCAACAGCTTGGGTGGAGGGTGGGGCTCGTCTGTTGGTGAGGGCTGGTTTCCAGATGTCTGGTAGGCGGGAGGTGTCGTCACGTTTGTTCATATTGTTAGGTTGCTTCTCTATTTCAATGGCTTCTCTGATTATTCTCCTGTTGAGCTGTTCAGCCTTGGAGATCAATTTAGTTCCTTCAAAGTCCATATAATATCCTGTAGCTTTGAAGTGTTGATAGAGAGATGAGGTTTTAAGATTTTTTTTACTGCATTTTTATGTTCTGCGATGCGTGCACTTATTCTTCTATTAGTTTGTCCTACGTAAGTTGCAGGGCAGATTTTACATGGAATTCTGTAGACTCCTTGGTTTTCTAGCTGGATCTTGTCTTTGGGATTTCTTTAGGATGTTGGTTATTTTTTGGTCAGTGTTGAAGGCTGTCTTGATATTGTGCTTGTGGAGAATTTTGCTGATTTTGTCTGTGGTGCCTTTGATGTAAGGGAGGACGGCAATGCCATTTTCTTGTTCTGGAACAAGGCTGGAACTACATGCAAGAGTGTGGGCTGAATTGGGGTCGGAGGCAGCTGCGTAAGATGCGTGACCATGGCTCTCGAGGGTGCAGCAGCCGAACGGATACTCTCCCTCCATAATAATGCCCCAGTAGCGGAAATTTTGAGTAGTTTAGAGAACCAGCAAATACCACCTCTGGCTGGTCCCAGAGTAGGGAGGGAATGGGGATTTTGCAGTATCCTTCCCCTGCCACGCCCACCAAGCCACGCCCACAGAACCCGTAGTAATAATGGTGGAGTTATGGCCGCTTTATGGCAGCCTTTCACCAAGATTTCAAGGACCCACTGGCAGAGCACAAGGCGCAGACCCAGATGAAGACCCTCGCCCATGGTCAGTGGCTGCGTACACACGAGTCCTGAGGCTGGCCACATGGCCTGAAGACGTCCTGATGGATTGCTTCACAGATGGCCTCAACTATGACGTCAACCAACACCTGCATCTCGCGTGGGGTCCCAACCACCCCACAACATTGGTAGGTGCTGGCGGAGGAAATAGAGATCAGCCTAGCCTGGGACTGACACTCGGTGGCCGCAGGTGGCACAAATCCTCCCCTCCTGGGCAGAAGGAACCCCCGAAGTCAGCGAAGGCTGAATCTGGGCCCAGACTGCGATCCACAACATGCTTCAAGTGTGGGAAGGATGGGCACCCAGCTGTGGAATGCTGATCCCAGCCTCAAAGCGTGACCCAGGAGAGCAGAGAAGGCAGCTCCAAGAACCTGTGTGACAACACTGCAAGGGGTGGAGGTCCTGTGGAACTGAGCATGGGAAGCCCAAAGAGGCTCTGGGTTTTATGGTCATGCAGGAGATGCAGAGAGCCTCCTGCTTGGGCTGCCTTGGCTCCAGAAACAGAACCCCGAGGTGAACTGAAGGAGGGGGCTCTTGGAAATCCGGCATAAGAAGGGTGAGAAAGAAGGACATGTGCTTAGAAACAGAGAGGATGTACATTCCCAGACTGAAATGCAGGCATTTTCTCCCTCAAACTCCAGCTCACACCAAAGAGCCCGTCCTTGGCCAGGAAAGAGTCAGGGACGGAAGGGGTGGAGGGGCTGCCCAGCGTCATCTTCAGAGAAATCACCTTTAGCTCCCCAATATGGATTTCAGCATAAATAAAACTGCCACAGGTGCCTGGGGGATTGCTGTGTGGAGTGGGCCGGTCTCTGCGGCAGAAGTCCTCACTTTGGGAAAGCAGCTGCCTCTGGAAAGCGAAGAAGAGTCGGCTGGCCTTCTCCACGGCCAACGGGTGGCCAGCTTTACAATACAAGAGCAGAGTTGGAAGGGACCTTGGAGGTCTTCTAGTCCAACCCCCTGCCTAGGCAGGAAACCTTATACCATTTCAGACAAATGGCTATCCAACATCTTCTTAAAGACTGGCAGTGTTGGGGCATTCACAACTTCTGGAGGCAACTTCTGTTCCACTGATTAATTGTTCTAACTGTCAGGAAATTTTCTCCTCAGTTCTAAGTTGCTTCTCTCCTTGATTAGTTTCCACCCATTGCTTCTTGTTCTGCCCTCAGGTGTTTTGGAGAATAGCTTATTTATTTATTTTTTATTTTATTAAATTTATACCCCGCCCTTCTCCTACAAAAGGACCCAGGGCAGCGCACAGGCAAATTAAAACACAACGTACATAAATAGATCAATTATTAAAATCCAATTAAATTAAATTACCCCGTGCTAAAACATTTTAAAATTCTCTAATTAAAATTTATAACTAAAAAGTCCAGATCGGGTGATTATCCTAGGCCAGCTTGTTGGAACAAATGCGTTTTCAGACGCCGGCGGAAAAGGCGGAGGTCTGTGGTGGTACGGAGTTCAGGGGGCAGGTCGTTCCAGAGGGTTGGGCCCGCCACAGAGAAGGCCCTTCCCCTGGGTGTCGCCAACCGGCATTGCCCGGCCGACGGCACCCGAAGAAGGCCCTCTCTATAGGAGCGGATTGGTCGGAGGGATGTATGGGGCAGGATACGGTCTCGCATGTAACTAGGCCCCGAGCCATGGAGCACTTTAAAGATGGTCATTAACACCTTGAAGCGCACCCGAAAGGCCACAGGTAGCCAGTGCAGCTCGCGCAGGAGAGGTGTTACGTGGGACTGCCTCGTGGCTCCCATGACCACCCGCGCGGCTGCGTTCTGGACTAGCTGTAACCTCCGAGTGCACCTCAAGGGGAGCCCCATGTAGACAGCGTTACAATAGTCCAGCCTAGATGTCACAAGTGCTTGAGTGACTGTGCGGAGGGCAGCCCGATCCAGTAAGGGGCGCAATTGGCGTACCAATTGTAATTTTTACAATGACAATAAAGATTATTATTACCTGGTAAAACGCCCCCCTGGCCACGGCTGCCACATGGTCCTCCATGGACAGCCGGGAATCCAGGAGGACACCCACATTGCGCGCCCTCTCAACGGGGGCCAGCATTTCGCCCCCAATGGCCAGTGTTGGACTTAACTGGCTGAACCGGGGTGCCGGAAACCACAGCCACTCGGTCTTGGCAGGGTTGAGCTTGAGCTTGACTCCCTCTTCTTTGTGGCAGCCCCTGAGATATTGGAACATTCCTATCATGTCTCCCCTGGTCCTTCTTTTCATTAAACTAGACAGTTCCTGCAACCGTTCTTCCTATGTTTCAGCCTCCAGTCCCCTAATCCTCTTTGTTGCTCTTCTCTGCACTCTTTCTAGAATCTCAAGAAGAGCAACAAAGATGATCCGCTGGGCAGCCTGGATCCACTTGGATCCGCTGGGCAGCTGCATCCGCTGGGCAGCCTGGACTCCCTTTGGGCCCTTCAGGCAACAGAGCTTCCTTTGTGGCTTCAGCAGGCGAAGGCCCAGCTTCCGGCTGGCTAAGCAGCTGCTCCCCACCATTTTGAATGGGGAGTGAAGCTCCCGGAGGTTTATCGCCTCTTTCCACTCGCAGCCACCTCTCTTATCAGGAGACGCAGCCTGGCAGCCAGTGGGGAGGCGCCCTCTGCGCACCACTTCTTCTTCCTTCAGGGGCTTCGTGGGCCCTTCCTAACCCAGGGCAGGAGTCACCCTGCAGGGCCCCAGGCTGGAGTGCTTTGCCAAGCCCTCCTTTTACTTTACTTGGTCACTGAACTCCTTTCGGCTGCTGTTTACAATACAATAGCAGAGTTGGAAGGGACCTTGGAGGTCTTCTAGTCCAACCCCCTGCCTAGGCAGGAAACCTTATACCCCTTCAGACAAATGGCTCTCCAACATCTTCTTAAATGGCTCTCCAACATCTTCTTAAGTGTTGGGGCATTCACAACTTCTGGAGGCAACTACTGTTCCACTGATTAATTGTTCTAACTGTCAGGAAATTCCTCCTCAGTTCTAAGTTGCTTCTCTCCTTCAATAGTTTCCACCCATTGCTTTTTGTTCTGCCCTCAGGTGCCTTGGAGAATAGCTTGACTCCCTCTTCTTTGTGGCAACCCCTGAGATACTGGAACACTGCTATCCTGTCTCCCCTGGTCCTTCTTTTTATTAAACTAGATATACCCAGTTCCTGCAACCGTTCTTCACATGTTTTAGTCTCCAGTCCCCTCATCCTCTTGGTTGCTCTTGGTTTAATGGTCCAAGGTCTTCGTTTCAGGTGGCTCTTTAAGTGCGGCTTTTGTGGATTGGTGCTGTTGCATCTGTTGTCCTTCGGGGGTAGGAAATGTGTTCCTGGAGAATCCTTTCTTCCTTTGTCACCCAATGTCGCTTGCATTTCCTGCCAGGCCAGCTGACTTATCACTGTTCTAACTTGGAAAAGTGACCGGGGGGGGGGGGGGGGCTCACCCTTTGGTGAGACAGTCAGAGGCTGGCTGGGAGGGAGGGAGCCCCCACCCCACTTCTTCCAGCAGCATCCTAGCCTGATGCTTCATCCTGGAGTTTTTCCTGAGGTCAGCCCTTCCACCTCTGGTATTTTCCCACACTGGGGCTGCCTGTGGATCCCAAGTTCATTAGCCCAAAGCCGGCCTTGATCTCCTCCAGGATGTCGAAGGAATTCTCCTTTCCAGTGGGGAATGCAGCTCTGCAGCGAGCCAAGAGAGGAAGGGGGAAGAGAAAAATGCCGGGAAGGGAAATGTCACAGGATCGGCCTTCTCTTCCCAGCGGCTCTGCTCCTCTTTTGTGCTGGGGGGGGGGGGCTTCTTTGCCAGGCTGGCTTCAAGCCTTCAAGCTCAGAAGCACAAAGCCTGAGGGTTCATCATGAGTGTGGAGGGGGGGGGCTTCCTGCCTTTGGTCCTTCAACTCCCCCCCCCCCCTGCATCCAGACACGTTATCTTGCCAGAGCTGGGCAGCCGGAAAGCGAGTGGGGTGGGGGGGGGGGGAGCTGCTTCTCAACGACTTGACTTTTTTAGACTCCCGATGTGTCTGGGGAAGGCCAGGCCCTTCCAGGACTTGCTTTAAGGTGCCGAGGCTATTTTTAACTGGGGGCTTCTGCTTGCATGGGACGTAGTGCCATTGGAGCCTGGGCATCTCTTCCTGCCCGGGGTGGGGGTGGGGGTGGCTCTCCATTGTCGTATGAGGAGCTGTGGCCTTTGGCTTCTTTGAATCCCTGCCAAGCTGTGGCTTTGAAGAGGCCCAGACGGGCTCCTCGCCCTCTCCTTGCCCCAGAAGGCCCCGTCCAGAAGAGCTCCACAGGGGTGCCTCCAAAGGGATCAGATTTCAACTCCCATCATCCCTAGTTAGCCTGGCTGGTGATTATGGGAACTGTAGTGCAAAGCACCTGGGGACAGAGGGATGTGGCTACTTGGGGACGGAGGCGCAGGAAAGCAACCAGCGTCCCAGCGGGATAGTAGAAAAGAGGATCTTCCACTCCAAGCTACAGTTGAGGGGAGCGTGTGCAGCCTCTCAAGCCCCCGGGCCCAATTTGGGAACCCCATCAATCCGCTGCTGCCAATGTTGCCACCACTGCCTTGAAAGGCTCCCTCGTGGCTCCCTCGCCCCTATCCACCTGCCCGCCCCTCCTTGGCAGCTGACAATGATTTCCAATGTATCAGCATGGCCTTTTCCTCTCTGAGCAGTGGGGACATGTTCCATTCAAATGGCACGATTGACAGGTCACCTTTCGTAGTTGAAAGTCTATTTTATGCTTCTGCAGAAGCTGTAATATATTGTTAGGGGGGGGAAATCAAGGAGTAAGCAGAACGGACTCATGTTTAGCAAACCCAGCAGCCAGAAAAGGCCTGGAGAGACGGGGTTGTATCCTCAGGGGTCCAGAGACATAATCCCCCCCTCCCATCCTGGGTGCAGAAGACCCTTCTTCAGCCTCCCGACAGCCGTTTTCTTAGAGCTGCGCCTGCTGCTCCCTCCGTGGGGGGGGGGGCTCCCTCTCTCTCCTTCCTATCAGCCCCCTCCCCACTCTGGCCCCATTTACGTCTGACAAGGGAGTCCCAACAGGGAGGAAGCTTGGCTCTCCTTCCTCTTCAGCAGCCTCCAAACCCCTAGTAGAATAAGAGTAGCCGGACAGCAAAGAGTGCACAGAAGAATGTTCTACTTGTGTTCTCACACAAACAATGGCATTTACACAATGATTGTTGGGGCTGCTGGCCAGGCAGCCGGGAGGACTCAGCGACCACCGGTCAGCCTTCCCTCCCTCCCTCCTGCAGCAAAGCCTGCAGTTTCCTTGCCCTTCGATTCTCTAAATACATCTGAACTGTGGCAAAATTGGGCCTCCGACCACATGGGCTATTGCCCCTCCCCCCTCCTCCAAGACCCCTTAAGCACCCCTGAAGTGCATAGAGGACCTGGGGCCTCCCCCCTCTTCTCCCCTCCCCCTTCAGAAGGATCCCTGCAGCCTAGGAAGGTTCTGCCCCAGCACAGCAACAGCCCCAGCGCCCTCAGGATGCCTTCGCGGCTTCCACCGAAGCCTCCACGTTGCCATAAACCCCAGGAACCCCAAGAGGCTCTTGGCTAAGGGGGCCCGTTTTTCTGGAGCTCCCCATTTTTGCAGGAAAGTACAAGGTGCCCGTTGACTTCTCCAGCCAGCCCGTTCTGGCTTGGGGTCCATTCCATGCAGATGCTTTGCCCCCCAGGACTGCTCCCTGAATGGATGCTCCTGAAGTCTCTGCTGGGGTAGAAGCCGAGCGAGTAGTTGCTCATCTGGACGGCTGTGTTCTCGGTCTCCCCGTCATGGGCGGAAGTCCTGCGGCTGGCCGTGGCGGAGCAGAAGCCCTGCTTCCTGCACAGGATGTGCCGCTGGATGATCTTCCTGAAGGTGCAGCGGAACTCTCGGATCTGGTAGGCGTAGATCAGGGGGTTCAGCACGGAGTTGGCATGGGACAAGATAATGGCCAGGTACATGACCCCCGGGGGAGGGTCTTTGCAAGAGGGGCAGAAGAGGGTGAAGCAATTGATCAGGTGTAACGGCAGCCAGCAGACAGCAAACATCCCCACAATGAAGGCCAGGGACTTGGCTGCATGGACCTCCTTCTGCAGAATGTACCGGGACCGCTCTCCGTGCATCATCTTGTTTTCCATCTGCTTGAGCTGCTGCCGGGCTGTCATGAAGATCTTCAAGTAGATCCCAAACATCAGGAGGAGCGGAACCAGCACACAGGCAAAGAAGTTGTAGTAGACCATGTAATCCATGGTGACCACCGTTGCAAAGAGGCAGCGCACCTTATGGCTGCTGCAGTTGGTTCTATTCTCCCTTTGCCCATTCTCTTCCGGAGCGTTCCTGGGCCAGCCCAGCATTGGCGTCAGGCCAATGATGAAGGATAAGAGCCAACAGATGGCGATGACTCCCTTGGCACGTGAGCTGGTGACCAGGGCATTGTACCTGGAAGCAGAGCAGAGAGAGAAAGGCAACGCATGAAATCCCACCTACATGGGAAGGAGAAGAGAGCAGAACTGATCCATTGACAGAATCTGTCCAGATTCCAGATTCTGCTTGCTGCAGAATCACTCCATCGCAACAGGAGAGGGCTGGGATCTGGCGCTGTGGAACGTGGACCGACCGACAGTGGGATTCAATCCACCTCCTCAGCAGGTCTCCAGCCCTGCCTGGCCTTGCCCTCAGTTCCAATGAGACCTTCCATTCGAGGTAAATGAGAACGGAACCCTACACCGTTATAAAGAACAAAACCCAACCATTGTGACGTTCATCCTAAAAGGATCCTCTCAGCAGGAAGCCAGGGATTTATGATTCGAGCCATACTGTAAATAATCTGGGATTCTGTTCACTGTGAAGTTCCCCAAAGGATTCAGGAAACTTCCTCTCAGAAGAGGGAGGGCGTCTGTTGGAGACTCCCTTCAGCCAGCCATGAAAGGGGGGGGGGGCATTTAACACAGAGGGAATCGCCTTCTGGGAACAACCAGGACTTGGCGCAGCCAGAATCCCTTCCCAGCTGTAAGGGATGGATGGCTTGGAGGCAGGATCAACCCCCCCCCCCTTGACCCTATCAGTGGAGTGGAGGGAAACCCCAACATTGCCCTGGAGACCCGTCTTGGGCCAGTGCACATCCAGACCCAAATGCAACCAAGTCCCTTGAAATCAAGTTTCATGCGACGTTTCGTGCAAATGGATGATGGACATAAAACAGGGTAATCTCGGTTCCTGGAATTAACGACACGAGGAGCTTTATTCTGTCTGTGCTGATAATGGTTCTTTTCCTTTAACAAGAGATTCCGGATCAATACTGGAAACTCCCTCCTCTTCCAGCTGGAACTCTGAGACCAGCAGGGATGGGGCTGATGGGCCCGGAGGTTGCCTGCTCCAGAGGGCAGGGGGGAGGGGTAGACTCTCCTGGGCATCAACAAGGGAAGGGGGCCTTTGTCCCAAAAGACAGCTGACGAGTATTGCACATTAATTTTTAAAATTCAGAATGGATTAAGTATTGCCGGGGTCCTACTTTTATTTGGACAAGCTATGCCCAGAGTGGCCTCTGATCCCTTGGCCAGCTCCCTTTCAAGCTCCATCTTTCTTTGCTGCCCAGAGCAGAAGCCCAACAAGGGCTGAGAAGAGCGAAGGAGCCCCTTCTGAGGGACAGGCAATCCATGGCTTAGTTGATGCTTATTTGTCCAGATAAGCCATGGCTGAATTCTCTAATCAAGGCTGGGGAGGAAATCTGCTTTGCTTCCCGTCTTCGTGCAGGTCCTGGCTTCTGCATGGCCAGGCTCATGAGGCTGCCTCACGCTCCCTGAGGCTGCTCTGCCCCATCTTCTCAGATGGAGGGAGGCAAACTGAAGACCTCAATATCTGGAGCAGCTGTGAAAGAACCAGAAACGGTTTGCTAAAGACCTGGCTTTAAAAAACAAAACAAAACCACACACACATAAAGACTTTCCAGAAAAGTGACTTTTAGAGGTCCAATCTTTAAGATGAACAGAGTTGGAAGGGACCTTGCAGGTCATCTAGTCCAACCCCCTGCCCAAGCAGGAGACCCTACGTTTGCCTCGACCTAGGATTGAGGCGAGAGCTCTACCTCTAGTCCACAGCAGCTTCCCTCTAGGTTGGATATACAATTAATAAATCATGTTCACAATCTTTTGTGCCACTGATGAAGCCCAAGGGCAGCTGTCTGGTCTGGTGAATCCTGGGTTTGAACTATTCCATAGTGCAGCGTTCTGTGTTTGAAAATCCTTTGTAAGGAGTGTTAAGTGTATAATCCTAGTGTTGGGTAGGTAATATATATAAGCCATGATGACAAATGGTCTTTGTTACTTTAAATATTATGTTTGAATGTAATTAGCTGCTGTAATTAACTCAGCAATAAGAGGAAGCCAGGAGCACTGTTAGCTCTCGCTCTCTGCTCCCTCTGACTGACTGACTGACTGACTGACTGACTTTGCAGAACAAGGAAGAATCGTGGATTGCAACCGTAAGCAATTGTTTGTGAGTTAAGGACTGTATTTGATTCCATACCTACTATCACCGCTTGTGAAGCAGTAGCTTAGTTTTACATAACAAGTAAAGCTACTTGTTTTTACTAGCAGTGTCTGAGACTCTATCAGTGTGTCTACTAGCAACGTTTCTCTTGCTGCAAATTCCGCTGCGCAACTTTCTGTCTCCTAAAGGAGAGATCCCCAACAAGGAGGATTTCCACTTTCCTGGAGTCAGAGGAGAAGAAGGGGAACCTGGACGCCTCCCCCCACCCCCCGTTATGAACCGCTCCTGGGCCAAATAACCCTGGGCCACGCCTTGGCACAGAGGAGCCTCCCTGTGAAGCTAGGGGATCATAGGAGGGCTCCAGAGAGAAGGAACCAGCCAGCTCACCCTCCCCTGTGGCCTGCAGAGATAGAGTCTCCAGGCTGCCCTCCCAGTCCATCGTCCGGCCTTTGGAAGGTCCCAAGAGGCTCCTGGAGGACTCTCTTGTGCTCTGATGGTGGGAGAGGCCCCGGGAGAGGCCCAGCGCAGAGTCCTTCAAGGCCTGTGAGAGGTCCTGGGGGAGCTTGTAATTGAAGACAATTCCTTCCGGGCTCATAAAGGGGATTTCTAAGAGCCACATTCATGAAAGATTGAACGTTACACTAATCTCCTCGAGCGGATTCAGAAAATGGTGAGACGCCAAGCAGGAAATCAACGTCACTGAGGGGGCGGACAGATCAATCTTCCAAATAAATAAATGAAAATAAAAACGGTCCCTGACTAATTATGTTCAGTGGGCACTTTTGCAGAAAGCTGCCTGATGAGAACCCATTGCTGAGAGTTAGGAGGAAACTGCAACGCGACGGTTTTGTGGTGTGAAGCCCCTAAAAAAGACAATAAAAGAAGAGTTTGAAAAAAGGAAGAAGAAAGTGGTGACCAGGAGGGAGTAAAAGCTCTTTGGACTAACAAAGGCTGCAGAACTGTCATTCATGCCAGCTCGTAAAGAAAGAGCAGCCATGTGGAGTAGCATTTGTTACAAACTACCCGTTCCCGGCCACGTGTTGCTGTGGCCCAGTCAGGAGGGACACAACCCGAGGGTGGAATTTCCCCCCTCCTCTCTCTATCTCTCTCCCTACCTACCTACCAACTGTATTTCTCCCTCTCTCTATCCCTCTACCTATGTACCTACCTACCTACCTACTGCATTTCTCCCTCCCTCTCTCTATCCCCAACTGTATTTCTCCCTCTATCCCTCTACCTATGTAGAGGTACCTACCTACCTACCAGGGCTGGGTTTCAAATTTTTTGGAACAGGTTCTGTGGGTGTGGCCTGCTTTGTGGGAGTGGCTTGCTGGCCATGTGACTGGGTGGGAGTGGCTTGCCAGCCATGTGACCGGGTGGGAGTGGCCAACTTGGAAAATGTGAAACTCACTTAACAATGGTCTTGGTTAACAACTAAACTTTTGGGCTCAATTGTGGTCATACATTCTTTCTTTCTTTCTCTTTCTTTCCTTCTCTCTCTCTTTCCCACTTTCTCTCTCTCTTTCTTTCTCTCTCTCTTTCCCTCTTTCTCTTTCTTTCTTTCTTTCTCTTTCTTTCTCTTTCTCTCTTTCTTTCCCTCTTTTTCTTTCTCTTTCTTTCTTTCTCGCTTTCTCTTTTTCTTTCTCTCTTTTTCTCTCTCTTTTCTTTCTGTCTCGCTTTCTCTGTCTTTCTCTCTCTCTTTCTTCTCTCTCACTTTTTTCTTTCTTTCTTTCTCTTTCTTTCTTTCTCTCTCTGTCTCTCTCCCCTTCATCCGCCCATCTATCACTCTGTGTTTGTGTGTGTGTGTGTCTGTCTCGCATTCACGCACTTAAATCACTTTCTGCGTCTCTCTCTTTCTCTCCCTCCCTCCCTCTCTGTCTCTGTGTGTGTGTCTGTCACTCTCTGATTCCCCCCTCCCTCCGTCTCTCTCTGTGTCTGTGCCTCTCTCTGTCTGTCTGTCGTCGTGCCCGCCCGCCCGCCCGCCCGCCCCCTGCGGAGCCTCTTCATCCCGGGGCCGCTGTGCTCACTCACCTTAGCCTGCCCTCCCCGCCGCCTGGCCGCCTGCAGCTGAGAAGCGTGTGTGTGTGTGTGGGAACAGGGAAAGTTTTGCCGCGAGTGGCGGGGGTTGGGGTGGGGGTTCGCGCAGCTTAGCGCGCTCTTGTTCCGCTGCCCCTAGCCGGCAGGCTTTAAAGGCCGAGCGCAAGAGCGCGCTAAGCTGCGCGAACCCCCACCCCACCCCCCGCCACTCGCGGCAAAACTTTCCCTGTTCCCACACACACACACACGCTTCTCAGCTGCAGGCGGCCGGGCGGCGGGGAGGGCAGGCTAAGGTGAATGAGCACAGCGGCGCCGGGATGAAGAGGCTCCGCGGGGGACGGGCGGGCGGGCGGGCACGACGACAGACAGACAGACAGAGAGAGGCACAGACACAGAGAGAGACAGGGAGGGAGGGGGGAATCAGAGAGTGACAGACACACACACAGAGACAGCGAGGGGCTTTAAAGGCCGAACGCTGGCTGAAGGGCTCGGCCTTTGAAGCCTTCCGGCTAGGGGCGGGGCGGAAGAGCGCGCTAGGCTGCGCGAACCCCCCCCCCGCCCCCCGCGCCAACAGGGAAAGCAGGCCCGGCAGCTTCAAAACTAAAGCGCCTGGGTCTTGAAACTTTCCCTGCTAGGGATACACGAGCGAGCCACGTGTTCCTTAGATACTTCCGGGTCCACGATCCAAAGGGCTCGCTTGGGATCCGGAAATTTGACGAAAGGGCTCGCGCGAACCCCTGCGAGCCCCCAGGAACCCACCCCTGCTACCTACCTACCTACCTACCTACTGTATTTCTCCCTCTACCTACCTACTGCATTTCTCCCTCCCTCTCTCTATCCCTATAGCTGCCTACCTACCTACTGAATTTCTCTTTGAAATACAGTAGGTATTATGATGTTTTGTATTATGTCATCCTGTGGCTCTCTGCTCTCTCTGTATCCATCTATCTACATTTTTTACATTTCCGTTGTGTGTACTTGGTACAGGTGTGACATCTACACAATCTATATACATATCATTGGTGCTGTATTTGAAAGGAAGGTTGTGTGAAAATTTGGAAGCGATCGGTGCAGTATTTTCGGAGATTAGCGGTTTTGAACAAACTCTTGTTACATTTTTATTTATATCAGATATAAATAAATAAATAAAAAGCAGTGCTATTGGTATTATTATTTTTTTACGAAGAAATTCTTAATGTCCTTTTCCATTAAGAACTTGGCACCTCTCTCTGTTAAATTGAATTCTGCTATTTTCAACCTATTTACTTGTGCTATTGAAGTTTAAAAAAAAAAAATCATTTCTGTCTTCTAGGATACTAGCAATCCCACTGTACTTGTGCCATCTGCAAATTTATTAAGCATTCCTGTGTTTGTTCACCTGAATGGTTATTATGAAATCCTGAAAAACAAAAGTTCCAGGTCTGATCCCTTGCACCTCACTCAAATTTGATTCTCTGGTCAATTTTTAGCCAATTATATATCAACTTAATTTTTATCCCATCCAAGGTGATTGTTTTTAATGTTTTGATTGGTTGAGTTTTATAGTTTTAAAAATTATTTTATGATTTTTAATTTTTGATTAGGAGCAGCCCAGAGTTAGTTGAAAGGTGGGTGGCTCTGTAAATGGTTTAAATAAATAAATGGACTCACCATGAACTAACCTGCCATCAGAATGTCGTGGGCTGCTTTGTTAGACGCTCTGCCTCAATCGAAATAGATTAAATCTGCAGCATTTCATGGAGGCTGTTCTAGGTCAGCCTCCTAATCTGCTTCTGGGATCTTCCCAAATATTCATGTGAGGTCGGTAGTTCCCCATAGATTCCTTTCCCCTTCCTTTAAAAAAAGGACCTTGGCTGGTTTTCACTTCATCATCTGTTCAGGTTTTCCCAAATAAAGCTTCCCCCAGTTCATCAGCTAATTTATTCTTTGTAGACTGAAACTCAGATATTTCCCTACCTCCAGCTTCAATTCTGCCCCTCGGCCCTGTTTCCCCCAGTTGCCCAGTGGAAAGCACTTCTCCCCTTGTTGGAGAAAACTGGAGCAAACAAGGAATTGGGTATCTGTCTTTTTTTTGTGTGTGGTTCTTAATGGGGGCACTTCATTGCCCCCCTTAAGGAGCAAATATTTTGATTCCTTGAGTTTGTGCCTATCTAAAGAAGCCTTCTGCTCTTCCGGAAGTCTTTCTCCAACCGTAGCTCATTCCTACCCAGGGAGTCTCGTTGCTGAACAGCTCCAGAAACTCTGGGACAAACAGCTTTCTAGATTCCGTTTTTTGCAATTCTATCCCAGGTTTTGAGCTGCTGAGCAAGAGGGAAGGGAGGAGGTTGACAGTTGTCTTGGACTGTGCAGCCGCTCAACCTTGGCATCCTTCCTGGCTAGGAAGCTGGGACTCTGCATTTCAGGATGGTGCTGCTTCCTGTACAGCAAACTCCAGAAGGAAGCGCTGGGGGGTGGCTGCTTTCCCCCGGGGCAGTTTTGCCTCCTGGAACTGGGGGCCCATGTCCTTTAGCCTCTGGGGCAGCTGATTCAGGGACAAGGATTGAGACGTCACAAGATGCAGAGAACACCTGCTTCATTTCTCTGTGTCCAGCAAAAGAGTGCTCGGCATATTTGGAAGGAGGCTCCCTGGGGCCAGCAGGAGCCCATTCTGCTGCGCATGACAACCACATGCTCCTGGGGCACAGGCCCTGCTCAACCACAACCTTGGAATTGGGCAGAGAAGCCCCCCCCCCCCCCGATGGTGCAGCATTCAATAACTGAGGGGCTGGCACAAAGATTTTCCCAAGCACCAGATGGCAGTACAAGAAACTATGGATGGAAGCTAATCAAGCAGAGGAGGAATCTGAAATTGTGGAGAAACTTCCTAACCGTGAGTGTTAGGAGTAGACTCCTAGAGTTGGGTAGGCAATATATAATACCATGATGACAAATGGTACTTGTGGCTTTAAGACTGTTGGAAGGCAATTAGAGACTGTAATTGGAGACTGTAATTATCTCCACTATAAGAGGAAGTCAGCAGAATGCAATCACTCTCTCTGCTGGATCGTCTTGATATCTCTACTGTTTGCTATCTGCTCGTTTGCCGTGACTGACTGTGTTTGAAGAAGGAAGAAGGAAGACTTGTGGATTACTGACTGTAAGCAATTGTTAGTTTGTTAAGGACTTTGTTTTAACTAATCACCTACAATCTCTGCTTGTGAAGCAGCAGTTTAGTTTTACAACATCAGCAAAGCTAATTGTTTTTACTAGCAGTGTCTGAGATACTATTTGTGTGTTTACTAGCAACGTTTCTCTAGCTGCACATTCCGCCGCACAACTTTTCTGTTTCCCAACGGAGATATCCCCCCAACAGTGAGGACAATTAACCAGTGGAAGGGCTTGCTTTCAGAAGCTGTGGCTGCTCTTAAAGAAGGCCTTCCTACAGACTGAAATGGCATAGGGTCTCCTTCTTGAGCAGGGGGTTGGACTAGAAGACCTCCATGGTCCCTTCCAGCTTAGTTATTCCATCTGCATTTTTGGCATACTCACCTGAGAGGGATACGGATAGCAATAATCCGATCGATGGCAATGGCCAGGAGGCTGAAGATGGAGCTCTGGGTCAGCACCAGGACAAAGCAGGCGATGAAGAGGCAGCTGTAAAAGAAGGTGCAGAAGCCGGTGCTGATGGTGATGGCGAAGGGGATGGCCAGGAGCCCCACCGCGATGTCAGCCACCGCCAGGGAAGCCACAAAGTAATTGGTGACGTTCTGCAGGTTGCTGTTGAGATAAACGGCCCAGCAGACCAGGATGTTCCCAAAGATGGCCAGAAGGGCAATGACCAGCTCAAAGGCAATGTAGATGACGTCGGTGAGGAAGTTCTGGTCCCCAGGCACTAGCATGGTGAGGGCGGCTCAGAGCAGGGGCCGGGGACCCTCGTGTCCATAGCTGCGGGCCTCTTCAGGCTGAGAGGGCAGAGCGGGTGGGACGGCCTTCGGGAGGCCAAGGCTGGACCAAGCTCCAGGCAGTGCAGAATGGAGCCCATTCATTCTCTAGGTGGCCGCTCAGCACCTGCTCCCGCCCGGCGATTCCTTGCCTTTGCGGAAGGCCTCCCTGCAGGGACAGCAGCTCTTCACTTGTCCACCAAGAGGAAGCCCTTTGGAGAGGGTGGGGAGGACATTCCGTGGGATGCTCTGCCTGGGGGAGAGGAGGAGGAGGAGGAGGAGGAAGAAAAGAAATAAGATGATGAGATGCAAGCCACTCAGGCCACCCCTGAGCTTCCTGACTGGTGAAGCTCATTGTTTATTCTTTAGCCCAGTGATGGCGAACCTATGGCACGCATGTCGCAGGTGGCACGCGGAGCCATTAGGCAGGGCACGTGAGGCATTGCCCTGTCAGCTGGCCAGTACGCATGCGTGCGCTGGCCAGCTGATTCAGCCATTTTTGAAGCCATTTTCCGCCCTCCCCAGGCTTTCTATGAGCCTGAGGAAGGCGAAAACAGCCCCACTGCCTCCTGGAGGCCCTCCGGAGGACTAAAAACGATGCTATAAGCAAAGCGGAAGTGTCTTCCAGTTTGCTCACAGCGTTGTTTTTAGTCCTCCAGAGCCTTCAGGGAAGCCTCCAGAAGGTCCCTGAAGACTCTGGAGGACTAAAGGTGATGCTACAAGCGAACTGGTTTGCTCGTAGCATCGTTTTTAGTCCTCTGGAGCCTTCAGGGAAGCTCCTGAAGCCTCTGGAAGGCCTCCGGGGGAGGGACCGTTTTCACCCTCCCCAGACACCTATAGAGCCTCTGGAGCCTGGGGAGGGTGAAAAAAACATGTAAAGAATGTGGGGAGGAGCACCTGTCATGGGTGCATACGCAGTGGGGGGATGCATTGTATTATGGGTGGGGCATGCCGGCACATGACCCCCCTGCGCTCGCCCCTTTCCCAGGCTTATGGCACGCAAGCCTAAGAAGGTTCGCCATTGCTGCTTTCGCCTCTTCTGCCTTTCATTCGGGAGTTCAAGTGGCTCCCCCTGCCCCCCTCCCCCATGAGGAAAGTGGGGAGGATGAGAGAAGGGGCCTTGGGCAGGGGCCTCCCATTCCTAGACCAGCACCTATGTGGCTGCACTTTTCCAAGCCTTGGGCCTCAAAGGGGAGACTTTTGGCTCCTCATCAACTGATATGGGGACTGGAGACTAAAACATATGAAGAACGCTTGCAGGAGCTGGGTATGTCTAGTTTAATGAAAAGAAGGACCAGGGGAGACATGATAGCAGTGTTCCGATATCTCAGGGGTTGCCACAAAGAAGAGGGAGTCAAACTATTCTCCAAGGCACCTGGGGGCAGGACAAGAAGCAATGGGTGGAAACTAATCAAGGAGAGAAGCAACTTAGAACTAAGGAGAAATTTCCTGACGGTTAGAACAATTAACCTCTGGAACAGCTTGCCTCCAGAAGTTGTGAATGCCCCAACCCTGGAAGTCTTTAAAAAAATGTTAGATAGCCATTTGTCTGAAATGGTATAAGGTTTCCTGCCTAGGCAGGGGGTTGGACTAGAAGACCTCCAAGGTCCCTTCCAACTCTGCTATTGTATTGTATTGTATTGATTGTAGCTCAGGGATTCTTAAAGTGTCTGACTCAACTATCCTCACCCCCCCCCCCCGCTTCTCATCACCCCCACAAAAGCCCCGACTCTGTTAGGTTCCGTACTTTCAATCTGGATCCTCAGGTCACAGACAATTCCCCTCCTGATGGCCATCGTTAACTGGAGACTATCCGTAGGGCAACATGGATTCAGCAGAGCCCCCAACTGCACCAAACTGCAAAGCAGCGTTTGAAAGCCCCGGCTCTTCTCCCTTTCCTCCTCTTGAGATTAGAAGATCGAGGAAACCAGAGGTTTCCATCTCTAGCATCCGTACCACTATAAATGATTACAGAAACTTTCTCGTAAAATCTGCATTCCTGCACAGCTGCTCACCTCTCTTACGGCTTCAGCTCAGCGGTGGGTTTCAAAATTTACAAGTTACAAGACCCTTGCACCCCTCACCCTTCAGGAAAACCCCCCCAAGGGCATTCAACTTTTAAGACTTGTAGACTTCAACTCCCAGAATTCCTCTTCTCGCTCTTCCTCTTGATGATGGGTGGACGGGTGGGGGGGAGGGAGCTGGAACTGGTTCTACATGGCACTGTAGATTTGTAGAACTTCTTCTATAGAAGAGGTTAGAACTGGCAGGAACCCACCCCTGCTTCAGCTTTCATCTCCTAGGGCAGCCCAGCCTCATTCCGAGAGTCACCTCGGGGTAGTGGCTGAAGGTACCGATCTACAAATTAGGAGTCCCAAGGTCTCCTCCAGAATTCAAGTCACTGGAGGACTTTGGGCTCTCAAACAGGAAACCACTTCAAAAACCTGGCCAAGAACACAACCAGGGCTCATCCAGGCAGTCCCAGGAGTTGCAGCTGTACACATTCACACCCCTTTCTCTCCCACAGGAATCTAGTCTCCCAAATGCTACCAGGTCCATTTTTGAAGGAGGGAAACCAACATTCCCAGTATTCTGGCAGGGCAATCAAGACTAGGCCTTCCAGGCTAACGTACGGATCGACTGTCAGTCACAGTTTGCAAGGGCCATGTCATGGCTGACAGGCCAGGTGTCAACTCGCAAAAACATCCCCATGACTTTTTATCGAGTTGACATAGAGAAATGAGAATTCCAGGCATTTCTGTAGTGAGAGGGAAATTCCAAGCTGGCCTGTAATGCGCATGGATAGAGTCAATTACTAATTGCTAATTGGCTAACATGATTTATTACCAAGCAGAGGGGAGGGGGATACGGGGGTAAAGTTCAAACGCAATGAAGTGAAAGCAGTTTTGGCTCCACCGGAGCTCAAGCCAGAATGTGGATCCCAATACATGATGGGATTTGTTTTGAACTTTGTCTTGAGGCTCGTAAATGAATTAGGTTGACTTTTGGGAGCTTCACACAAGGAGGGTGGCATGGCGAGCCAGGGCCAGTAGTGAAACAGCCATTTTATCATAATATTGGTGTGCTGATGAAATAATAGTAGTCATGCAAACGGAACATAAACATTCTCATTTCCTTTGCCACTAATTGCATTTCTAATCTACCTTGGATATTTGGTCTGTAATAAGAGGAAATTAAGCATTAATATCCAACCATTTCCCTTATGGTTGCTAAAGGAGGGCCTGCACCGCCCTCCCCAGGCTCCGCTCCCTGCCCAGGTGCCTGCTGGCTCTCCCTCTGGGGAAGGCCTGCGCTTTGCCCAACGCAGAGGGTCCCCCCTGGCCCTGGCACCAACAGACCCCAGGGGCAGAGGTCTTCCTTTGCTCCCCTCCCCTCCCTCCAGGAAGGCTTTCTCTACTCTGGCAGCTTCAAGATGCGTGGACTTCAACTCCCGTGGCTGCTTGGGGAATTCTGCCACTCACAAAGGCCACGTGTCTCCCCAAGACTGAGACGCATCCTCAGCTCTACAATTAGTCCTCAACTTATGGCCACAATTGGGATTAGAATTTCCATTGCTAAGCAAGGTGGTTGTTAAGTGAACCCTGCAGCTGTTAAGTAAATCTGGCTTCTCCCAGATTTGACTTGTTCAGCAGAAGCCGGCTGAGAAGCTCATAGTGGTGATCACATGATCCTGGGATATGGGAAACGTCGCAAATACAGGCTGGTTGCCAAGCGCCTGAATGTTGATCCTGTGTCTGTTGGGATGCTGCAAAGAGTTGTAAGTGCAAGGACCGGATGTCGCTTTTTTTCAATGCTGCTGCACCTTTGAACAGCTGCTAAACAAATCGTTGCAAATCCCTCGACTTACAGCCATTTCTTTAGCAACTCTTCAACCTGTTGGCGTTATTTTTCCTTCTTGAAATCCTGTCCAAAGGCAGCCTCAAGGTGGTTCACATCCCACAGCAGGCTGGAGGTCAGCCCTGGGCACAGCCTGTGTTGGGCTGCTCTTTTCTCTCCCAAGCAGGCGTTTGGAGCACTTCAACTCAGCAAACCAGGAAAGGGCAATTCTGCTTGGCAGGAAAAGGCTCCCATGCAGGAGGACGTCCCTCTGGGTGGCCCCTTCTTTAGGGAGGCAAGGCAATAATTCCTACCCTGCCGACAGAAAACAGGGGAGATCCATCTGTGTGGGAAGCTGAACTGTATTATGGAGGAAATGCACAGGTTGCCTTCCAAAAGTATGTCTAAAACTTATTTAACCAAACTTTCGTTGCCTAACTCAGAGGCTTGCGCGGCCCTTCCCAAAAGCTGGTCTCCATCATTCAGGATTTCCACCCCCCCACCCCCCCACCCCTTGAAGCTTCTGCAGCAGAGCCTCCTTGGGCTTCCCATTCCTCTGGAAAGTTCTCCATCGGCAGCTGTTCTTCAGGACATGGGACAGCTCCAAAGAGCCTCTCACCTGATGGCTGCCAGATTTCCATCTGAGCTGACTTTAGGTTCATCTTGCATAGGAAGGAGACGGCTGTTTGCAGGGCCTGAGATTGATGCATTGTTATGTTTCTTTGTAGAAAACTACCATTTAGTTCCTCCCATTCCAAACAATGGATTTGCTTAATGACCATGGGATTTGCTTTACGACCAACGGGTTCTTTGAATGACCAAAAATGTTGTGACATTAGGACCGACCCATTTAACAAGTGGCATGACTTATAATGCTGGGCTCAGTTACAGTCATAAGTCAAGGACTACCTGTTCGATCCAAGAGGTTATCCCAGATTCCCAGTCCTACAAATGGACCCTGCTGGTTGCCAAGCCCCGCCCCCTCCCACAAAAATGGCGACTAGTTCCCCCCTCCCCCACTGCACAAAGGCTGAACTTCAACCAGGCAATTTCTCTGCCATGCTGAGATGCAGAAGAGCCCCTTGAGGAAGGGTTTGTGGGCAGCCCCTCCCTCCCCAGGATGGCAGCTATCCTGTGGTAAGATGGGCAGCCAATACATTTCATCTGTATAAATAAAAATGTAACAAGAGTTTGTTCAAAACCGCTAATCTCCGAAAGTCCTGCACCGATCGCTTCCAAATTTTCACACAACGTTCCTTTCAAGAACGGCACCAATGATATATATATATATAGATTGTGTAGATGTCACACCTGTGCCAGGTACACGCAATGGAAATGTAAAAAAGGTAGGTAGATGGATAGAGAGAGAGCAGTGGGCTACAGGTATTATGTCATCCTTTATGACATAAAATACTCTGTCCGTAAGATTCAAGGAGAAATATAGTAGGTAGCTGGGTAGGCAGCTATAGGGATAGAGGGAGGGAGAAATGCAGTAGGTAGGTAGGTAGGTACAGGGATAGAGAGAGGGGGAAATACAGTTGGCAGGTAGGTAGGTAGGTAGAGAGGGAGAAATACAGGAGGTGGGTAGGTTGGGGGTTATACGGTGGTTGTGTGTACATGTTTGTGTGTGCAGGTGTAGATCTACACAAAGATAGGTTGGCCATTTAACCAGACTGGGCCACAGCAATGCGTGGACGGGAACAGCTAGTACACTAAATAAACAAATGGGGAGATGTGGAGAGTCTTTTGGGGTCTTCAGGGCCCGGCTGTCCTTCCGCCAAGCTCAGGTTGGAAACAATCCCTCGTTTTTGAAACTGTCTTCCAGGTGACCCCCCCCCCAATCACTGGAAGGGGGGAAGAGGCCTTTTTAAAGAGGGTGGGTGGCATCTCCCCCCCCCCCCCTGAAAAGATCTTGGTTGCTGAACTGGAACTCTTTTGGGCCAACAGTTTCTGTTTTGGCAAAGACTCTGCTTGTTCCACAGAGCCAAAGATGTTTTCAGCTGCTGCTGCTTGTTATTTATTGGGTTCAGCTCTTGTTCTAATCTGGGACGTATTTTACAGGAAAGCAATAATTACACAAAAACCGGAGCCTTATTAACAGTTTGGGATAGCAAGTTTCTTGGGAGGCTGTTCTCTAAAGAAGGACAAGAAGGCCAAATAGCTGGAATAACTGGCTGGGCTATTTTAGGGCTGCAGTTTCTGGCTGTGCCTTTTTCGCAGGGGTGGCTGTGGGCCTCCACGGTTGCCAAAAGGGGACTTTGGGGGGGGGGGGGGGGAGAAGCCGAGATACCCTTTAAAGCGCCCAGAGGAGAGCTGGGAAAAAGGCCCCATCTGGGCCGGGGAGTCCCAGCCCCGCCCAGGGCAGCGATGCCAAAGAAAGCATCCCAGATGGGTGGTCTGCCCTCGGCTTCAGCCCCTGCAGGGAAGGAGCTTCCATCTCTCTGGGCGATTGGGACTCCTTCAGGCAGCCTTTCTCCACCTGGGCAACTTCTGGCTGGGGAATTCTGGGAATTGAAGTCCGGACCTCTTCAAGTTGCCACGGTTGAGAAAGGCTGCCTGAAGCCCTCCATGTCCACATGACTGGCCCTCCAGCCCCAGCCCCACTTCACAGGGGTCTCCTTGGAAGCTCCCCTCTGGCCTCTCGGCCCCCTTCCCCTCCAATTCATTCAAGGGGTGTGGAGAAGGGAGGGAGCCGCTTTGCCATTGATGGGTGGGGCTCGAATTGGAGGAGGAACGTTCAGAAGACCAGGAGAAACGAGACCCTCGAGGAGCCCCAGCATCCCCACAGAGGCTGAGAAGAGGCAGGGACAGGGGGGGGGGGGGATGCACCTGCTTGAGAGGCCAGCCTTGAAAGTGGGCGCGGCCTTTCACCCCCATCCCAAAGTCGGAGGGGACCAACTTCGAGGGGGGGGGCGGGGGGCGGCTCGTGGGCCAAGCGAGCATCTCCCGCCTCCCCGACCGACTCCGACGGCCCGGACTCCGCACCAGCGCCTCCCCGGACCCTGCAGAGGCGGGCGGTGCCCCCGCCGGAGAAGACCCCCCTCCCTTCCCCAGGCAGAAGCCGCGACGGAGCAAACGCGGCGCAAATTGGGGGGGGGGGGACGCTCGTCCAGCCCCCCCCCCCCCGCATCTCAGCAGCGGTCCTGGCCGCTCCCAGCAGCGGCCCTCGACGTCTCCCGGCCGCCCCGAGGGCTCTGCTGCCCTGCCCCCCAAGAGAAGCCCCCCCTCCCGCCGCTGATCCCGGGGCAGAAGGCGCAGGCAGGGCTCCGTCGAGGGGGCGCCCGGCGGAGGCGCCTCTCTGAGGCGACGGCAACTTGACGGGCGCCCGGAGCCGCCTCTCCCTCGCGGCCTCCGCAGCCGCCCCGCCAGGCTCCCCTCGCCGCCCCGCCCGCCCTCACCTGCTTGCCGCCGGCCGTCCGGCCGCTCCTCCCGGCTCGCTGCTTGCCCTCGAGTCCTGCTGGCCGCCCGGCGGCAGCAGCCCCGCCCCGCCCCGCTTGGCCGGCCTCCGTCCCGGGCCCCGGGCAGGCGCGACCTCTGCTGGCCAGTGGCTCGTTCCTCGAGGGCAGAGCGGGCGGCCCTGCTCCGACGGCTTTTCCGGCCCGGCCCTCCAGGGAGGCCCAAGAGCCTGGCCGCTGCGGAGCCTGCCCTGCCCTGCCCGGCGGGAGGCGGGAGCGCAGAGGGGGCGGCCGGGCTGGCAGCGGCTCCCCGGGAGAGGCGGCCGCCGCCGCTGCTTGGCGAGGGAGACGTGGCGGCCCCGAGGGCTGAGCTCCGCCGGGCGAGGCTCTCCGGCTCCCCGATCCTCTGCGGGGGGGAAACCGAGGGGGAGGCCGGGTGGTCTCCACGTGGCTCGTTAGGGGGAGATTTGTGGAGGGCGTCGGTGATGCTACCACAGGCCGGGCTCTCCAGGGAGGGAAGGAGGCAGGCAGGGGCCTCTCGCTCCCCAGTGGAGCTCCTGGAAGAGCCCCTAAAACTGGGGGTCTCCACCTGCCCAATGCCTTGAAGACAGTCCCTCGTGTTGTGGTGACCCCCAACCACAAAATTGGTGTCTCTGTTCCTAAGACCATCGAAAATAGGTGTTTATTTAATGGATATATGAATGGAAATATTGAATAACTATTGGTGGTAACAATTGAAAACTACTACTGGAATATGTTGTGTACTCCATGGAACGTTAATGGTAACCTGAGCACACAATGCTCAATAACAGCCATGTATTTAGTTACGGTTGATGGATAACCTGGGATTCTAATTCGAATTGCAAGAACTGATGCACAAAAACTTGTAACCAAAGGACACGATGCGTCTCCAATTCAACTAGCGAAAGGTTTCATTGGCCGACTATGCGCAGGAGGCGGCTGTGAGGCCCTGCCTGCCACTCCCAGCCTTCTGCCCAGTTTCAGCCTCCCCAGGGTTCTTCCTCTCGTGACTTCACAAGGAAGCGGGTAAACATCTGCCTGGAAATTCAGTCGGTCTTTGGTCCACTCTACTGTTCTCCTCACAAGGACCGGAGGTAGAAAGGCTGCTGCATTCTTATTTGGCGGCTGCTCTTAAGGAGAGCCCATTTCTCTGACTGCTTACTTGTTGGTTCAGTCCGAGGCCAGAGCCATGAAGGATTAGCTGCCGTCCACTGCACCTCAAATCCTGTCCAATAAACAAAGGTGTCTGGGCAATGTCTGAACCCTTCTCTTCCGTGATTTACTCGTCCTGCATTTAGGCCGCCCTGGGTCCTAACAAGGAGAAGGGCGGGGTATAAATTTAAAAAAATAAAAATAAATAAACATTATAAAGAAATGCCTGCGTTTGCAGAGACTACACCCCAAAGGTAGCAGTATCTGAAGAGACCTCCAAAGCAGCCACCAGTTGAGCTTGGGTTTTTTTCAGTTTCGGAGGCTGGACGGTGTGTATCAATTGCTTGCGTCTGTTGTCTGGCCCTTTGTTTCCCCTTATTGTTAAGATCAAGCCAAAGAGAGAATGATGGAGAAGCAGTGTCAGTTGTGTTATCCTTATTGGTTACCATTGATAAAAAATTGAGCAAATGAGAGTAGAAAGAGTGCAGAGAAAAGCAACAAAGACAATCAGGAGCCTGGAGGCTAAAACAACATATGAAGAATCATTGCAGGAATTGGGTATGTCCAGTCTAATGAAAAAAAAAAGAAAGATTAGGGATGACACGATAGCAGTGTTCCAATATTGGAGGGGCCGCCACAAAGAGGAGGGGGTCAACCGACTCTCCAAAGTAGTTTCCATCTATTGCTTCTTGTCTTACCTTCTGCTGAGGTAAGACAAGAAGCAATAGATGGAAACTAATCAAGGAGAGGAGCAATCTAGAAATAAGGAGAAATTACCTGACAGAATAATTGTGGGTGCTCCATGACTGGAAGCTTTTTAAGCAGAGATTGGACATCTGTTGTGGTATAGAGTTTTCTGCTTGAGCAGGGTGGGGGGTGGACTACACCTCTAAAGTCCCTTCTAACTGTTAGTCTGTTAAATGTGAGTTGTGCATTGGACTTTGGTAGGAAAAGTATGAGAACTTCCATCAACTCCAAGCAGCAGAGGAAACAAAATAAGCTTTGTGATGGTCTACAGCAGGGATGGCGAACCTATGGCACGCATGCCGCAGGTGGCATGCAAAGCCATTAGGCAGGGCACGCGAGGCATTGCCCTGTCAGCTGGCCAGCACGCATGTGCGCGCTGAGCAGCTGATTCAGCCATTTTTGAAGCCATTTCCCCCTCCCCAGGCTTTCTATGAGCCTGAGGAAGGCGAAAACAGCCCTACCGCCCCTGGGAGGCCCTCCGGAGGACTAAAAATGATGCTATAAGCAAAACGGAAGTGTCTTCTGGTTTGCTCAGTGTCATTTTTAGTCCTCCAGAGCCTTCAGGGAAGCCTCCAGAAGATCCCTGAAGCCTCCGGAGGACTAAAAGTGACACTGAGCAAACCGGTTTGCTCATAGCATCGTTTTTAGTCCTCCGGAGCCTTCAAGGAAGCTCCTGAAGCTTCTGGAGGGCCTGCGGGGGGGGGGGGTCTGTTTTCACCCTCCCGAGACTCCTCTAGAGCCTCTGGAGCCTGGGGAGGGCAAAAACAGCATGTAAAAAATGGGGGGGGGAGTGCCTGTCATGTGTGCATGTGCACTGAGGGGGTATGCATTGCACTGTAGCACACTGGCGCACAACCCCCCTGCGCTCCCCCCCCTTATGGCATGTGGGCCTAAAAAGGTTCACCATTGCTGGTCTACAAACTTGCTGGGTTGCCCTTCTCTTTGGGAAAGGGCCCATTTGTGTCTTTACTGGAGAAAGAAGAGGAGGTTAAAATGAATTTTTACACTGTAACACATTAATGCAGGGTTCCTCAACTTTGGCAACAAGTTTTTAAGATGGGTGGACTTCCAACGGCCATAATTTTGGCTGGGGAATTCTGCGACTCAAAGTCCAGCCATCTTAAACTTGCCAAATTTGAGACACCCTGCATTGAGGAAGATGAAATTCGTGGAAGGAGGAAGTTTCTCAGGAGGGGCAGAAAAATAAATGCCAGAGAACCCAAAGATGTAGAAGTGCCTGATCTGGAAAAGCCAGGAAGCCAGGAGGCTTCAACTGGCCTCAGGGTCTAGCCAACAATCCATAGCCACCTCAGGAATCTTGTCTTCTTGAACTAGTTGAACAGTAGAAGAGTCAACCCTCCATGGGTTGAAGAAATCCAAAAGTCGGAGAAGAGGAGGAGGAGGAGGAGGAGGAGGAAAAAAAACTGCAGTGGATGACTCCGCCAATGCTGGGGTGAAGAGAGGGGAGAGTGGGCTGCCTTCTAAGTGCCCACTGCAGGATGTGAGGGATGGACCACTGAGACCCTCTGAACTCACGAATACCGATCTCTTCCCAGGGCTTCTCGGAGGAGAACATAGAGGAAAGGACACTGTAACTAAAGACCCTGAGCAGATCCCCAGAGTTTGTGCAGCCTTGTGAAGGAAGGGAAAGGAGGGGGGAATGCAAGTGGAGGTTTGGTCAGGCTTTCCAGTGGAGCCTTACGGCAGTCCAGAGTCCACAAAAGGTTGATCATCAACAGATTCCATTAACAAAAGGCTTGTACTATGATTGAAAAGAAGGGTGGCTATATTGGTCACTGATTGTTCTTTTAACTATCAGAAATGTTTATTTGTAAATTTTGAGTTATTATTCTCACTTTAACAGATGAAAATAAATGAGTGAGAATGGTAAATTTGTCATTTTTCACTAGCCTTTCCCGGCCACGCATTGCTGTGGCCCAGTGTGTGAAGATCTACACCTGTACACACAAACACGTACACACAACCATCGTATAACCGCCAACCTACCTACTGTATTTCTCCCTCTATCCACCTACCTACCTACCGCATTTCTCCCTCCCTCTATCCCTATAGCTACCTACCTACCTACTGTATTTCTCCTTGAATCTTATGGACAGAGTATTTTATGTCATAAAGGATGACATAATACCTGTGGCCCACTGCTCTCTCTGTATCCATCTACCTACCTTTTTTACAATTTTTTACACTTCTATTGCGTGTACCTGGCACAGGTGTGACATCTACACAATCTATATATATATCATTGGTGCCGTACTTGAAAGGAACGTTGTGTGAACATTTGGAAGAGAACGGTGCAGTACTTTAGGAGATTAGCGGTTTTGAACCAACTCTTGTTACATTTTTATTTATATAATTTAGTTGTATAAAAATTCTGCACACTAATAGTTGCCCAATAATTGTGCACACATATCTCCTAAGAAAGCCATAAACTCACTTTTACTTTTTGAACTATTCAGGTTTGAGGTTTATTAACATTTTGGATTGACTGAGAACACTGTAGTTGTTCCACAACAAAGTGAACCCTCCAAAATACAGCTGGCCTAACAATTGTGCACAGTGTAGTTGATGTGGGGCTCCCGAAGAATTAACCAGAATGTACAAAGGTACTTAAAATTTATGTTGGAAATGTGGATAACATGCACATATTATACCGAGCCAGGGTGGCACAGTGGTTAGAGTGAAGTACTGCAGGCTACTTCAGCTGACTGCTAGCTGCAGTTTGGCAGTTCGAATGTCACCAGGCTCAAGGTTAACTCAACCTTCCATCCTTCTTAGGTGGATAAAATGAGGACCCAGATTGTTGGGGGCAAGAGGCTTTACAAACAGCTTAGAGAGGGCTGTAAAAGACCTATGAAGCAGTACATAGATATACCTGGTAGACTCGCTAAAAATCAGAACATTTTGGGTTGCAATATATAGGGCAATACAAGAATTTTTAAAAAAGTAATATTCTTTTTTGGGACTAACAGACCAATAATTAGAAAAGAGTTATGGGAGACTGTTATATATGGTAACTTCTGCAAGACTATTACTGGTATGTACAAAAATAAAAATGGAAAGACTCTGAAATGCCCACAATGGTTGGTGAAGATGACAGGATTAGCAGAGGTGGCAAAATGGCCTTGTTTGATTTGAGGAAGGACAATAATTACATTTATTACTGACTGGAAGCCCCTGGTGGATTTTTTGCTGGAAAAAAGAAAACATACCTCACCCCAAGACCTCTGGTTTGTTGTCTTCCATTCCTACCCTAAGGGCAGGTGCCAAAACGTACTTTTGGGAGGCCCACCTTCTCTCCATGGTGGTGGGCAATGGAAGACTACCAGGCCCTCCTCTGCCCCCCCCCCCCTCTTTATGAAGGTCCCAGGTGGGATCACCTGGAATTCTGGAGCTGGATGTATTTTATGGGATAACCCTGAGATGTTTACGCCTCTTGTCATCAGAGGTGTTGACCTCTATGAGCGTCTCTGGATTTGATGAAGAAACTAAAGCCAAATTCAGGGAAGTCCTCAGGGACTCCTGGTCGGTGTTGATTTCTATCCAGTCGTAGACTTACCTGTTCCCCCTGAAAAAGCACTTGTACTTTTTACTTTACTTTACTTTAATCGAATTTGTATACCGCCCTCTCTCCCGAGGGGACTCAGGGCGGTGCACAGAAATATAAAAACATATACAAAACAATACAATATATAACACTTTAAAATGGAATTAAATCAGGGTCTGTGCTAAACATTTGAATTAAAAAGGTTAAAGGGTGGATGGGTGGGTATATTTGAAGAGTAGCCTTTCCTCGAGTGCTCAGTTGAGACTGGTGGTGAGGGACAGCTGTCTCGCCTAGCGTCTATCATCCATGCATGGTAAATACAATTTACGTGGGGATCTCAATGTTGGAGGAAGTATTTTGAGAAGGAACTGCTCTTCAGTAACCACACGCAAACAACAATCACCTAATCCCAGGAGAGGAGAGGAGTTGAATGTGGGCAGGAACCCTGCCACCAACTAGGGGTCTCTCTGCGGGCGAGGCCCCGCGTGGCAGGAATAGCCCAAAGCGGCTGGACTGTCAGTTGCCTTGTTGGAAGAGGGTGATAAGGATGAAGCATCTGAACCCCCACCGGACAAAGGCTCTGAAGGAGAAAGACGGGGCCTCCCCCCTCCCAGGCCTCTGGGTAAAAGTCACGAGGAAAATCAAAATAGTGATAGAGGAACATTTACGGAAACGTAGAAACATTGAGAGCAGCTTTTTTTTCATCGCATATTCAAAATATTTAATAAGACAAAAGTAACAAGAATATATTTTTACATAAGTTAGTTGGTTTTTAGAAGATGGCTAAAGAATTTGAGGCTATTTAAAGAACGTAACAAAGAACGTCCCTGTTAAGCATTCTTCTACTGTAGAGTCAGAAGCTTCTTTAGATTTCTTTCACCGTCTTGAGTGCTTTCCTTGATAAAATATTTTTTTTTGTCAGATCTTAATATAATCCCTTCTTTATCAAAAGTTACAGATCGTTAGTGCCAGAAAGCAGGTCAGAGGATTTCTTCCGCTGCTCTCTCTGCCTTCCCTTCTCCAGGCTTTTCTTCTTTCCCCGAGGCCTCCTCCTCCTCCCTCGAAGGCCAGAGCAAGGACTCCTGGAGCGACACCTGTAGAAAACTCACCTCCCTGTTGCTGGGCTACAATGCGTTGCCATCTGCTTAGAAAAAAAATATAGGTCTTCTTATAGAATGCATTACAATTGGGGGGGGGGGGGGACAGGACACAAGGCCTCATCATTTAGACTCTGGAAGAAGAGGCGGAAGGCCTCCTTCCTTCCTTCCTTCCTTCCTTCCTTCCTTCCTTCCTTCCTTCCTTCCTTCCTTCCTTCCTTCCAGCACCATGTCCAGAGAGTTCAGGGGTGGCCAGGGACTCCTTTTAAGGCCAACAGAAGGGATGCTGGGAGGCGTAGAGCAAGTTCCCCCTCTATTTCCTCTAATGCGAATCTCCACAGAGGGAATCCCAAGGCAAATCGGTCGGTGTTTGCAGGCCCCTTGAGGAAACGGAGCATTGAGAGTGGGGAACCCACTTGGCAGCTGACAGACAGTTTGTAAAATGGTTTTTGCACTGTGAGTGACGTACAAAGAGGCACAAGAAAACGTTTTGGCTACATTCTTCCGACTTCATTCTGACTAGTTTCAGGACCCAGTCTGGTCGCAAGGCCCGTCCAGAGTGTTTTCAAGGCTAAATTGTGGAGCTGGATGATATTCTCGACAGCTCACACACCGGCAACATTCAAAGTCCTTTGCCAGGCACATCGAAGAATGCAAAATTACGTTGAGTGGGAAAAGCAAAGGACATTTGCAAACAAAAGGTAACAGACTTGTATTCAAAAAGGCAATGGGTTTTCCTTGGGCGGGAGCAGTTTGACACTTGGCCCCTCCAGGGAAAGGGGAGGGGGGGAATCTCTTATTTCATTGCCCAGCAGCAAATCCTAGCACGGCCTCTTTGCCAAGGCCTGCCAGGGGAGGGGGAGCACTAGACACTCCCTGGAGCTCCCTGGTCCTGGAGGCGGCTGCTGCTGGTGCTGCTCTCCCCGGGGAAGGTGGGGCCCTCGCCTCCCCCCTCAGGGGTGGACCAGGCAGAGATCCAAAGTTGTTCTTCCATCTCCTGATCAGGACTAATTCCACCTATTAAACCAGTTTTAATGCCAAGAGCACAGCCTGCAGAGCGGGACACGCATCGTTCCCTTCAATGGGCTGCCCAGGGAGACGCCCTTCGGCCCACAGACAGGAGCAGCAGCTGAGCAGGGGGAGACCCCACGGGGGCAAGAACCTTATGCTGACCAGTTTTTGAAAAACTTATCCTGTCCTGTGACCCAAACATTCTCTTCGCCTGAAAGAAACCTATCCGGAGCACCACCAAAAAGAAAAGCCAAGAAGAAAGAAGTTAGTTCTTCCCAAGGAAAAGTCAACTGATCTCCATAGGATCGTCTCCTGGAATCTGGGGGAATCTGCCTGCTCTCCCAGATCCCCCCTATTTAATTGAGGCAGGGCCTTTATTACAATCGAACCTCGGAAGAGGCAGCCTTAAGACGCAGACTCCTCGGCTGCGCACAGTCCCGGTTGGGCAGCCCCTGCGGTCAGGTGAAGGTGGCAAGGAGAAGGCACCTTTGCGCTTCTTTGACTGAAGAGACGGAGACGACCTCAAAGGGCTTTGACGAGGTGACCACAAGGCGCTTCTGCTGCTGCTCCGGGGAGCGTTGGGGTGCCACAAAATTAATATTTACTGAACTTTCAGGAACGCTTTCTACAGAAAGTCTTTGCGATACAGTCAGGCGGCCTTCTTTAGCCTTGTGCTTTTCGCAGCTTATATTCAGTTTAGTCTCTGGCAAGAAAAAGACGCAATCTTCGTTAACACTTAATGCTGAGGTTGCCCAATCATTCTGGTAACTAGGCCCGGCTCGCACAACTGGCCAGAGGGGTCCACCAAAAGAGGCCAGTTGGTTTTAGGGTCCAGTCTTGAGCTTCTGCTTCTCTCCACTCTTCCTGCTGTCAGGTTTCAAAGTATTTGTAAATTGCCGTGACGTAGAGCATCACATTCTGCCAGTCGGGACGTTCCGTTCGTACCATTTCATTAATATCCTACCAAGAAAACAAGAAGGAAAAAAACCCGAAACATAAAAAGATGCCAGTCATGTAGAATTAACTGCTTCCCCTCTGAATGTAAGCTTGTCTATAAAAGTAATTACATTAATAAATAAAATTCTGCAGGCTTTCAGCTACAGAAAAAGCTGTCTCTGAAAGCAGGTCAGGGCTGGGCTACTTTCCTTACACCAAAGGCGTAATTGTATCTGATTGTATCACAAAGACTACAATTTCATTGTAATTTTAGTACAATGACAATAAAGATTATTATTATTTAGAAAGAGTTCCTAAAGGCCCGGCGGGCATTCAGACAATCTGTGTTATTGGTCTGTGTGAACCAGCTTCAGCACTTATCTGCAGAGAGAGCAGTGGTTTGTGATGTCATTAGGTCTTCTATTGGGTTGGGAGGGTGAGAGAGAGAAGGGGGAGAGGGGGGGGGGAGGGAGAGAGAAGGGGGAGAGAGAGGGGGAGGGAGAGAGAAGGGGGAGAGAGAGGGGGAGGGAGAGAGAAGGGGGAGAGAGAGGGGGAGGGAGAGAGAAGGGGGAGAGAGAGGGGGAGGGAGAGAGAAGGGGGAGAGAGAGGGGGAGGGAGAGAGAAGGGGGAGAGAGAGGGGGAGGGAGAGAGAAGGGGGAGAGAGAGGGGGAGGGAGAGAGAAGGGGGAGAGAGAGGGGGAGGGAGAGAGGCTGCCCTTCTCCATGCCCCAACTTTGCACTACTTTCAATGCCTAAGGCTGCCATTTTGGCACAAATGGGATCATCGTTGCACAGACTTACCAAAGTGGATTTGATGCCAACGCTCTCAGCCGCCTGGAAAGCCAGCGTGAAGTTTCTTCTCTGAAACAGAGTTAAGCCCCAGTAAGTGCACAGCAAATAACTTAAATACCAAAAAAATAAAATAAAAATGGCTTAAAGGCCTTCCCTCTTAATCACTGCTAGATAGTCCTCAACGTATGACCATAATTGAGCCCATCACTTCTGTTGCTAAGCAAAGAATCTGTTAAGTGAATTTTGCTCTGTTTTTCAACCTTTTTGCCATAGTTGTTAAGCGAAGCACGTGGTCATTACGTGAATCTGGCACTGATTTTGCTTGTCAGTAGCCAACTGGGAAAGTTACAAACGGGGATCACGTGACCCCCCCCATGACAATGCAACTGTTATAAGCACATGCCAGTTGCCAAGCGCTGACATTTTCATCACGTGACCCTGGGCGTAAGTGTGGAAACCAGTCCTAAGTCACTTTCCCCAATGCTGCTGTAGCTTAGAAAGGCCACTAAAGGAATGGCTGTAACTGGAGCACGACCTGCCCCTGGGCGGTCCTTGGTGCCCCCCCGTATGGCTTCTTGCAACCTCATGGGTGCCAGTTTGGAGAATGAAACGCCTGCAAGAGAACCAGGAGGCCCAGAGAGCACCAAGGAGCTCCCAGGGCAGCCCTGAGCTTTCATGAGTACAGTCTGTCCACTTTTGCAGTGTCCTTCACCTTTCACGATGTATCAAAAATTCTCTAATGGAAATAAAATATGTTCTTTCATTGAAAATGAGTTAAGTGTTTCACCCCCTTCCAAAATGGATCTCTGGGGATTTGAGAAATTTCCCCTTTTTTCAAATAATTATGAAGTGTTGTGGCAACAGATACAGAAGGATCTTCAAGCTTGGAATAAGCTACAACTATCTCTGCTTGGAAGGATTTCAGCAATTAAAATGAATATTCTACCTAGATTCATTTTTTTATTTCAGATGATACCGGTGCTTAAATCAGATAAAATCTTGTCAGATTGGCAAGCAACATTAAATAAATTTGTTTGGAAGGAGAAAAAGCCGAGAGTAAAGATGAAGATTATGCAAGATACTCGTGAAAGAGGTGGCCTTAGACTCCCAAACCTCCGATTGTATTATGAAGCGGCAGTACTGACGTGTGTGGCAGATTGGTTTGGGAAAACAAAATCTGAACTATTGAATATAGAAGGTCATGATCTTGTGTTGGGTTGGCATGCATATCTGTTTTATGAAGAAAAGGTGGATAAAGCATTTAACAATCATGTTCTCTGAAGTGCCCTGATGAGAATTTGGAGGAAGCACCGGCCTAATTGGGATTATAAAATACCGCTTTGGTTGGATCTTGCAGACACCATGTGGATTACAAATACTAAGTCACTCGGGGGGTGTTTATATAAAGATGTGCTTACTTTTGACAGGGGCGAATGGCAGATGAAAACTTTGGAACAACTGTTGGAGGCAGGAATTACTTTAAATTGGTTACACTACACACAGTTACAGAAGAGATGGAAAGAAGATCGCAGGATTGGTTTTATGGAGAAAGAAGTGGAGTTGATCAAGCAGATAAAAGAGACTGGCCCAAAACATGTTAAAAGAATATATAATGTACTGTTAGAAAGGGATTCAGAAAGCGAGTTGGTCAAGGATTGTATGATTAAATGGGCTCAGAATTTTGATGAACCCGTTATGTTGGATACGTGGGAAAAAATATGGGTTCAAAATATTAAATTTACACAGTCACAAAGTTTAAGGGAGAATTTTTATAAAATGTTTTATAGATGGTATTTGGATCCTAAGAAATTATCATGTATGTATCCTAATTTTCAACCTAAATGCTGGAGATGCGGGTGTTTAGATGCTACTTTCTTCCATGTGTGGTGGACTTGCAATAAGGTCAAAGCTTTTTGGATAAAAATATGGTGGGTTATGCAAAACGTATTTAAGAAAAGATTAGAATTTACCCCGCAAATGTTTCTATTGGGCATAACTAAGGATTTTCGTAAAGGGGAAACAAAATTGTTTTTGTATATGGTTACAGCAGCTAGGTTGTTGATTGCTCAACATTGGAAGAAAGATTTTGTACCGACAATTGCTCAATGGATTCAAAAAGTGGCGGGGTTTGCGGAAATGGCAAAACTTTCAGCTTTCCTAAAAGACCAGAAGCAGGAGAGCTACACGCAGGAATGGGCAAAATGGATTAATTATATACAGAATAAATATCAGACTGGGAAATACCATGTAGCTTTTAGGTAGGAATGTTTGGATTGATAGGTGAATAGATTAAACAATATCTGGGATGTTTGGAATGTTTAAAGTGGTGTACAGCGGAACTCAGGGGGGGTGGGATTGACTGGGAGGTGGGGGTGGGTTAGGGTGGAGGGTGGGGAAATATAAGTGGATAAGCAATATAGAGATGGGTATAATGGGATATGGCTATGTTATGATGTATATATGCTGATTTAACCTGGAAGAGGGTGTCAGGGAGAGATTGATGTATCTTACACTAAATTTATATCATGTTGGTCGGGGGTATAATACTCAATATTTGAATGAGAATTTTATTTTAAGACGGGGGGAGGTGAGGGGTATACTTTTTGTATGTGATTTTATATTATATGTCGGGGGGGTAAAAGGGGGGAAAACTTGTCTGAATAAAACTTTTGCAATTAAAAAAAAAAATTCTCTAATGGAAATAAAATATGTTCTTTCATTGAAAATGAGTAAGTGTTTCACCCCCTTCCAAAATGGATCTCTGGGGATTTGAGAAATTTCCCCTAGGACCAAGGAGAAGTTTCCCAAATGCTTAGAACAATTTATCAGAGGAACAACTTGCTTCCAGAAGTTGAAAATGCTCCACACTGGAAGTTTGTAAGAAGAGATTGGACAACCGTCGGTCTGAAGTGGCCCAGGGCTCCTGCCAGAAGAGGGGGTTGGACTAGAAGACCTCTGAGGTCCCTTCCAACTCTGTTATTCTGTCAAATATGCTTGTGGGTGACCTTGTGGCGGCAGAAGTTGAGGAAGAGAAGGCCGATGGAGATGAAGACAAGCGGAGACGCTGCCGTGAGAAAAGTAGCGCAGGCAGGGCCCACAGAGGGAAGGCAGGGAGGGGGGCGCCAGGCTCACTTCCCCCCCACACCAGAGGCCCCACATTCTGGGTTTTTTCCAGGGTGGAAATGTGTTTCATAGCCCCGTAGGAGCCTTTCTCAGTCAGCAAAATTAACCCCAGTCCTGGAAGACGACCTCCGGGCTCATGTAGGATTGGCAGCTGCAGCCTGGCCACTCCAGGAAAAGGCCCTTTCCTCCAACACCAATGTGAATTTACCAAATCAACCCACACACACACACTCTCTCTCTCCTTCCTTTCTCCTCTTTTTTTACCAGGCCTCCCGTTCCTCTTCACTGTTTCAGAGAATCCTCCCTGGGTCCAAGCAGCCCCTGATCTTTCTCTGACTTCCATAACTCAGAGGAAAGCCTGACAGTCTATGGGGGCAGAAAACCAGGCACCAGACAAATGGCTTTTTCATAAAGTTTTGTTAGTCAGAAAAGGGGCTTCCAGTTTTGCAACTCTGGGGCTTCTCTGAAAGAACTTCCCTGAGTTCATCCTGCTTTTGATAGTTTGCTTGTCCACCGTAAAGTTTTCCTTTTCTTCTTAAATTTACTATCTTAAACAATTACTTACTTAAGGTACTTTTATTGTTCTCTTGTAAATCATTTAAACTTCAAGGGAGCAAAAAATAAAATTAAAAAGCAGTAACAATTTATACTCAAGTGTTTCCAATGGTTGTTGTGGAAAGCATCTTCTCTCTCCCCTTTCGGCTTAACAGAGTAACAGAATTGGAAGGGACCTTGGAGGTCTTCTAGGCCAACCTCCTGCCCAAAGAGGAAACCCCATATCGTTTCAGTCTCTTCTTTAAAAACTTCCAGGGATGAAGCCCCTACAATTTCTGTAGGCAAATGGTTCCGCTGATTGTTCTCCTTAGTTCCAGGTTGCTTCTCTTCTTGATTTGTTTCCATCCATTGACTCTTGTCCTGCCTTTTGCTCCTTTTCTTTTTGGCAGCCCCTTGGGTTTTGGAAGACTGCTATCGTATCACCTCTCGTCCTTCTTTCCATTCACTGGCCTTCCCAGTTCCTGCAGCTGTTCTTCACATGTTTTAGCCTCCAGTCCCCTCATCCTCTTTGTTGCTCTTCTCTTTGAAAGAAAGCCACCAGAGTCCCTTTGGATAGTGACAGTGAGATGGGAGGCGTGTTTAATAAATAAGCATATTTGCAGAGCCTCCCTCGGACACAACCACTCCAGTCCGTCCCAAGCGGGATGGCTGCTAGGGTGCAGGTCAAGTGACTGGGGTGCAGGCTTGCCCACTTCCTGTTGTGCCTATACTGACAGAAAGAACTGCAGGCGTACAAAGGGGGCTGTGAAGACTGGGCCCAGGAAGAAGGCTCCTGGCATGGGCAGCTTCGGGTAGCATACCTAGCAGGACCTAGTTATTTGCGGGATCGTATCCTGCCCCATACATCCCTTCGGCCGATTCGCTCCCACAGAGAGGGACTTCTCCGGGTGCCGTCCACCAGGCAATGCCAGCGGGCGACGCCCAGGGGAAGGGCCTTCTCTGTGATGGGCCCGACCCTTTGGAATGACCTTCCCCCTGATATCAGAACGACCATTGACCTCCGCTCCTTCCGCCAGAAACTCAAAACGCACTTGTTTCATCTAGCCGGCCTGGCCTAACTCCATGCTTCCCGCCTCAGTCTGTAATTTTAAATTATTTTATTCGGTTTTCTGGGTTAAGTTTTAATTTTTATAAATTTGTACAGAGGACTATTTAATTTGATTTTAGTTTATATGTATTGTTATGATTTTGATAATTTTAATTTTACCTCTACACCGCCCTGAGTCCCTTCGGGGAGAGGGGGCGGTCTAGAAATCTAATTAAATAAATAATAAATAAATAAATACCTTGTCCTGACTGTTCAGCTCCTGGTAGGGAATGTGTGCCGGGAGGTAAGTATGGAGGACGGCACAGAATGCCAAGCCGTCGTTCCAGCTGCTGCTGAAGTTGGTGATGTCGATATTCTGAAATAGGGGAAAGAAAAGCAGGTAAGAGAAAGGATGTCTTCCAGGAGGAAGGGGCTTATCTTCTTAGATTCAGAACACAAGTTAAGATAAAACGGAACAGGAAGCAAATAAAAACGAGGGAGGGAGGGAGGGAGGGAGAGGAGCATGGGCTGCTGGCCTCCAAGAATCATAGAGTCATTTAAGCAATCAAAGCCAATCTGTATCCTGCTCAGAACAGGAAAGCAAACTGGAGCATTCCTGATGGATGGATGGATGTTTGTCTGCTTCAAAATCCCCGCTGGGTCTCTGGCTCAAGGGATGCCCTGCCTGACTGCTCTTGCCCCCTGCAATGCCCTGGGAGGAATGCCGGCTCCTTCTCTTTCTCTTTGGGGTTCCCACAAGCTGCCTCCTGCCCCCCCCCCCCCCCCCCATGTCAGGTTCTCTCTGCGTCATTTCACATCCCGTGGCTTCTGGGCTTTCGCAAGCAAATTGTGACTCTTTTACAGAAGTAGAGTTTACATGTCCGGGGTATGGAAGGAGAGCCATTTACATGAATCCCTCAAGAGAGACCTTTTGCACTTTTCTCTTGCTTTGCTTTCTCACACAAAACGCCTCTACGTGAGTTCTTCCCTCCCGAGGCAATCCTGCACACAGCATTGTCCCTGGATCAGATTAAAGCCCCAGAAGGGCAGCAGAGAGAAGAGACCTCTTCCCTCCCTCTGGTCATTGTGAGATCTATGGCTTGTAGGGGAAAGTCTGAAACGGAAGCAGCTACACAATGGGAATTTTAAACAAGGTTGAATGTGGCGCTTTTTTTTCTTCAAAGGATATTATTACAAATACAGGGGCTGGAAAGCCAGGTGTGGACAGTGTCCTCGCTTGATTTCGTTTGTCTTGTGGATGGGGAGAAAATGCTTAGTGCTCAAACCCATCTGGTGGGGGATCTCTGCCATAGTTGGTAACCTCTGGCAGTCCTGGAGATTGCTTAGGTTTTTGATACATTTGGGAGTTTGTAAACATCCTGAGATTTGGGGTTTTTTATGAGATCAACTATTTTACATCCCAGTAGCCTCCCATCGTCCAGTGCGATCCCTCAGAGGTGGCCTCCTCAGGATGCCATCAGCCGGACAGGGTCGACTGGGGACCCCCAGGGGGAGAGCCGTCCCTTTGGAATGAGCTGCCCCCGGAGCTTCGCATAATTCCCGACCTCCCGTCCTTCCGGCGCACCCTAAAAAGCTGGCTTTTCCAGCAAGCTGGCCTGAATAAAATAAACTATTAATTTTAGTTGTTAATTGTTAATTTAATTTTAAATTTAATTGTAAATTATCAATTGGTTATTGGATTTACTATTTAATCTTTTTTTTAACTTTTGTAATATGGATTTTTATGTTGTACGCCGCCCTGAGTCCTTTGGGAGAAGGGCGGCATATAAATCCAATAAATCCAAATCCAAATCCAAGCTATTGAAGGTCACTGGCTAACATTTGGAGACCATGGCATATACTAAACAACAAAAAAATGTTTCCTTGCAAGATATAATGGATGCAATACAGCAATGTTCTAATTCATTTGAAAAAAAAATTAAACATTTAATTGGAGAATATGAGGAAACGGATGGAGTTACATATCAAATGGAAAAAAACAGAGGTTGGTCCCTTAAACACCAAAAAGGAAAATAATTACAAAGAAACTAAAATGGCTGATCCTTTCGATGAGTGGCTTATGTCCGGCAATGGGAAAAGTGGAACATGGAAAGATGAAGTAGATGGATGGTAACTCCACCTCAGATGGCAAGATATAGAAGAAGAAACAACAAAAGAACCTATGATACTAAAGAAAGAAACTTTACTAGTAACACCATTGATAACAACCCTGACACTTAAAATTAACTAAGGAAGAAGGAGGAAGGGCTCCAAAACGACAGGAAAGAACTTATAAATGATGGACTGCAAAGAGAAGTCCACACAAATTGGATTAAAAATATGTTCAGAAGAAATATGCCACAAATGGCAGAAGATGTGATATTGTTTTATTACTGGAAGGATACAGGCTGATAGACAAAAGATTAACCTAAAACCAGTTGGGATTAGAGAAATTTAGTGATAATAGACATAGTTAGACAAGTAATTGAAAGTGATAATAAATGTTTATATATGCATACTTATAAGAGGTAATTGGGAATGAATACTGAATAGTATTTATCAAAGGAGATGAGTAAATATTACTGATGTTTGGTTAAAATAGGCTACAGGGAATAATGATTTTGGAGGATAGTAGAATTAACAAATATGATGCCAACATGTGGCTATGTTCTAAGTTTCTATTGGTATGTTTTAAAATGAAGGATGTATAATACAATTATAATTAATTAAGGAAGGCATGAAAAAGATAAAGTTTATAAATATATTTGATGTGCCGCGCTTGAAATAATGTGAAACAATATGAAAGCTGGATGAATATCGAAGAGATGTATGAAAATATTTTGTAATCAGCAGATACACTTTCTATAACATGTGAGATTAAGGATTTTTATGTTGTGTTTAAAAATAAAATAAATAAAATATATACTTTAAAAAACCTGTTGAAGGTCACTGGCAAATGCCCAACTATGCTTAGCTTTAATTCTAAGCAAGCAAAGGAAGATGAAGATTTCTGCAAAGGAGCTTGTAATAATAACGTTACAGGTTTATGGAGGAACCTTGCTCCCATCCATGGCACTATTTGCTCAATTTGCTAAGCCACCGACAACTAAATGCTGAGGGCTTATCTCTCTCTGGGTGATGCTCAAACACCAGGGCATGAGGTCTCCAACATTTTGCTGAGAGACCACTTAGAAATCGTCTACACAATTTGCCAAGTTCCCCCCCCTCAATTAAATGTATTTGTCAGCGCAGAAATGTTGGTATAGGTAACCATTTCCAACCAATACTCAGTAAGCAATTGCATTTCTCTGTATGCGGGATTAATTCCACTATTGCAAATGGGCATCGGGTTGGCTTATGTATTTGTTAGCTAGACAATCCTTCATTGACAACATTGTTCTGTTTGTTCCTCTCTATTGAAAATGGAAATGTGTATCAGAATATCAGAAAACTAGAGTGACATTTGATAGCTGCAGAAACAAACCGGTGGACTAACTGCCCTTTAATGGAGGCTGCAGACTGACTAAAGGCTGGGAAAATGTAGCCACAATGTAAATGGGAAAAACAGATTCTCCAGAAATAAATGAACAATTTGCTGAATTTGGATCATCTACAGCTACACATGTGTAAAAAGAAATAGAACCCAAAAATCCATGAATAAAGATGTCTTTTTATAGACATATCTTGATAAAAAAAGATCTACCCAAATATAAAATATACAAGGCAGAGAAACTCAACTCCCTTCCCATAAAATGATTCCAAGTGATGTCAGAATTCTTTGGAATTGTCCCCCTCTTTTCCTAGCCACAGAGTTCACTACACCCCAACATTTCAACTTTAGCTCACTGTAATCCTCTTCAAGGTGCCTGTTTGGGAGTCCTAAGACTGTGCTCCAAGCAGAGGCCCAGCCAGGCTTACCTCGTAGCCCTCGGTCTTCTTCTGGCACCACTTCAGCAGGGCGTTTCTCTTGGAGCCCCCGTACTCCCTCGCCAGGGCAGACAGAGGGTCCTTCCTCTCCTCTCTGGAAAAGAAGGCGCAGGCTTTGCTCAATCAAAGTCCCCCAAACATTGAGAGGCGCCACCTGCGTGCCGTGCCCTGCTTGGGCAGAAGGCCCTGGGCCCAGAGCCCCTTCCGCCACCCAGGAGCACCCTTGCCTAAGAGGGGGCAGCCAGGCTGGGCGGGTTGCTCAGCACGCAGAGGCAGATTTGGGGAAATGGGGGCAGAAGGGGCTTTTAAAAAAATAATAATAATCACGGCATCAGTCGGAAGCAGCATTTGATACACATACATGAGATGTAAACATAAAGCGTTCCTAAACTTTTAATTCAAGTTTAGAGAATCAACTGATAACATCTCCCTGCGACTTCTGGCTGGTTCAGAATGTCACCTTGACCGGTTGGGGCGTTAACTCCAGAGACACCTCCCACCGAGGCAACGCAGGTGGGTGGAGAAGAACAGCCCACCTCCTGAAATCCCCTCTTTAAAACACAGTGCGGCCCTCTTGCACACGGAGGGGCCTCCTCGTTCTCTGGCCAAGAAGCCCAGGCGAGGCAGCAACCAGGCACAGGCCGATGGGCCCTCATTCTTTTGGGAGGGCAGCCGCCCTGGAGCACGAATGCCCCCGAGAGCCTTGGCCAGATGCCCTGAGCCTCCAGTCCCAGGAGGCCTTCCTTGCAGGGGCTGACAAGGTGGGGGAGGGGATACTGTTTGAGACAGAAATCCCACATTTCCTAGGGCTTCTCTTTCTCAAATAACTGAGGCCTTTTCCTTCAAGAAAAAAGAAAGGAACGCATTACAGCTGCTTTCAGGACCAGAAATGAACAGACATCTGGCAGTGCTCTGGCCAAATCCAGGAGGGCCTCTCCTGTGCCAATTGCCTGGAAGTGAACAGGAGAAGCAGGTCGTTGTTTATTGCCAAAATCCATTCATTTCAAACCGATCAAGTCTTCATGATTCATGCTGTTTTCTTTTTAAGTAAATTTTAAATTATGTAAGGCCTTTACATGCCACACAACTTGAACATTGTGGCTCAAGGTAGTTTACAATAAACCAAAAGACAAGAAAGCAAAATAAACAATAGAATGCAAAGCCAATGAAAATTCAAGACAAAACCCACAAGAGGCCAGTGTTCCTCGGCCGCTTGAAGATGGGTGGACTTCAGTCCCCAGAATTCCCCATAGGGGTTGAAGTCCACACACCTTGAAGCAGCCGCAGTTGAGAAGGCCTGAAACAGGCAGTTATGGCTCCCCTCCAGATGGGGCTCCAGGCTTGGCGGGCCTTCCTAAGGTCAACTGGGTTGCGGCCAGCAGGTATCAGGAGGGGGGGCTATTCCAGAGGGCGGGGACCCTAACCAAAAGGCAGACATCTCAGGTCCCATCAGATGGCCCAGTTTCAAGGAAGAGGCCCAGAGTGGCCGTCCGTTGGTCGTAGTGTGTGGAATGGCCAATCCCACCTTATGCAACCTGGCAGTTCTTTTATTGCCTTCTTCCAAGGTACTTTTCCAATTCTTAATCCAGCCTTCAGCCGTGACATTTCCCACCAAGGACCAACCACATTAGGATCTGCTGATGCTTCCTGGGATCGGCCAAGGATGCTGCACCTCCTGCAGCGCCAGCTGGAGAAAGGTTGGTCTTCAGGGAACTGCTTTCTATCCCCCAATTTTTGAAGTGGCCAAGAGCTACAAGTAGCCTCTTTCAGCTTCCTCTTTGCAAAATTGGATTTTTTTGTATTTCACCAGGGATGAGCAAACCTTTATACGTGGTCTAGACACAAATAAATGTGTGTGTGTGTGGCCTTGGGCACTGGCATGGCCCCAGAACAGGAGCCTTCAGGCTGAAGGACAAAGAGGCAGGTGGCAGGCAGGGGCTGTGGGGAGATAGGAAAAGGTGGCATTGGGGAGCCTGAGGAGGGAGAAGGAAAACCCCAACCTCCTTGAATGGGGTCTGTAACAACTGGCCACAGCCAACTCACCGTGAGACAATTAGCTGCAACCAACTCCCTGTGGAACAAGAGTTCCACTACTCTCAAAGAAACGGTGGAATAGAATCATTAAAGGAAGGATGCAAAGGGAAGGACGGAAAGAAATTTGAATGACAAAGATTAAAATAATTAAATAGAATTGTTAAATTATCCCTCGGCAAGTTGGCCATGGTGAATTGACCGCAGCAAGTTGGCTGAGGTAGGTTGTCCCATTCCGCCTTGAATGCCTGCAGCTCACCCATTCTCCCTGGTAGGGTGTTTTCCTTCGTCTCCCTGACTTGGCTACCAGCATCACCCATGCATTCCCATAGAGCCAACTGGATGTGCTGGGCTTATGTGTGATGGTGCCCAGTGGGAGGAAGGGAAAGGAAGACCCTGGGAACACTGAAAGACAGGCTGGCCCAGAGGCCATGCAGAGAAGAGAACCTGCTTCAGCACTGCCCTGCTTGATGGTCAAGCCTCTCTAGGATTTTTTTTTAGACCAAACCAGTCAAATATTCCAGGTTTTAGTGTGGCTGAACTGCAATCCACCTGTGCTGAACCTCTGAACCACAGTGCATTTCTTCTGAATGCTACAGAAAGGCATTTTCCATTTGATGCACACCAAGGGTGCAAAATCCAGAATCACCGTATCAGTGGGAGGGGCGGCGCATCATTTAAACAAACAAATAAAACTTCACCTGCAACTGAAAGCAGACAAATGAAGGACCATGGTTGCCTCACCTGCTGTTTCGTAGAGACTACCTTTCTCTATATATAAGAGCAACCACAAACTAACTGTTGATCCACAAAGAATGCAATCCTTCCAATAGGGCAGTGATGGCTAACCTTTTTTGGCTCGCGTGCCAAAAGCAGGGGGAGTGCAGGGGGGGTTGTGCGTGGGTGTGCCACACCCATAATGCTATGTGTGCACCCTCTGCTTTTGGCACGCTTTTTTCGCCCTCCCCAGGCTCCAGAGGCTTTTATAGTAGCTTGGGGAGGGTGAAAACGGGACCTAGCTATCTGCAGGATCGGATTCTGCCCCATACATCCTCCCGGCCGATTCGCTCCCACAGAGAGGGACTTCTCCGGGTGCCGTCCACTAGACTTTGTCAGCGGGTGACGCCCAGGGGAAGGGCCTTCTCTGTGGCGGGCCCAGCCCTCTGGAACGACCTTCCCCCCGACATTAGAACAACTACGGACCTCCGCTCCTTCCGTTGGAAATTAAAAACTCACTTTTTCTGCTTGGCCGGCCTAGGTTAGTCTCTACCTCAGGGGTTAGGGAATGTTAATTTTAAAATGTGAATTTTAGTGCAGGAATAGTTAGATTTAATTTGTTTTTATTGTATTTATCTATGTATATATTTTATGTTGTTTTAATTTCTCCCTGTGCACCGCTCCGAGTCCCCTCGGGGAGAGGACGCGGTTATAGAAATAAATATTCTATTCTATTCTATTCTATTCTCCCTTCCCCACCTCCAGAGGCTTCAGGAGCTTCCTTGAAAATTCCAGAGGGCAAAAAACGGCCTCAAAAGAAGGCCTAAATCAGCTGGCCAGTACACACATGCGCGCTGGAGCTGACAGGGCAAAGCCTCATGTGCCCTAAGAAATGGTTCCGCGTGCCACCTGTGGCACCCATGCCATAGGTTCACCATCCCAGCAATAGGGGTCCATCAGGATCACATGTAGGAACTGTGAACATCCCTCCAAACCAAGTTTTGCAATTTTTCATAATATCTCACCTGACAAATAATGTCTAAGTAATGATTTCTGTAGAGCCTCTTATTTTCAAAATGTGCTGGCTAATCTGATTTCCAGGGCCCACTAGTTTTTTGCCATTTTCAGAAAAGGAAATGCATGGAAAATATATTGTAAGTGTTCAGATAGCGGTAAAATTGTTTCAACATAAAGAAAATAATTATATTTTCCCCACCAAAAGGAAAAAACCTGCAACACTACTCTGCTCTATTTTTTTTCCTTCAACTTTCATAATTCTGCAATTCTCTCAGTATCAAAACACCACATCCTCCTCATGCCTGATCATTTTTTCCCTCCTTTGAAGCAGATACTATCTATTCAACAACATGCTAAAATGTGATTAAAGAAATGGCAGGGGTTATGTTTTATGAGGTGTGGGGTTTCCTCACTCCCACCTACCCAACCCAGCTCAAACCCATTTCTCATTCTCATTCTGCAACCATTTTGAGTCAGTCTGTAATCCTAAAGATCTTCAATGTCTCTGCAAGGATTCCCTAGAATGACCACTGCTTTGCCAAACTTCCTCGCCTATGGGTCTGGTTGATAAGACTTTTAACTAGACATCTATGGATGTAGGAACATAAACTACACGTTAAGAATATTTTAAGTCTAAACCAAATCTTTCTTTAAAAAGAAAACAAAAACCAAACCATCCGTAACACTGCAAAAGAACAGTACAGCTTGTTTCTAAATTCCAGAGAGGAACACATTTTATGTCAAGTTCTTTGTTTTGAAAATAATGTTTCAGGAAACAAATAAAATGAACTGTGTGCACACAATGAGAAGTGGTTTACAACACATATTAATCTTCTAAAGGAGTCTGTCTGTGAGGTCAGCTGCATTCCAAGCCCCAACCAGTTGAACTGTTTTTTATGCTGGCATTATAGACCTTGACTAGCCTGTTGTTTATTTATTTATTTATTTTTCACATTTATAACCCGCACCCATCTCACCACAACGGGACTCGGGGCGGCGAACACAGATTTAAAATCAATTATACATAATTAGCCATGCTTTTCTCACTTCTAAGGATAACCTTATTTTAATACTTGCATATCTAATAAATTGTTTAACATCCATACTAATGTATTAAATAAACATACAAAAATAGCTTAATGACCTATCCCAGGGGTCTGCAAAGTCGGCTCTTTTAAGACTGGTGGACTTCAACTCCCAGAGTTCCCCAGCCAGCTATGCTGCCTGGGGAACTCTGGGAGTTGAAGTCCACCAGTCTTAAAAGAGCCGACTTTGCAGACCCCTGACCTATCCTTTCATCAGAGGGCACTACGAGTTGACGCTTGGTTAGCTCAAAATAAAATATCTATTCTTTACAATGCAATTGTCAACCTGTGGTGTTTTACTACAAGCTGGAGAAAGCTGGTTTGAATCAAAGTAACATCGGTACAAGTTGAATGTTAGGATTTTATAGGGTTATATTTTATATTTTGATGTTGTTAGCTACCTACAGCCTTGGGAAATGGGCAGCTTACAAGCAAAACAAACAACCATTCAAGCATTTTAGCAAATTAACCACCATTTAGCAGACAAACCACCATTTGGTAGCATCTACCAAATAACAGGTGTCAGTTTTAGCTACATTAAAAGAAGCATTCTTTTATTCAAATCAAGCTACCTCGCCCTGTGTTAGCATTATATTCTAGACCCATGATGGCGAACCTATGGCACGGGTGCCACAGGTGGCACACGGAACCATTTCTTAGGGCATGTGAGGCGTTGCCCTGTCAGCTCCAGCTCCAACCTGCAGGAGCTGCTGCTGAACTCGGGTCAGCGGCACCAGAGGAAGTACCTGGCTCAGAAAGGATTGTCTCAGCGTCTCTGACTCCATTTGGACTACTGGCTGCTCAATTCCCTGACAGCCCTCAACTTACAAGCCAACATTGAGCCACGGCTTCCTTGGCTAAGCAAGACAATGAGGTTAGTTTCTTTGGACATCCAGTTTGCTTCGTTCCATTTGCCTCCAGACGTGAATGCTCCAACACTGTACTCCATCTGGCGACGTCTTTGTATATGGAAGTTTTTAAGATGGTTTATATTTACCTACTAGAGATATTGACTTAGTGGTGTTTGGAAAATGGGAGACTTTGCCACTGTGGACCCTGGAAGAAGCACTTCGAAAGCACAACGTGGCCGACAAAGGTTCAGTAAAGGTTTTAGATAAAGCCACTACTTCGAATGTATTCAGCGGCTGACCTCCTTGCCCTGTGGGAGTCCCTCCTCTCGCAGGTTTGGCCCTCTGCTCTATCGAGGGCCCGCCTCAATGATGGGTTTTTGAACCAAGAGAGGTGGTCTAAGCGGAAACTGAGGGGGTTTTTAGCTAAATTTTTAATTTATGTTTTAAGGGGTCCCAGGGAGGGGGAGGGTCAAATTAGAATTAGGGTGGTGGGTGTGGGGGAAAACCCACCGGGGATTGTTTTTAGGCCGGCTAGGGGCCCTGGCGGGGAGGGTGTAGTGTCCAGAACTGGGGAGGGGGTGAAGGTCTGTCCAAAAGAGGCTTATTCCATCAGTACTGTGAGTGGGAGGGACAGGTATGGCGGGAGCCGAGGGCCATATCATGTAAGGGGAGGGCGCACTCGCTGTCTTCGAGCGGTGGCGCGCTCCGGCCCTCACGGCTCCCCCTGCAGCCCAGGGGGTTTAGGATCTCAGGGCCTGGGTCTTCGGCTGATGCTATGTAATGCCAGGTCCGTGGTCAATAAAGCCCCCCTCATTCACGATCTAGTTTTGGAGGGGGGTGCGGACCTGGCAGGTATTACGGACACCTGGTTGGGCCAAGGGGGGGGGGTGCCCCTTGTTGAAATGTGCCTGCTGGGTTACCGTGCATTTCATCAGCCAAGAGCCCAGGGTCGGGGTGGGGGGGTGGCGGTTGTCATAAAGGAGAGTCTGGATCCGAGGGAGACCACTGTGCCTCAGATAGCCGGATGTGAGTCTGTGTGAAGTGGGGTCGTGGGAGGCAGTTGGGCCTGTTGATTGCGTACCTGGCTCCCTGCTACGTATCAACGGCCCTACCCAAGCTTCTCAATGTGATAGCCGAGGTGGCGGTTGGCACCCCCAGGCTGCTAGTCATGGGGGATTTCAACCTGCCATCGGTCGGTGAGACATCTGAGATGGCCCGGGAGTTCAGGGCTTCCATGGACCTGACCCAGTTAATTCATGACCCCACCCATTGGAGGACACTCTCTGGATCTAGCTTTTGTCTCCGGCCAGTGGTTGAGTGATCTTGGTTTAGGGGGAATAGCCATCGAACCCTTGTCATGGTCAGTTCACTCCCTCCTTCGACTTGACTTTCCAACCGCTGCACCCCACTGCAGGGAGGCGGAACCGGAATCGGTGAGATGGTTCCACCCCAGGCACCTGATGGACCCTGAGAGGTTCCAGATGGAGGTTGGGCCGATACCTGAGACCCTGACCCACGACTCAACTGAAGACCTAGTGGCTGCCTGGAACAGTGCAGCCACAGGGGCCTTGGACCGTGTCGTGTCTTTGCGGCCTCTTACCCGGCGCCCAACCGTCTTTGCTCCTTGGTTCTCCGAGGAGCTGAGGGTGATGAAGCGCCGGATGAGATGTCTAGAGAGCGGTTGGAGGGCCACCCGCTCCGAGTCTGACCAGACACGGGTAAGGTCTTATTTAAAGACCTGGTGCCGATAAGAGCGGCGAAATGTAACTATTTCTCCGCTCTTGTCGCATCTGCAGATAACCGCCCAGCCGCCCTGTTTAGGGTGACCCGCTCTTTTCTCCATCTGGAGGCGCAGGATGTTCCCTTACAGGGTCGAGCGGAAGATTTTGGGCGTTATCTGCATGATAAAATCGATCAGATTCGGGATGGGTTGGCCTCTGACTGGATTAGTTCAGACGGGTTGACTGAGGCAGGTCTTGAGAATGTTACCTGGGTGGAGTTCGATCCTGTGACTCCTGAAGACATGGACAGGATATTGGGGCGGCTGAGCGCCACCACATGTTTATTGGACCCGTGTCTCTCTTGGTTGGTACTGGCCTCCCGGGAGGTTACACGAGGCTGGCTCCAGGGAATTGTCAATGCTTCTCTGAGTGAGGGGTTTTTGCCGGGCGCCTTGAAAGAGGGGGTGGTGAGGCCCCTCCTCAAGAAGCCATCTCTGGATCCGGCTGTTCTGGCCAACTATTGTCCTGTCGCCAACCTTCGGTTTATTGCGAAGGTTGTTGAGAGTGTGGTGGCATGGCAGCTCCCTCAGCACCTGGATAAAGCGGTCTATCTGGACTCGCGCCAGTCCGGCTTCTGACCCGGGCACAGCCCGGAGACGGCATTGGTCGCATTGGTCGATGATCTCTGGAGGGCTCGGGATAGGGGCTGTTCCTCTATCCTGGTCCTGTTAGATCTCTCAGCGGCTTTTGATACCATCGACCATGGTATCATGCTGCACCAGTTGGAGGGGGTAGGGGTGGGGGGCACCGTTCTACGGTGGTTCTCCTCCTATCTCTCTGATCGGAGGCAGTTTGTGTTGGCAGGGGGGCAGAGGTCGACTTCGAGGTGCCTCACTTGTGGAGTTCCACAGGGGTCGGTCCTCTCGCCTCTCCTGTTCAACATCTATGTGAAGCCGTTGGGTGAGATCATCCGTGGTTTTGGGGTAGAGTTCCATCAGTACAATGATACTCAGCTGTACATCTCTATCCCGGACCACCCCAACCATGCCATGGAAGTGATGTCCCGATGTCTGGAGGCCGTGCGAGTCTGGATGGGGAGGAACAGGCTTCGACTCAACCCATCCAAGACTGAGTGGCTGTGGCTTCCGGCGTCACGGTATAGCCAGTTGACGTCATCTCTGGCTATTGGGGGCGAGTCATTGGCCCCCACAGAAAGGGCTCGCAACTTGGGTGTCCTCCTGGACTCTCGGCTGTCTTTAGAAGAACACATGACGGCCGTGGCCAGGGGGGCCTTTTATCAGGTTCGCCTGATACGCCCCTTTCTGGATCGTGACGCCTTACGCACTGTCACTCAAGCTCTCGTCACCTCCCGCCTGGACTATTGTAACGCTCTCTATATGGGGCTTCCCTTGAGATGCACCCGGAGGCTCCAGTTAGTTCAGAATGTGGCCGCGCGGGGCATTTTGGGAGCATCTAGACACTCCCATGTGACACCTCTCCTGCGTGAGCTGCACTGGCTGCCTGTGACTTTCCAGGTGCGCTTCAAGATACTACAATTAAAGCGCTCCATGGCAAGGGACCTGGTTATCTGCAAGACCGCCTCCTGCTGCCAAATACCTCCCACCGGCCAGTCCGCTCCCACAGAGAGGGCCTCCTCAGGGTGCCGTCAGCCAGATAATGTCGGCTGGCGACCCCCAGGGGGAGAGCCTTCTCTGTGGCAGCTCCTGCCCTCTGGAATGACCTCCCCCCTGAACTACACACGATCGCAGACCTACGTCTCTTCCGTCGGGCCCTGAAGACACATCTATTTCGTGCAGCCGGCCTGTCATAGTCTTTTAACTGGGTTTTAGTACTGGTTTTATAATAATAGGCCAAACTATTTAATATTTACTAATTTGCTATTTTAACTTTTGTATTTCCTCTTTTTATTGTGGCTGTTCACCACCCTGAGTCCCGAGAAGGAGAAGGGCGGTATATAAATTAAATAAATAAATAAATAAATAAATAAATAAATAAATAAATGAATGAATGAATGAATGAATGAATGAATGAATGAATGAATGAATGAATGTATGTGCTGGCCAGCTGATTTAGGCCTTCTTTTGAGGCCGTTTTTCACCCTCTGGAGGCTTCAGGGAAGCTCCTGAAGCCTCTGGAGGTGGGGAGCGGAGGCTGTTTTCACCCTTCCCAGGCTCCTAGAAAGCCTCTGGAGGGTGAAAAAAGCGCACCAAAAGCAGGGTGTCATGCACATAGCATTATGGGTGTGGCACGCCCACACACACCCCTGCGCTCCCCCCGCTTTTGGCACGCAAGCCAAAAAAGGTTAGCCATCCCTGTTCTAGACTCACCCAATGTATGTCATTCAACTTGAAAAAGAAAGGGAATTTTGCTGGGAACCCGTGGAGAATGCCCAGGCACACAAATCTGATAAAGAAGCAACCTGGAAGGACAACCAGCAGGAGAAGCACCAGGGGAGGATGGATATGTCTACTCTGGAGAGCAGAAGATTCAGGACAGAATATGGCCCCGGGAACAAGAAGTGCTGACAGAGTTTTGGGTGCCCCAGAAAACCAAACTGGAACCAGAGGGACAGAGGAGAAGAAGTGGCAGAACCCAAGGGCGGGGGTAAAAGAGGCACCAGCCTAGAATCCCTATGTAGCCACAAGCAGACCAAGTCCAATCCCCCCCTTGGATTCCATGGATCCAAGCAGGAACCGACCCATTCATTGAGAATATTCCCGTGTATTGACATGATCAGCAATACATCAGTTTCATTGGACCTTCACTCATCTTTCTTGCCCCACATGGGAAAAGCAACTCAACAGAGCCTCAACGCAACTCAAGAGATGGCTGGTGGCTGTAAGCGCAAGGGTGGAGAGTTACTTAACAGTGAATGTCTTCCTCACCTTCTCTTTAAAGGGCACTTCATTGAAAGCACGGGGTGGGGGGGTGGACTACGCAAGGTGCACAATTCCTCCCCAAAAGGAAGGACACGGAGTCGAATAAGGAGTTGTGTGTGAAAAGTTTCTTTTTTCTCAGAGTACCAAAGCAGTTTGAGCAAAAACTCATGTTTTAAATTCCCTTCAATGGACTATTGCTGTCTTCTCAGACTGCTGGTTGTTGCCGTATCCAAACATGCTTCATGCACCATTAAAAGACCTCAGAGGGTGTATTTTAAATACTACTCAGCTCCTTCACTCCATGCAGCGCTGGATTTCAATGGGTGCAGAAATGAGAGAGAGGGGCATTCTTGCACCGTGCTGGGATTAACAGCAACTAGCCAGAAGCAAGCGGGGAGAGTGCCCTGCATCCAGCCAAGGAGATGTTTCAAAAGCACGCAAGCCAAGGCCAGTGAGCGTTCTGACAATGGCCATCAGACATGCTCCCAAGTGGTTGCGGTAAGTGCCAGTCGACCCTCAGGGTTAGGAAGCCCAACTGGGGGTCCCAGTGATGAACCTCACTAGCTCTGCTGGTCAGGGCCTGAAGGGAAAGGACCAATGAGCTGTACCTTATTCGACTCCGTGTTGTAGGAGTGACCGATGCTGTTGGTGAAGATGAGAGCGACAGTTGTGGCGAAGCGGTCCCAATTGCCACGAGGGAGGCTGGAGATGTTCCATCGGGAGCGGTCATCTCCCGTTTGATTTCTTCACTGCTTCGGCGAGACACTTGGATGGAAAATTGGAAAGCCTGGTGTTCAGTTTCATGCTGGATCCTACATTTGCAATCTGAGCATTTTAGTACAGTTAACAATCCCACCCAGTAGGTGCTGCCACCACATCTCAAAAGGTGTTTGGTTTGGCAAGGAACAAATCTCCTGTGTCTGCTTTAAACTATCTACTTTTCTTCTGTCCGATGGCAAACAGAGGAAAATCACACAGTAATAACCATTTTCCTTACATATCACCCATTAACTATGCTCACTGGGATTAGATAAAAGCTAAGGTTGAGATTCACCCATTTCTATGTGTTATTTCATAAACCACCAATATTATAATGAAGTGGCCCTTCATACCGACATATCCAGAAGTCCTATTTGAACACTCTTACAAATGGACATTTTCTAAGGGTGTTTACAGCACAGTATACAAAGAATGACTTGCCTCCCTAGTACCCATCGTTACCCCATTATTACCAGAGAGCGATTTAGCACTTTCCATAGCAGGAACTCTTGGCAAAGAAGCTGGTCTGCTGGTAGAAGACGTTCTCAGCAAATGATCTGCAGAGAAAGGGAATGAGGAAACGTCACCTCAACCTCAGCACAAGACCTGACCTGATCCTGCCTACAGGGAGAGGTAGCAGAGTGGATGACCCAATACAATAAAGACCGAGCACTTGTGTGTATGCGCATATGTTCACGTATGTGCAAGCTGGCTTACTGCTCCGTATGTCCCAAACATGAGACTTAAACAAAACTTTCATCTAACCTTTAAAATGCTGCCTTCAGCTATGAAGAAGGGGCCACTTGGGCTGAAAGACAGCATTTTTCTGGTGCTGCAACTTGGCTGGGAAATTACTCTGCAAGCAAAACATGGCTTTTCTTTTCTCTCAGATACATTCTTCCACAGGCAGGATATACTTCTCTTCTACTGAGAACCTTATTATGTCTTAAACTGTTAGCATGCATACTGTAGCTTCTTTTCTCTAGCTTATCATCCTGTTTTCATTGCACTGGACTTGTTTAATTCTAATTTTGGAATGCATTTGTTCCAAATCACATTGAAAATTATTTTTCAATTAAAAGACTGGGATTAAAGTGATGAGGTAAAATAAACCAAATGATGCTGCATAAAACTCAGGTATGTAGGAGTTGCTGATTTGGGGCAGAAGCGACACAAGTGTTTGGCAGGCTCTTTCCCATTTCTGCATAGAGTGTAATACATTTGGAATCCAATTTATATTAAATAATGCCAATGGCATTCAAAAAACAACTCAAAAGGACTAAAACAAAGTATTCTTTTAAGCGGTGGAAGAATTTCTATTGTTGATGCTTTGCTGTTATTTGTCCAAGTTCAAAAGGAAGCCTGTTTCTTGTTCACATGAAAACTATTCTTGTGAAAGTCTATTTTAAAGAGCCATAAATCAAAGAGCTACACCCAGATGTGAAAACCATTCATTCTTACCGGAAGGGGCCTTTGAAAGGAAAAGTTGATAAGTAAACCTACCAAGTACCAGAAAAATATTTGGAAATGGAGAAATAAATATTATAGTTCACTATTGTCTGATTTTTTTTGTTCAAGAAATACTGTCCCAGTAGAAGCAAAAGTGAATAAGGAAAGTAGGTTGTATCCAAGATCTGTGCAAGTGTAGTATGGAGAACTCTATATAGAGCAATGGTTCTCAACCTGTGTGGCCCTTTGGGGGGTCGAACGACCCTTTCACAGGGGTCACCTAAGACCATCGGAAAACACATATTTTCGATGGTCTTAGGAACCGAAACACCAATTTTATAGTTTGGGGGTCACCACAACATGAGGAACTGTATTAAAGGGAAGGTTGAGAACCACTAATATAGCGGAACATTTGAATTTGGATTCCCCCCTCCATTAAACACATGGGTTGGGCCCCTTCGGACGGAGGTTGGCTGCTCCCTTGAGGAAGGACCGCACACTGGGATGGCGACTGAGTGGCTGAAGGTAGCCGGCCGACAGGACAGTGGCCAGGGCTGCGACCTGGTGACGGAGGGTAGCCGGGGCAAGGCCCCTCTCGAAGCCCTCCTGAAGGAAGTCCAAAATGTGCGGTAGTGAGACGGAGAGGGGCGCTAACTGGCGCCGGGAGCACCCAACTGAGGCGGCTTTCCAGGTCGCTCCGTAGATCCTGGTGGTGGAAGGTCGGTGGGCCGCCTGGATGGTGCGGATGACTGAGTCCGAGAAGCGGGCCCGAGTCAGCAGATCCCTTTCAAGTGCCAGGCGGTTAGATTGAGCCACTGGGGCTCGGGGTGCTGTACAGCTCCCTGGCAGAGAGAGACCGAGGTTGGCGGGATCCTCTAAGGTGGATTGATGGAGAGGCTGGAGAGGTCCACGAACCAGGTCCGACGTGGCCAGTATGGGGCCACGAGTATGACCTCCACCTCTTCCTTCAGGATCTTCCGAATGACCTGTGGTAGTAGGGGCACCGGTGGAAATGCGTACAGGAGGCCAGTTGGCCACGGAGAGGTGAGCGCATCCATTCCCTCCGCCTGCGGTGACTGGTACCAGGTGAAGAAGCGTGGAAGCTGGGCATTCCCCGGGGAGGCAAATAGGTCGAGGAGAGGAAGGCCGAACGTGTGACAGATCTGGTGGAACAGATCTGGGTGGAGCTGCCACTCCGATGGATCTAGGGTGGCTCTGCCTAGCCAATCCGCCTGAACGTTGTCCACTCCGGAGATGTGCTTGGCCCGAATGGAGCCCAGGTGACGTTCGGCCCATCTGCCCAGAGCATCAGCTTCTGTCATCAGCGCTGTGGATCTGGTGCCGCCCTGGCGGTTGATGTGTGCCTTCGTTGCCACATTGTCTGTCCGGACGAGAAGGTGTTGGCCCTGCACTGCCGACCGTAGCTGACGTAAGGCCTTCTGGCCTTGGGGAACTACCTCTATGGCCCTGATGTCTAATAGGTGGCGGATGTCCGCCTCCATGAGATTCCTCTTGTTGGGACACCTGAGGGTGGGACACCGGATAAAACGATGGGGAGGGGGCGAAACGAACTCTAGGGTGAGACCAAGACGAACTGTTTGCAAGACCCATGCATCCGACGTTGTCGCCTCCCAGCGATCGGCAAACAGCTGGAGACTGGGAGAGGTGATGGTCACTTGTTGCGGTGGAAAGGCCTGTTGGCCTGACCCCCACGAAAAGGCCGCCTGGTGTAGGGTTCGTAACGGTTCCTGTCCCGGAAGAGCTGTCTACCCTGGGGACGGTCGTTACCTTGGGGATAGTTACGTTGGAAGGACATGGAAGGAGTGGCGGAGGATTGTGTCTCCGATGCCTTGTAATTCTGTTTACGAAAGGACAAAGTCCTTCTATCAGTCTTACAAGACACAAAGGGCAAGACCTTCTTTTTGTCTTTGTTTTCTACCAGGACCAAATCCAGGGCCTCCCCAAACAGCTTTTGTCCCTTGAAGGGGGCAAACGCTAGCTTCCACTTGGAGCATATGTCAGCGTTCCAATGGCGCAACCACAGGAGGCGGTGTGATGTAATATTAGCTGCCATGGCCCGGGAAGCGAATTTTGCTGCGTTAAGCGAAGCGTTCGCTGTGTATTCTACCGCCAACATGAACTTTGCGCATGCGCGAAATGGAGGTCACGTTTTGAAATGCGGAAGGGAGCCCAGGGGTCGTTTTTACCCCTGGAGGATGTTGCCAGCCCTCATCAACCATCTCTGAGGGCTGGCCCGGCGAGACGACATGCCAGCTGTCACACCAGGCTGCTCGGACACGGAGGGCGAGCTGAGGATGTGACGGCAGGGCGAAGAGCAAGGAGCGCGGTCCGAATCGGCCTATCTCGGCCTAGAGCGTCCCGGCGCGGCTGGAAGTGGAGGAGGTAGGCCTGCGAAGCCGGGACACGGAAGACAGCTAAATGGCCGGCCCGGGCCAGGTCGGGAGGACTTTCCACCGGGCCGCACGACTTGTGGCGGATCGTGCGGCCTACACCCGCCCCCAACCTGAGTGTTTCCCCTACCCGATCCGGGACTAGAGCGGCGGGAGCGGTGGGAATGAACGGCTGTAGAAGATGTTGGAGGAAGCTGGGAAGGAGAGAGGACGTGAAAGGAGAGACTGGAAGAGAGGAAACGTGGAGAGAGGAGAGGAGGAGAGAGGAAAGAGAAAGAGGGAGATGGAGAAGGAGAAGAAGGAGACGGAGATGGAGAAGGAAGAAGGAGAAGGAGAAAGAAGGTTTGGATTGGAGTAATAGAAGGAAAGAGTGAATGAATAGAATGAAGAAGAAAGAAGGAGTGAGTGGATGGATGAGGAAGCCAAGCCGTCGGGTCGTGGAATGGTGGATCTTTGGTCGAGGAGGACCCAGGAAGATCTTGGAGTGAGTGCACTGGACTGGAGGAGGTAAGCTGAGCCAGCACATGGCAGCAAGTTACATCAGGCCGCACAATGGACCAACTAGTCGTGAGGCACTAAATGCAGACTGGGGCCTGTGTGGCTGAAGAAGGCAGATGGATGGGGCCCTTGATGGAACTAAATTGTGATCTCCCCATCTGCAGGACCCCTAGACTGATTGACTCTACCCCCCCTGCTCTTAAGGATTATCACCTCCTGCTATATCTATTTGCACTTAACTTTGTCACTTTGTCACTTTACATCAGTATTTTATCCTGGACTCTGTTGGACTCGCAACTTTTTCTCCTAGGTCTAGGCGACCTCCGTGTTTCCAGAAATGTACTCAAGGCGTGATCTCCTTTGCCTGCGAGAGTCTCCCCTCTCGCAGGCCTGGCCCCCTTGTCTAACACGGGCCCACCTCGAGGATGGACTGATTGCTCCTGAGAGGTGGGCGAAGCGCAAACTAAGGGGGTTCCTGTGTAATTTTTTAATTCGTTTTTTAGGGGGTTCCAGGGTGGAGGGGGGGATAGTCCAGTGAGGGGGCGACAAACGACAGGGCCGGCCGGCGGAAGTAGGGAAACGGAGGAAGGGGAGGGGGGGTCGTTTCCACTGAGGTTTTTTCCATCGGTTCGGTTTTGGGGAGGGGCAGGGGTGGTGGAAGACGGAATGGGCATCATCCGTTGGAAGACTGTGGCCGCTGGTTACAGGCGGTCATGCGCTCCCATCGCAGACTAGGTGGGCAAGAACCACAGACCCGGGGCCCTAGGCTGATGCTATGCAACGCCAGGTCTGTGGTACAAAAAGCCCCCCTCATTCATGACCTTGTGTCAGAGGGGGACCCGGACCTGGTGGGTATAACGGAAACCTGGTTGGGCCTCGAGGGGGTTTTACCCCTCGTAGAAATGTGCCCACCAGGCTACTGAGCCTTTCATCAGCCTAGGGAGGGGTGGGGGGGGGTGATTATGGTTAGGGAAGGTCTTGAGCCGAAGGAGACCACGATCCCTCAGACGACCGGGTGTGAGTCCCTCCTCGTGAAGTGGGGCCTAGGGAGGCAGTTGGGCGTGTTAGTTGTATACCTGGCTCCTCGCTATGCAACAACAGGCCCTACTCACGAGGGAGGACACACCCTGGATTTAATCTTCATCTCGGGACAGTGGAGCAGTGATCTGGGAATAGGGGATCTAGCCATTACACCCTTGTCATGGACAGGTCACGCTCTCCTTCGGCTGGACTTTCCAATCGCCACACCTCACCGCGGGGAGGCGGAACCTGATATCCTTAGATATTTGGGATTTATCTGCAGGACAAAATCACTCGGATTCGGAATGAGTTACCCTCCATCGAGAGCGGTCCGGTCGGACTGTCCGAGGCTGTTCTTGAGACACCATTCTGGGAGGAGTTTGACTTTGTTACTACCAAGGATATGGACAGGTTGTCAAAGAGACTTAAGGCTACCACTTGTTTATTGGACCCGTGTCCCTCCTGGCTTGTACTGGCATCCTGGGAGACGACACGAGGCTGGCTCCAGGATATTGTGAATGCTTCTTTGAGTGAGGGGTCCTTGCCTGCCGTCTTGAAAGAGGCGGTAGTGAGGCCCCTCCTCAAGAAGCCTTCCCTCGACCCAGCATTATTGGAGAATTACCGTCCGGTCTCCAACCTTCACTTTTTAGCGAAGGTTGTAGAGAGTGTGGTGGACCAACAGTTTCCGCGACACCTGGAGGAAATTGATTATCTAGACCCGTGCCAGTCCGGCTTCCGACCCGGTCACAGCACCGAGACGGCATTGGTCGCATTGGTAGATGATCTCTGGAGGGCACGGGATAGAGGATGTTCCTCTATCGTAGTCCTGTTAGACATCTCAGTGGCTTTTGATACCATCGACCATGGTATCCTATTGCACCGACTGGGGGGGTTGGGGCTGGGAGGCACCGTTTTACGGTGGTTCTCGTCCTACCTCTCTGGCCGGTCGCAATATGTGTTGGCAGGGGGGCAGAGGTCGGCCTCGAGACCCCTCTTATGCAGGGTTCCTCAGGGGTCGGTCCTCTCGCCCCTCCTGTTCAACACATATATGAAGCCGCTGGGCGAGATCATCTGTGGTTTTGGGGTGGGATATCATCTGTATGCTGACGATTCTCAGCTGTACATATCCACCCCAGACCACCCCAACGATGCCGCCGAGGTGTTGTCCCGGTGTTTGGAGGCCGTACGGATCTGGATGGGTAGTAACAAACTCAAGCTCAACCCGTCCAAGACTGAGTGGCTGTGGTTTCCGGCACCCCGGTTCAGCCAGATTACTCCAACTCTGGCCATTGGGGGCGAAACACTGGGGCCCGTGGAGAGGGCGCGCAATTTGGGTGTCCTCTTGGACTCCCGGTTGTCCATGGAGGACCATGTGGCGGCCGTGGCCAGGGGGGCGTTTCATCAGGTACGCCTGATTGCGCCCCTTACTGGACTGGGCTGCCCTTCGCACGGTCACTCAAGCTCTCGTGACGTCCCGACTCGACTACTGTAATGCTCTCTACATGGGGCTTCCCTTGAGGTGCACTCGAAAGCTACAGTTAGTCCAAAATGCAGCCGCGCGTGTGATTACGGGAGCCCCTAGACACTCCCATATAACACGGATCCTGCGCGAGCTGCACTGGCTTCCTGTGGTCTTTCGGGTGCGCTTCAAGGTTTTGACGACCATCTTCAAGCGCTCCATGGCTTGGTACCTAGTTATATGCGAGACTGTCTCCTGCCCCATACATCCCTTCGTCCGATCCGCTCCCACAGAGAGGGCCTTCTCAGGGTGCCGTCGGCCGGGCAATGCCGACTGGCGACACCTAGGGGAAGGGCCTTTTCTGTGGCGGGCCCCGCCCTTTGGAACGACCTACCCCCTGAACTTCACACCATCTCGGACCTCCGCCTCTTCCGCCAGTGTCTAAAGACACATCTCTTTCACCAAGCCGGCCTAGCATCCGCTGGGACTATTTTAGACAGTTTTAATTTGGGGATTTTAATTGGATTTTAGCATAGGATGGGAATTTATTATGTCTTTTAAATTTTGTATTTTGTCATTTTGTATGTTTTTTAAATTCCTGTGCGCCGCCCTGGGTCCTCTCCGGAGAAGGGCGGGGTATAAATTTAATAAAAATAAAATAAAAATAAATAAAATAAAAAATAAACTTATTGAAATCATGGGCTCCGCCCTGTCCTGAGCCGCCTCATCCTTCCTAGCATAGGGACCCCTGCTAATGTCCCTAATGGCCTCCCTGGCTGCCCTGCCTGCCTTTCTTGGGAGGGGCCTGTCTTCCCGGGTGGCTAGCCCCTGCTCAGGCACCTCTGTAAAATTTTCTTCCTCCATGGGGCTGCTGATGAGACCCGAGGGCGATTGGGAGGGAGCGGGCGGAAGGGCGCGAAGGGATACGACCTGTTGATGACTGTAGGCTGCATAGCACGCTGGAAGGAAGGAGCTGGGTGCTGGAATCCGAAGCTCTCGAAGCTGGCTGTGGCCAAGGCTTGAAAAAGGCTTTCCTGCGCTTGCCCTCGAAGCCGCTGCTTCTCTGGCTCGCTCCGGTGCTAAATGCAGCTAGGGTGGCAAGGCGCGGCTGGAAATGGCGCTGGAGGGAGAATGCAGCTCCCTGATTGGCCCTCCAGACGATCCAAGATGGCCACGCCCAGTCCGCTACATGTGGGACGGGCGCGGAGTTTCCCGGCTTCTCGTGGAGGCTGCGGCTGTCTGGAGACGATGGCGAGGCTCCCGAATGCCGGACAGGCCGCAGGAGGTTCGGACGGTCCCGCCGGTGAAGACTGGGGGGGGTGGGGGGAGGCGACGCTGGGAAGTCGCTCCGGAGGCTCCACTCTCCCCCCCCCCCCCCAGCGGGAGGAATGAGAAGCGCGCTGCTCGGGTGAGCATTCTGGCTTCCCCGGGCAAGGCGAAGGCTCCTGAAGGCTCTGCGTGTCGCTCCAACGAGGAAAGGAAGGACTTTTAAGTAAAAGAACTAAAAAAGAAAACCTAATACTTCTTAAGTTATTTAATTTAAAGTTAGCTAAGCTAATAGATACGTGTCCAAAGGGCTTGGACTGAATTAAGAAACTGAAGGATCATGGGAAAGGAAGGCGTGACTTCAGTAAATTAATTCAGTCCAATGGGCAACGGAGCTGAGTTAACCCTTGCATGGACACTCAGAGCTGTGCACCTGAGAATGACATGTTTTTAAAACAATCACGGGGGAATTGGCTGAGGGAACCTTTTGCCCACTCTGGGCTCAGCCATCACCGGAAGATGCTTCCAAAGACAAACCGCTCTCATGTTCTGGAAGGGTCCAGAAGACAGGCAACGAGCCACAACTCAGCCCAGCCAGCTCTTAGAAAGATATTGCAGGCTGTCAGTGACTCCACCACCTGGGGGTAAAGATGTGGAGCTGATCTGCCTTCTGCAAAGGTCCTCCCAGCTCAGCCCCCATCAGTGCAGGTGTCTGAATTACGGAAAGTTCTGGAGGGCTCTAAAAATGTGGCTGGTGATGTTCATAGCAAAAGACGCTTCATACCATTTAAATTGATTTTAAATCTCTGTTCGCCGCCCCGAGTCCCTTTATGGTGAGATGGGTGCGGGTTATAAATAGCTGGACCTCTGTTCGCCGCCCTGGGTCCTTTTGGAGAAGGGCGGGATATAAATTGAATCAAATCAAATCAAATAAATATGAAAAATAAATAAATAGATAGATAGATAGATAGATAGATAGATAGATAGATAGATAGATAGATAGATAGATAGATAGATAAATAAATACCTTGAACTGGAATTTCCGCATAGCTGGACCTTTTGTCTGATAAAGTTGCAAGCGGCTTAGGAGCAGATATTGGTCCACTGATGGAATGTCTCTAAGGGGGGGAAATTGTTTTTGAGAAAAGGAACCAGCTTGCTAAAACACAACTGTTGTCATTCACCCCTTGAATATTATGCCCCTATCTGAATTCTAAACACATCTCCAAGAGAGACACCACTAACCCCAGTAGGTCATTATGATTTAGCTGGGCAAGTAATGGCTGAAGATCAGGCGCAAAATTAGCCAAGCCATCAGCTTATGATGGACTCTCAGTCGTGGGTCCGTCACTAGGGAAGATAAATGACTTGTTCCAAAGATTGTGGTTGTCGGGCTGCACTGGAGACCTTGTTTCAAGATCCCCTAGAGCAGGGGTCCCCAACCTTTTTCGCACCAGGGACCGGTTTCAAGTTAAAAAAATTCCGTGGACCGGTGGCCATGGCTTGGCCGACGTAGAGGGGGAGTGGGGGGAGGAGGAACAGGCAGCGCATGCGTGCGCGGGTTAGGTGAGTCGGCTCACTCACCCCTTTTGGGCCCCCAACGGTGTGAGTGGCTGCGCCTGCACTCTCCTGCCCCTGGCACGCGCTCTACCCAGGGGGCTGCCCCCTCCTCCCTCCTCTAAGAGTTGTGCCACTCACTGCGGCCCGGTTGCTATCAAGCCACGGACCGGCACCGGTCCACGGCCCGGGGGTTGGGGACCCCTGCCCTAGAGCAGTGATGGCTAACCTTTTTTGGCTCGCGTGCCAAAAGCGGGGTGGTGGTGGTGCAGGGGAGTTGTACATGAGTGTGCCACACCCATAATGCTATGTGTGCGACCCCCTGCTTTTGGTGCACTTTTTTCACCTTCCCCAGGCTCCAGAGCCTTTCTAGAAGCCTGGGGAGGGTGAAAACAGCCTCCCCTTCCCACCTCCAGAGGCTTCAGGAGCTTCCCTGAAGCCTCCAGAGGGTGAAAAATGGCCTCAAAAGAAGGCCTAAATCAGCTGGCCAGCACACACAAACACACTGGAGTTGACAGGGCAACGCTTCCCGTGCCATAGGTTCGCCATCACAGCCCTAGAGGGTAATTGAATATTTTAATTACACTGTAATTAATCATCACATACACAGTGGTGATGACTGAATTGATACCTTAAGGACCCTTGGCAGGAATCGGTTAGGCAAACCAGATGTAGGCTACCCTGGGGGCCATGAAGCCTGGTTTACCTATTATTTTTTTACATTTATTGGCTGCCCAAGCCCAGTAGACTCTGGTCGATATAAAAGATACAGAAACAGCTAAAAACATTAAATAAAGCCAACAGTCCAGATTAACATAGTCTAATAAACAACAAAATGTAGAAAACCAAACAGGAGCCATTCCGGAACCCCAGGAGAGAAAGCCACGATCTTTGGAGGAACCCTGCTCCAGAGAGGGGCCCCAACAGAGAAGGCACCCTGCCCAGGTCCCACAAGATGCCAACGTTTAATTGAGGGCACCCACTTGGCTGTACTGGGTAGGCAGAGTCAGTTGGGGACAAGCCAGTCTCTCAAGTATTATGCAGATGGTCCTTGCTTAACAACAGCCCTATTTAGTGATGGTTCAAAGTTACGATACTGCCGAAAGAGTAACTTTATACCAATCTATCTCACACTCACAAGGTCTGCACAGTTGGCCATGTGGAGGCAATGGAGCAGCTGGCAATAAAACCGTGCTCATGTCATGTCTTGCTTAATGGCCATAATGCTAAACAATCAACTTGCCCTCTCAATGTTGGCTGTTAAAGAAGGACTTCCTGTATTCCTGACTAGGGGCGCTTGTAAAAACAGGAACAAATAACCAGCTAGAGCAATGAGGGAGAACCTTTCCGACACCGAGTGCCCAAACTGATATGCGTGCACATGCCGGAGCACCATAAACTCAAAGACTAGGGGGCCGCTGCGTGAATGTGTGTGTCAGCCAGCTGGTCTACGGCACACACATGTACGCTGGCCAGCTGATCTTCAGGTTTCTGATGGTCCGGCACCCATAAACACCATCTGGTTGGCGCACATGCGCGCGCTGGAAACTAGAAGAGCAGCTGGCAATGGGGTGCATGCCCACAGAGACGGTCCTGCCTCTGGCATGTGTGCCATAGGTTTGCCATCACGGAGCTAGTGGGTTCGCCCCCATTTTTGCTTCTCACGCAATTCAATGCTGAAAACGCTCTCTTATTTCTGATCTCAGGCACTGCAGTTCTGATTGTTCCAGTTAATCATGGTTTGTAAGGAGTTTTAAACTAGCATCTTTTACTTTGGGTCTCACTGTTTTCCTAACTGTGGCTGAGTAACAAAGGCTGCCCCCTTCGCAGCCTAAGAAATAGCTGGATTGTTCCCTCTAGGAGACCTAGAGACAGATGAAGCCATGTGGCCAGCCATGGCTTCTCCAAAGAGACAGCAGGCGGTACACAACTTATGTGGTTTGTGACACTATTATGGGAAGCCAACAACAAATAATACTCTTTCCTGAAAAACATTCTTGGTTTGTTTCTTGGTGTAAGGCTGTTGCTGTTGCCAACCTGCGCCAGGCCTCACCAAACCTGCTGGTGCACTGACCTGCATTGGGGAGACAGCGGCTGCCGGAGGGGTTTTCAAAGGACTTGGGCTCAGTGGAGTTCGGGGGATTGTAGCTCCAGCAGGACTAGGAACTATGGAAGAAGAAGAAGAAGAAGAAGAAAGCAGCTCCAGATTTATATCTCATGGCACAAATAAGCAAGCAAGAAACCCTCTCCACCTTTCCTCATACCAAGTAAACAGAAACAAGCCTGGCTGGCCAGGAAGTTCAGCTCCCCCTGGATAGGCGTCTCCCTCTGGGTGGCCCTGTGCAGCCTGGGCATTTTCACTGCTTTCTTAGGGCAAGATCTAGATGGAAACGGGGCAAGGAAAATTCCCTAGAATTTGCATTTCAGGGGGATGCTCAAGGGGGTCCAATCTACAATCTCCAGAGCCAGAGGTGCTGCCCAGTAAGCCCCCATCCCCCCAGCACGGACTCCTCTTCCTGAAGCACCGGAGTTTTTGAATTTCCTTCTCTCTGCCTAAGTCTAGTAGATTTCAACCAGTCCCTTCACAGTCAGGACGTTAAACAGTGAGTAGAATGTAGAACAATTTACTTTAAGGGTGGATTGTTTAATTTTTAGTGCTGCTTTTACTCCTAGGATACAAACTGAAATAAAAATAATAAAGACAAACTAAGAATTTAATTGGTGCACAGAGCGGGACAATTAAACGATACTCAGATGAATGAAAGGGAAGCTGATAGGTCTGTGGTGCTTAGATCTAAAGAGGCTAAACTGGTACTTTCTTATGGCATCTGTCAATTAAAACGCTTCTGACAGATGCTTTAGCAGTCCCAAGAAACATCCAGAGATGGTCTCAGGTTTGAACTCTCTTTTCTTCATTCTTGCCCACTGCCCCCCTTTCTGCCATCTTAATTTGGTTTTGTTGTCACTTCCTTGTTTTTAAATGTGTATTTGTATATTGCCCAGAGTTATTGGGATTTGGACGTAGTATATACGTTTAATAAATTATTACAATGTGAAATCACAGCTGCCAGTTCTTTAGCTGGTGTTGGCGTAACGAGCGTATTACATGAGCGGATCCAAGCCGTGTGGCCTTTTGCAATTGACCTCTGGAAATACTGTCAATGCACAGATTTTCTAAGTGCCATTCAGAGATTTTTGATATGGAACGCAATATGGGAGTTCTTGTGTTTATATAAGAAAAGTAAAACATCTCTAAAGTGGAAACTATCAACATTTATGATGATGGAATATTGTAGAGCTGGAATATCTGATAATAGAACATCAATGGATGCAAATCTTTAAAAATATCAAGTTTGTTTCTCTGAATTTGAGGTTGAAAATCAACTCATTTGGAAGTTTTTATTCCATGCTCACCCCAAAGGACGGAGTGTAGATTTTCTTTGTAGGTAACAGAAAAGTCTGATGATGCATTGTCCCATATGATTTGGCCCGAAGTACGACTGGTTCCTTTCTGGTTCCTTTCTGTAGCATATATAACTAGATAGGTGGATAAATGTTCTAATCACATTCCAAAAACTTTTGTGGAACTTTGGTCGTATTGTTTGTGGGAAATAACTAAGTAAATTACACCAAGAGACTGAAAAGGTGTCATTTCTCTATGCTTCAAAAACTGGATGCAGGAAATGTGCAGTTCCTTTAATTTGTGAAAATTATATTTTGCTTATTCTTTTTTGTTTGTTTTGTTGAAAGAAGTTAAACAGATTACTCACTGGGTGGCTGCATATAACCTCTCTTAGCAATGCTTTCGTGTTTGCTCTTACTGTTTTTGTTGTGCTGTAAGTCAGGAGCCCCCCAACCTGTGGGCCAGGGCCCACTACTGGGCTGTGGCCACGTGAGTGGCTGGCCAGTGTGCGCACGTCTGCGTGCGCTCATACTCCCATTTACCCTAGCATTGTCGCAAGTGTCGTGCAGGCACACCATTTGCCTTGTGTGGGCACTCACGATCCCGTTTACGTGTGTGCCTGCATGAGTGAAGGCACCTCCTCCTCCTCCTCCCCCTCCTCTCCAGGCCACCAACCCAGAAGTGTCTGTTTTGTCTGTATTTTTAAAAACTGCAACAGAATAAATATCTCTTTTAAAACAGATTCCAATTAGTGGAAACTAATTATCTCCACTAGGGGAGACCTGATAGTAGTGTTCTAGTATCTCAGGGGCTGCCACAAAGAAGAGGGAGTCAAGCTATTCTGACCTGAGGGCAGAACAAGAAGCCATGGGTGGAAACTAATCAAGGAGAGAAGCAACCTAGAACTGAGGAGAAATTTCCTGACAGAACAATTAATCAGTGGAAGAGAAATTGCCTCCAGAAGTTGTGAAGGCCCCAACACTGGAAGTCTTTAAGAAGATGTTGGATAGCCATTTGTCTGCAATGGTATAGGGTTTCCTGCCTAGGCAGGGGGTTGGACTAGATGACCTCCAAGGTACCTTCCAACTCTGCTATTGTATTGTAAATAATAATAATAATAATAATAATAATAATAATAATAATAATAATAATAATAATAATAATAATCTTTATTGTCATTGTAATAATATTGTAATAAAATTACAATGAAATTGGTTAGTGAGGACCTTACTTGGGTAGGCATTTGTCCCCTGGAAAGTTATGGTGAGGCCCCTCCTGAAGAAGCCCTCTCTGGACCCAGCTTTATTAACCAACTATCGTCCAGTCTCCAACCTTCCCTTCTTGGCGAAGGTTGTAGAGTGTGGTGGCACAACAGTTTCCCCGTCACCTGGAGGAAGTTGATTATCTAGACCCGCGCCAGTCCGGCTTTCGGCCCAGGCATAGCACCGAGACGGCATTGGTCGCGTTGGTGGATGATCTCTGGAGGGCCAGAGATGGGGGTTGTTCCTCCATCCTGGTCCTATTAGACCTCTCAGCGGCTTTCGATACCATCGACCATGGTATCCTATTGCATCGGCTGGGGGGGTTGTGGGTGAGGGGCACCGTGTTACGGTGGTTCTCCTCCTACCTCTCTGGCCGATCGCAATTTGTGTTGGCAGGAGAGCAGAGGTCGACCTCGAGACCCCTCACTTGTGGGGTGCCTCAGGGGTCGGTCCTCTCGCCTCTCCTGTTTAACACATATATGAAGCCGCTGGGTGAGATCATCCATGGTTTTGGGGTAGAGTATCACCTCTACGCTGATGATACACAGCTGTATATATCTACCCCAAACCACCCCAACGATGCCGTAGCGGTGATGTGCCAGTGCCTGGAAGCCGTGCGGGGCTGGATGGGAAGTAACAGACTCAGACTCAACCCGTCCAAGACCGAGTGGCTGTGGTTCCCGGCTGCCCGATTCAACCAGTTGACTCCATCACTGGCCATAGGGGACGAACATCTTACCCCTGTGGATGGGGTGCGCAACTTGGGCGTCCTCCTGGATACCTGGCTGTCTATGGAAGATCAAGTGACAGCCGTGGCCAGGAGGGCGTTTTACCAGGTTCGCCTGGTACGCCAGTTGCGCACCCTATTGAATCGGAATGCCCTTTGCAGAGTCACTCACCCTTGTGACATCCCGACTGGACTACTGTAATTCTCTCTACATGGGGCTCCCCTTGAGGTGCACCCGAAGACTTCAGCTGGTCCAGAACGCAGCCGCGCGAGCAATAATGGGAACCTCTAGGTTTACCCATATAACACCGCTCTTACGCGAGCTGCACTGGCTGCCTGTCGTCTTTCGGGTGCGCTTCAAGGTGTTAGTGATCATCTTTAAAACGCTCCATGGCTCGGGACCTAGTTATCTGCGGGATCGGATCCTGCCTCATACATCCTCACGGCCGATTCGCTCCCACAGAGAGGGACTTCTCCGGGTGCCGTCCACTAGGCTATGCCAGCGGGCGACGCCCAGGGGAAGGGCCTTCTCTGTGGCGGGCCCAGCCCTCTGGAACGACCTTCCCCCCGATATCAGAACAACTACGGACCTCCGCTCCTTCCGTCAAAAACTTAAAACACACTTTTTCTGCTTGGCCGGCCTTGGTTAGTCTCCGTCTAATAGGGTGAAAGGGATTTTAGGGAATATATATTTGGGGATTTTAGCGCAGGGATAATCTAGTTTAATCTGTTTTTTATTCATTCTATTTATGTATTTTTATAGTTATTTTAATTTCCCTGTGCACCGCTCCGAGTCCCCCAGGGGAGAGGATGCGGTATATAAATAAAAATTATTATTATTATTATTATTATTATTATTATTATTATTATTATTATTATTATTATTATTATTATTATTATTATTATTATTATCTCTGAGCTGCCGTTTCCTTTCAGCCACTTTTCTTCTGTAACTCCTACACACAAACTTACTCATCCCGGGAAAATCCTTCGGGACTAAGTAGGACTATGCAGTGTGAAGGCAATCGATGGGGAACAGTAAGACATTAATGGCAGAACGTAAGAAAAGAAAACACAATAAAGTAAAATAAAGCTACAGTTATCATCAATAAGAGTCTGATGTGGCGTTCCTGTATGATATTTCACTAATTTTATGCAGATCTTGAAAGAAAAATTACCTTGTGAGGCACTATCAAAGGACTTGATGAGTGTTTTGACCGTGGGGGTTGGTTCCGAAGAGGTGGAGGACCTCCGGCTCAGCCCCATGCCTTGCCGCAGGGCTGCCAAATCTCTTTCCACAGCATTCATGTAGTTGTAAACTCGGCCACGCTCCTCTTCTTGCCTGCGGTCAGAAGAAACCCAACAAGGCGCCCTTTCAATGGTCTGACTAGCACAGGCATGTCCAAAGTCAGGCCCGGGGGCCATTTGCGGCCCGGGGGTCGGTTTAATATGGCCCTCCAACAGCCCTCCCTGCTCTGTGTAAATGTGGCCCTCCCTTCCTCCCTCTGTCTCTGGGACCGTGTGGCTGGGAGGGAGGTGGACGGAGGTTACGGACGCCTCCTCCCGCAGTGGGCGAGGGAGCAGGTGGGGTGAGCACCCAAGGCTACCGTCATCTTAAGCACCACCGAGGCTGTCGCCCGGCAGGGGCGTCAGTCAGGGAAGCCGGTCGCGCCTCCATCGCTGCACGTTCTGGGGCTGCGAAGCTGGGAGGGAGGTGAACGCGCGGCCCCAGAACGTCCGCTTGGCGCGTTCACCTCCCTCCCAGCCACGCAGCCCCAGAACGTGCAGCTCCCGCTGCACAAGGTCGCCCGGCAGGGGCGACAGGCAGGGAAGACGGACATGCGGCCTCAGAACGTAAGCCCTGGTGTCTGCCGGAGGGAGCTGCGATGGAGATGCGACTGGCTTCCCTGCCTGACGCCCCTGCCGGGCGACAGCCTCGGTGGTGCTTAAGATGACGGTAGCCTTGGGTGCTCACCCCTCCTGCTCCCTCGCCCGCTGCGAGTGGTGAGGGAGTGACTGACAGACACAGAGAGAGACAGAAGGGGAGGGAGGGAAAGACAGAGAGACAGACAGAGACAGAGAGAAAGAGAGGGAGGGAGAGAGACGGAGACAGACACAGATAGAGAATGAATCGGAATTGAATCCGAGACAGACGGGGAAAGAGAGAGAGACAGACATACAGAGAGAGGGAGGGAGGGAGAGAATCAGAGAGAGTGACACACACAGAGACAGGGAGAGACAGAGAGAGGGAGGGAGAGACAGATAGATAGAGACTGATTAAGTGAGTGAGAGACAGACAGACAGACAGACACACACACAGAGTGACAGAGAGAAAGAGAGAAAGAGAAAGAGAGAAAGAAAGAGCAAGAGAAGGAAAGAGAAAGAAAGAGACAGAAAGAAAGAGAAAGAGAGAGAGAAAAATGGAGAGAGAGAGAGAGAGGAAGAAAGAGAGAGAAAGAGAGAGAGAGTGAGAGAGAAAGGGAGACAGAAAGAAAGAGAAAAAGAGAGAGAGAGAGAAAGAGAGAAAGAGCGAGAGAAATGGAGAGAGAGCGAGAGAGGAAGAAAGAGAGAGAGAAAGAAAGAGAGACAGAAAGAAAGAGAAAAAGAGAGAGAGAGAAAGAAAGAGAGAAAGAGCGAGAGAAATGGAGAGAGAGAGGAAGAAAGAGAGAAAGAGAGAAAGAGGTAGGTAAGTTTTTTTTAAATTTATTTTCAATACATTGTGAAAACTCAACTGTCAGTTGATCTTAATGTTATGAAATGAAAAGTATGTCATTTGCAATTAACTTGGCATAAAATAATTTATTTGCATTTAATTGTAATGGTTCAAAGAATGTTCGGAAAAATGTTCGGCCCTCCACCATGTTCACTTCATCCAATCTGGCCCTCTTTGAAAAAAGTTTGGACACCACTGGACTAGCACATCATCCAGGGTGCCTGGAGGATGCGGGGACCAGTTCATGGCCTCATCTTTCCAATGGCTAAAACTCTTAAGGGAAATAGCAAGCAGTAAACCCTTTACTACATGAAACACACGGAACTAAGACAAAACGGGGGCACTTGGGAACGAAGGAGGATTTTTTCATACTTTGAAGGGCTGTCAAGCGCTTTCTTTGCAGTGATCTATAAATGTGCTCGAGAGAGGTCTTGAAAAGTGGCAAGAAATATGGAATAAGACGGCAAAATTAACAATGGCAGTGTCTTTTAAAGAAAATATATTTAAGATGCTCTACAGATGGCATATGCCATCAGCAAGAATTGCGAAGATGTTCCTGGAACATCTGAAGAATATTGGAAATGCGAGTCAGCCAGGGGCACATTCTATCATCAATGGTGGACATGTCCACAAGGCCAAGGATTGGCTTATGGAGATCATGGGAGTTACTTTTCAACTAAAACCAGAGGTTTATTTCCTGGGGATAAACCCCGGTGCCATAAGGAGGAAAGACTGGTATCTTTTTATACATATCACCACTGCAGCTAGAATAGGATACGCACAGTTTTGGAAAGGGAAGGAACTACCCTCAGACCAACTAATTATCAACAAAACCTTCTGGTGTGCTGAATGCAGAGAAAGATTAACATATATTCTTAAAGATAGACAAGAAACAATATTTTTCCAAAGTTGGGAAAAAATGGTACGAATGGATAGAGGTAAAAAGATTACAGGATAAGCAATGGGGAAAAAAGTACAGGGCAGATATGTAAATAGTAAATAAAATACATGAAGCAGTAACAACTACAAAGAACTAAGGATTAACAAATGTTAGATATAAATAGACGGAAATAACTGGAAATGCAGTAAGATGATGTTACTTTGTAATTGTATACATATAGGGGGTGAGTCACTCCCAGTTGTATTTGTGTAGTTTTATCTTGTTAACGTCCTTTTTCCGTTTTCTTTTTCTCCGTTCTTAGTTTATAAGAAAAAATAAAAAAATAAAGAGAGAGCGAGAGAGAGAGAGAGCGCTGCAGCTAAAGCAAAAAGAGTGTATTTTACACTTAAATTCATAAGTAAGTGGAGGGGGAGGGGGAGACCGGGAACTGCTCAGTCAGAGGCTCCCAAGAGGTGAGGAAATGGGCATAACGGGCGTAACAGGGAAGGGACCTCACATTCAGAGATGCTTTTGCCATCCCAATGACCATTTCTTGAAACTGAAAACAGATGATTACGCAATACCAATTTTTAAAACAAATTTTGAAAGGGACACAAATATAAATTCTGAAATACTTCTAATACTGAACTTTACACAATGTCCATGCATAGGGCCTAGACATCCATCTTTTTAAAACAAAATAGATTAGAAAAACCATTAACATTCTAGAGATGTTTTGTGATAAATATTTAGCAACTGACTGCCAATTTTCCATAGCAAATGGGGAGGATCTGTTCCAAATCTCCGGAGGTGGCTCTGACTTTGAGAGCCTCCCTGTACGAGTGAGTGGCCCCTTGGCCTCAAGTCCAGAAGGAGCCTGGTTCAAGGCCTCCTCCTCCTCCACCACCAGCCGTCTATGCGAAGCAGGCAGCAGAAGTTTTAGAAACCCACACTTGGTTCAAAGAGAATTTTCTCTCAGGCAGTTTTTCAGAACAAAACAGACAGGAGGCTCTTACAGAAGAATCAACAGGAAATTTTCCTAGTGAAATTAAAGAAAGAAGATCATAATGCAATTGGCTTTTAATGCCTTAGAGCAGTGGTAGTCAACCTGGTCCCTACCGCCCACTAGTGGGCATTCCAGCTTTCTTGGTGGGTGGTAGAGTTTTTGTCCAATACTGAAGCACTTTCCCCTTTTTAATGTAATTGACTTCCCTACTTTATAAATCACCATTACTGTGGAACCGGAGGTTAGAAAATTTTATTACTAACAGAGATACAAAAGTGGGCGGTGGGTATAAAAAGGTTGACTACCCCTGCTTTAGAGCCATGATGGCGAACCTATGGCACAAGTGGCTCAAAGTGGCTCACGATGCCATGTCGCCCGGCATGCGCAGCCTTGCATGCTTGTCTTCCGGGTTTCTGGCGTGCATGCGTGTGAGATGACTAGCTTGTGGGAAATGCTGGTTTCTGCCAAAAAATGCTGTAAATTGTGGTGTGGTGAGCATGTAACTGCAAACAGCCATAAATGTAGGCTGGCTGCCGAGTACCCAACATATGATCGTGTGACCACTGGGGGGGGGGGTGTCTGTGGGAACTTCGAATCCAGTCATAAGTAGCCCTGGGGATGGCTGCTGCAATTTCAAATGGTCACTGAGCAACAAGTTGAAAGTTGAGGACTATCAGTAGTTTAAAAAAAAGGATTTTAATAAATTTACTGTTTTTATAAACCTCCTCTAACAGATGAGCAAAACAAACCCTGTAATTACCTGATACGCTCTTGTGCTAAACCAGGGGTCTGCAAAGTTGGCTCTTTTAAGACTGGTGGACTTCCACTCCTAGAATTCCCCAGCCAGCCTCAGCTGGCTGTGGAATTCTGAGAGTTGAAGTCCACCAGTCTTAAAAGAGCCAACTTTGCAGACCCCTGTGCTAAACAATTACATGCTGTGCAGCTTTCAAAAATGTAAGAAATTACCATAAATAAATTGTAGATGATAATTAAGTTTGATTAACATACTTGCGTGACTTTATTTCCTCGAGCTCTTTGGTGAGCTTTTCATTCTTTTCTTGAGCTTCATGCAGCCTGCGCTTCAAGTCTCCAATTTCCTCCTGGGCTTCAGATTTGATGTCATTAGCAATGACCACCGCAGTCTGCAAGTCTGCTTGAAACTGGCGCCACTCGGCAGACTCTTCCTGAAAGTAAGCAGAGATCAGGCAAGAGATTCCTAGGCAGGGACCTGACAGGGGTGCAATTCAACCGGAAGAGACAATGGAAAGTGGCATCTTTTGAGATTGTGCACTCAGGTGAGGAGGGGGGGGGGGGATGGCCTGCTTGGGAACCCCCGGCAGGAGGGAACTCTCCCATAACAACAACTCTTGCCATCTTCTTGGGTTTTGCAATCTACACTTTGAGAAACAGTGAAGTGAAGGAATACACGATTATTTTGAATGAATTTAAGATCCTATACTTCAAATCCGGTCCTAAGTACTCTGTTTCCCCAAAAATAAGACCTCCCCATATAACAAGCCCAATCGGGCTTTTGAGCGCATGCACTAAAATAAGCCCTCCCCCAAAAATAAGCCCTCCCTGAAAATATTGCAACACAACAACAGCCATGAGGTGATTACGTTTGCCGCTTCCTGCACCTCAAAAAATAATAAGACCTTCCGAAAAATAAGGCCAAGTGCTTATTTCGGGGAAACACGGTAGCCCTGGGGAGAAAGCCAGAAAGCCAGATACCTTGAAGAGCTCTAGGGGGAGAATTTGATTGGTAAACACTTTGGAAACAAGATGGTGAATAAAAATAATTAGCCAAAAATGGGTTAAAAATAAGTTATTCCAGATTAATCTTATTTTTTTGATCTGGAAATTTCTTAGTAGCATAAATGCAATAGATAAAATGCACTTGATTACAGCAAACTATTTGGCAAAACATTCCATGGCATGCAAATCAGCAAGTGTGGGCTGAATGACGAGACAATTAAGTAGCTCTGGAGCTGGCTCAAAAGTCAGACACGTCCTTCTCAATGTTTTATCAAATTGGAGGGAACGGGTGGTACAAATTTCAGTCCAGGGCCCTTCAGTGTTTACATTAGCATTGTGAATGAGAATGTGGAAAGACTGCTTAATGGGGTCTTAGAGGCATCCAGCATCCCTCAGCTCTGGATTCCTACCCAAAGGAGGGATCTAATGGCCTACGTGGCTCCTTAGGAATCTATAAGAACTGCAGAAGAAACATGCATTCTTTTCAAACCCTTCTGGAAAAGAACACGAAGGCAACTGGGCTAAATAAGGAGCCACTTTCTTTGAATGGTTAAAGCACCAGGCTAGAAAACAGGAGACTGTGAGCTCAAATTCCACCTTGTGCATGAAAGCCAGCTGGGTGACTTTGGGCCAGTCCCTCCCCCCTCTCGCTCTCTTTCTCAGCGCAACAAACATGATGACTTACCCTCAGTCGCCTGTGCAGGGTCTTGATCTCTCTTTCCATGTCATGCTTTTGATCGTGAAGCTTCTTAACTGTGTCTAGCAAATAAAAAGTAGCACAGGATTTAACAATACACCTGAACGCATTTCAAGCATTTATTATATTTCTAGTGTAACTAACGACCAAAGTTCTCTGGATAGACTGCAAAAATGTTTTATAAAAGTAAGTATTCATCACGTATAAAAATAATAAAGATGTCTTGGGAGAGGTAAGTATATTAGACTGGTATCCTAAACATCTCAGCGTATGTGCTCCATGGCAAAAGTGGTAGCCTAGACCTAAGACCACCTACTCTCTCTTGGGACTCAACCCACTTCCCTAATTTTATGCAAACATGTAAGGGCACTGCTGGATTTTAATGCATGTTTCTTAGTTTGTCTCCAGGACAAAATATGTTTGATTCAGATTAACTTTTCATGTACTGCAGTTTTGCTCAAAAGCTGCTATTAAGACAGGTTAGCCGCTGTCTTTCAGAGTTTGGCTTTCCAGCTTATGATACCAGCTTTCAAAATCTAAGACCGCCATCTAGTGAGAAGTTCAAGGAGAAAGCGAAGGCCCAATTTGGGAAAAACCTTTCTAAAAACCGGACTATCTAGATTCGTGCCAGTCCGGCTTCCGACCCGGGCACAGTACCGAGACGGCATTGGTCGCATTGGTCGATGATCTCTGGAGGGCACGAGATAGAGGATTTTCCTCTATCCTAGTCCTATTAGACCTCTCAGCGGCTTTTGATACCATCGACCATGGTATCCTATTACCCCGACTGGGGGGGTTGGGGCTGAGAGGCACCGTTTTACGGTGGTTCTCGTCCTACCTCTCTGGTCGGTCACAATATGTGTTGACGGGGGGGAAGAGGTCGACTTCTAGATCCCTCTTATGTGGGGTCCCTCAGGGGTCGGTCCTCTCGCCCCTGCTGTTCAACATATATATGAAGCCGCTGGGTGAGATCATCCGTGGTTTCGGGGTGGGATATCATCTGTACGCTGATGATACCCAGCTGTACATATCCACCCCAATGATGCCGTCGAGGTTATGTCCCGGTGCTTGGAGGCTGTACGGATCTGGATGGGTAGTAACAAACTCAGGCTCAACCTGTCCAAGACTGAGTGGCTGTGGCTTCCGGCACCCCGTTTCAGCCAGATTATTCCAACTCTGGCCATTGGGGGCGAAACACCAGCCCCTGTGGAGAAGGCACGCAATCTAGGTGTCCTCCTGGACTCCCGGCTGACTATGGAAGACCAGGTGGCGGCCGTGGCCAGGGGGGCATTCCACCAGGTACGCCTGATGCGCCAATTGCGTCCCTTACTGGATCGGGGAGCCTTACGCACAGTCACTCAAGCACTCGTCACATCTCGACTTGACTATTGCAATGCTCTCTACATGGGGCTTCCCTTGAAGTGCACCCGAAGACTACAGTTAGTCCAGAACGCGGCCGCACGGATAATTACGGGAGCGCCTAAACACTCCCATATAACACCTGTCCTACGCGAGCTCCACTGGCTTCCTGTGGTCTTTCGGGTGCGCTTCAAGGTCCTAACGACCATCTTCAAAACGCTCCATGGCTCGGGACCTAGCTATCTGCAAGACCGTCTCCTGCCCCATACATCCCTGGGACCGACACGCTCCCACAGAGAGGGCCTCCTCAGGGTGCCGTCGGTCGGGCAATGTCGACTGGCGGCGCCCAGGGGGAGGGCCTTCTCTGTGGCAGGGCCGGCCCTTTGGAACGACCTGCCCCCTGAAATCCGCACCATTCCTGACCTCCGCCTCTTCCGCAAATGTCTTAAGACTCACTTCTTTCAACTAGCCGGCCTTGCATAACCCCAGCACCGCCAATTATAAACGAGGGTTTTAAAAACGGTTACAACACAGGCATCTAATATCTATGTATTTGTATTTTGTATTTATTGATTTAATTCTATGTTCGCCGCCCCGAGTCCCTTGTTGTGAGATGGGAGCGGGTTATAAATATGAAAAATAAATAAATAAATAAATATCTTCGTTCCTTTTTAATGAATGGTTGTAAAATTATTTCCTTTACATCTTAATCTCTGAGGTATGCAAGACCGTGAAGATACTGTAACCAGCTTGGTCGTAAAATGTTAAATTTTCAACACCCATCTTTTAGTTATTATTACAACTAATGGTAACAAATTTATTTCTTTGTCTTATTGCCTACTCTACATCTGTGAGACAAATTTAATAACAAAATAGCACCAGATAAACAGAAACAGTCAAAGAAGAAATGATCCACTCAGGACTGGCTGGGCTGCATCTGAACAAGCCAGACAGCTTTGCTGCCCCCTGCACTGATAGGAAAGAAGCTTCATTCACCGGGGAAACCCACCTTTGTTTTCCAGACAAGAGTGTTTTCCATCAAAGCATTCATAGGGCTAATTTTTTCAACCGCTTACTCTAGTGAAAGTAAAACACTCCCCCTTTTTATAAGGGAGAAGGGCGGTATAAAAATTTAATAAATAATAAAATAAAATAATAATAAAACACTCTCCTCATCCCATTTAATGCTATCTGTTGTTTAGAAAAGGAAACTGAATTATATATGTGTGTATATGGTTTTTTTAAATTATTCAATATAATGGAAATATTATATTTCACTTGAAAAGCTATAAAATTGTGAACCTGCCTCCTCCTTACAAGGTTTAAGATACGCTTTTCTACTTATATGCAGCTTTTTCTTTCTGAATTCAAATTTTAGAAAAAATGCTTATGAATTCCAGAGTTTCCGGAGACTGGCAATGTTTGAGAAAGGTGTAATGGCTAACACTCCTAAACTATTTTAAGATACAATTTTCCCTAACATCGATTTTAATGACTTGGTTTAAGTAAAGTTGATCTTTACATTTATGCATTAAGACATGCTAATGTACCATGCTCAGTTTGGAAGTACGGAATAAAACTCTAAGTTTTATGTAATAGCAGTAGCCCTTAGACTTATATCCTGCTTCCCACCGCTTTACAGCCTAAGCAGTTTACAGAGTCAACCTATTGTTCCCAACAATCTGGGCCCTCATTTTACCAACCAATATCGGAAGGATGGAAGGCTGAGCCAGCCTTGATCCAGTGAGATCCAAACTGCCAAACTGCAGGCAGCCGGCAGTCAGCAGAAGGAGCCTGCAGGACTGCACTCTATGGTGCACCGAGCACCCATGGCTCTTAGTTTTTTAAAAAACTTCTCAAAGCTAAAAGTAATGGGTAGACTATAACAAACATGATCATTATAAAAGCAAAATTAGCCATATCAAATTGTAAGAATAAAAGGAGGAACTAATCAAATAATGTATCTGTCCTGCCCAAGATGGATACCACTAAATCTATAAACCGAAGACCCAGTGAAATGAAACCATCTTTCAAGCATTCTAAAAATGGGGGGAGGGAGGGGGGGTGTAAGGCAGTTCCAAACCTGGAGGGACATGAGAGAGAAGGCCTGTCACTTCCTCCACGCCCCCCTGTTCACAAGCCTCCCCAAGGTCTTCTCAAGGCATGTGCAGAGGCCGCCATGTAGGGCAGGGATGCCTAACCTTTTTTCCCATCGCGTGCCAAAAGCAGGGGGAGCGAAGACCCCGAGAAATTCAAGGGGGAATCATATTGGAACTATTGGCTAACAGCGGAAAAAGCACAAAAAAATCAGAATATTTAAGAAGATATTTTTTTTGAAAGAAAATTAAGGAAAAGAAAATTAAATTCTCAAAGTGAAGACGTGATATTGAAAAGGTATTTTAAAAAAATACTGGAATTCGATCTGGAGCTCATTTTTTATTATTATAAATATTGCCTTCCTGGATTTACAAATTTAAAATAATTAAAATCAGCACTATGCAGAGGCAGTACCCAAGCTGAAGTCTGAGCGCCATCTGCTGCTAAAAGGAGAACTGTGCAACTTTGGAACCTTTTAAATAAATTACTGAAGACTGAAACAATAAACAAGGCCTTTAGTCAAGTGATCCTGAATATTGCTGAGCAAATCAAAGTGATTGGAAGACGCGTGGACAACCCCCGCCCCCCGGCTTCTTTTCTTATTGGATCGGGACGCCCTTCGCACAGTCACTCATGCTCTCGTGACATCGCGACTGGACTATTGTAACTCTCTCTACATGGGGCTTCCCTTGAGGTGCACCCGGAGACTTCAGATGGTTCAGAATGCAGCCGCGCGGGCAATCTTGGGTACCTCCAGATCTGCCCACATAACTCCACTTCTGCGCGAGTTGCACTGGCTGCCTGTCGTCTTCCGGGTGCGCTTCAAGGTATTAGTCATCATTTTTAAAGCGCTCCATGGCTCGGGACCTAGCTATCTGCGGGATCGGATCCTGCCTCATACATCCTCACGGCCGATTCGCTCCCACAGAGAGGGACTTCTCCGGGTGCCGTCCACTAGACTCTGTCAGCGGGCGACGCCCAGGGGAAGGGCTCTCTCTGTGGCGGGCCCAGCCCTCTCGAACGACCTTCCCCCCGACATCAGAACAACCACGGACTTCCGCTCCTTCCGTCTGAAATTAAAAACTCATCTTTTCCGTTTGGCCGGCCTTGGGTAGCCTCTCTCTACAGGGTCTAGCTGTTTTAATTGGGTATTTTAGCATGTTAAGGGGATTTTAGCACAGGCCCAGATTTAATTTGTTCTTAATTATATTTGTATATTTATTGTATTGTGGTTTTAGTTTTCCCTGTGCACCGCTCCGAGTCCCTACGGGGAGAGGAGCGGTCTATAAATTAAATTATTCTATTCTATTCTATTCTTAAATTGGATTGGTTGTAAAACGGAAGCAAGTGTAGACGATGAAATGGAGCTGATGTACCAAGACATGAAGGATTTTATCAAAGAGCAACACAAGGAGACGAAGGAAGCATTTGGTTGTATAGAACGTAGAGATCAAAAACTGGAAAATAAAATACAAGGAATAAGAAGTAAAGAACAGGACAACGAGGAAAAAATGGAATCCCCAGAAAGAGTGGAGGAGACAGCAGAATGGGGAAATCAACAAGAAGATATTAGTACAACTGATGGTGAATAAGGGAATGGAACAGAAGGGAAATACTCTGAAAGATGTCAAAAGGAAACAGGAAGACAACTGGAGAGAAGAAAAAGGGGTTAGAAAAGGGAGTCATAGAATTAGACAGTGGAGAAAAAGGCATGAACAGCCTTGGGGGGGCTTGCAGAGTGCTCATGGGGGGGGGGAGGCCCAAAATGTGTAAAAACGAGCCGTTTTTTGGTCAAAAAATAAGGAGACTTATAGAGTGCTGCTGGGGGGGGGGGCAAAAACGCCCTGTTTTTTGCTCCTTTCTGCCCTCCCCAGCCCCCAGGAGCTCTTTGGAACCCTCCATAAGGGTATGCGCGCAGCCATTTTGGTAAAGGGGCGGGGTTTCAGGAGGCAAAAAAATGCTGTATTCGATGTATAAGACGCACCCAGATTTCCAGCCTCTTTTTAGAGGAAAAAAGGTGCGTCTTATACTCTGAAAAATATGGTAGTTACAATGCAGATTCAAAAGTAGGTGAAATAAAATAAAGAGGTCTATAGGAGACAACCCCCCACCCCACCCCCAAAAACTGATTAAATATTTGGATGAGGGTGAAAGATGTGGGATAAAGGGAAAGGAAAGGAATGTAAAGCAACATTTTATGAAAATACCTTACAATATGTATGAATATTAGAACTATATAAGTTGGATAACTGCTCTGTATGTGGTGAGACAAAAATCGTTTTTGAATATGTATTAGTAAGGTAGTAATATAATATATATTATTATTACAATGATAGAGGCTGAAAAATAGTTTGTAAATTAGATAAACAGAATTTGTACAAGGGTATTATTAAATATGTACAAAATTGTGACTAACAGTGAAAAGCTAGGATTAAGTAATTTGACAAATGCTTGAAAGATCATGATTGATGCTAGAGGTGCATGTTGAAATACTGAATAATGAAAAAAGGAAGGATCACGTCTTTGAATATTAGAATGATAGGGGAAGGGGGATTAAAAGGGGGGCTAAAACAGAGCTAGAAATAAGAGGGGGAAATAGCAAAAACAGATGTTAAGATGATACAATGTATGGTAGAACTATGAGAAGGTTTAAAATTGAAGGATGATAGCAGAAATTACGTGTTAGTAAAACTAAAAATGAAAATGAAACATAATTACTCGGAATAATACTGTTATGTTGATTGGTATTGAACTGTATGACACCCAGGAATCAAGCCATTCACCCAATGAGATGCCCTGGGTCCTTTTTTAGGAGAAGGGCGGGGTATAAATTTAATAAAATAAATAAATAAATAAATAAAAATAAATTATTAAAAAAAGAATAATTCTGAATGTCCCACCCCGCCTCTGTCACCATATCTTCCCCAGCCCATCACGGTTTCAATTCAGGCCCCCATCCAGGCAGCCTGTAACGGTATGTGGAACCGACAAGAGGAAGACCTGCAGCCCTGATAAGAGGTAGCTCAATCTGCAGGCGGGGAAGCCTTTTAGAAGGGACTAAAAGGAGACGAGGGGAACCTGTGGGGTTCTGTTAATGAAATCTTACCATAAAGAAGGATTAGGTCACCTGGGTGTGTTTCTTGTTTGAACTCCCATGCAAGGCTGACACAAGCCAGAGAAAACTGGACCCGCCCTCTCATTTTCATGCACTACCCTCGTTCTCCCAGTGTTGGCCACCTTGGGTGGTCGCTTCCCCAGAATAGGCTTTCTTACTTTTACTTTTATTAAATTTGTATACCGCCCTTCTCCCTTGCGGGACTCAGGGCGGTGAACAGGCATAATAAAACAGTAAAACATCCGATACAAAAATACATTAAAATACATTAAAACTAATTAAATTTAAGGGCCCGTTCTAAAATCCAGATAACCATATAAAAACAGTTAATAAAATCAACTATTTGATGGTTGGCTGGTTAATTAACATACACAATAAGCATTCCTTCCAGCCACCCATCTTGCCTTGCCTGCCTATCAAACTGAAGATTCTCCCCCTTCTTCCTCAAATACCTCAGCCTGGGAAATGCCCACCAGCCCTTCCAGATCTCTCTCCTCCTGGCCCCTTCCTTTTTCTCAGGGGGTGCCCTCCCCAACCTTCTCCAGGGCTCCCTGGAGAGCACAACACAGGAAGTGTCTTGCCTATCCTTCCCAGCCAAGCAAAGGCGACCTACCTCTCTCCACATCACTTATCAACACTCTGTAGTCTTCTTATCCAGACTCTGGGACATCCATCCATCCATCCATCCATCCATCCATCCATCCATCCATCCATCCATCCATCCATCCATCCATCCATCCATCCATCCCTGTCTCTCAGTTTCATTTCAGGCCGGAGCCTGCAAGCTCAAAGCTGCCCTCTCTCTCCCTTCCACTTCTGTAGCCCTTTGGACAATAATGCCCGACTTTCCCTGGCAGATTCTGAGAAGGCTGGCTGGCAGGGCTGTCTCCGTAGGTCACGTGCCACAGGCCGTCCTTCAACTAATCGCCTGGAGGCCAGTTCTCCTCACGATGCCCCACTGAGCATGGAGGGCCCAGGGTTCCTGAGTTCCTTTACTGTCTAAATGGCTTCTCTGAAATGCCAGCATCTCTTCCATCTTCCTTCACCCTCACCCTCTCCTACTCCCCTAACCCAGATTATCACCCTTCTGACCCATGTCAAATGTCCCAATTTCACCTTTCACTTGACACATCCCCTCCCATTGAAAAGCTTATAATCCATTTTATCCAAAATTACCTGCATTCCATATCCCGCTGCCCCAAGTAAATTCCAAATCTCTAATCTTAACACTAAAGCCCTCCCAAGACAATATTTTCTACAATGCCATACTAAAATAATTGTGGCCGTGTTGTTAGTGTTGTTAGTCCGCTTAAAAACTTTTCAAATCCGTTCCTTTACTCTATTTTAATATTTCAAAAAGAGAAGTGCAGGTTAATAATCCCCATATTTATAAAATCTTGATTTCATAAACATCTTTGCCACCTCCATTTTATTTGTACCTATGCTGCATTTCTTTCACAAATGAAATCAAATATATTTGCAGATTTGATCGCGCCTTTCCTTTATTTAAAAGATCTAAAATAATAAAAGCAAAAGAAAGCCAAAAGAAGAAATCCAGGCTCCTGACCCACCACCTCCAATCCATCCATTCATACGGTCTTCATGCTCCAACCTTCCTCTACTCCAGGGGCTGCAGGAAAACCTCCTGGCCCTTCAAGGTTTAAAGGTAGGTAGGTAGGTGTGTGTGTGTGTGTGTGTGTGTGTGTGTGATCTCGAGGAAGGGGCGGGCCCAGTTTAAGAGTCACAATGGTGGTGTAGTAAGAACCCGTCATACCTTCCCAGAACCAGAATTCAAAACTATGACCTATAACCGTGATGGCGAACCTATGGCACGGGTGCCACAGGTGGCACGCAGAACCATTTCTTAGGGCATACGAGGCATTGCCCTGTCAGCTCCAGTGTGCATGTATGCGCTGGCCAGCTGATTTAGGCCTTCTTTTGAGGGTGTTTCTTGCCCTCTGGAGGCTTCAGGGAAGCTCCTGAAGCCTCTGGAGGTGGGGAGGGGGAGGCTGTTTTCACCCTCCCCCTGCTCCTAGGAAGCCTCTGGAGCATGGGGAGGGCGAAAAAAGCGCGCCAAAAGCAGGGTGTCACGCACATAGCATTATGGATGTGGCACACATCTCTGTGGCTGGGCCAGCCCTCTGGAACGACCTACCCCCTGAACTCCGCACCATCTCTGACCTCCGCCTCTTCCGCCTCCGCCTCTTCCGCAAGTGTCTGAAGACACATTTATTCCATCTAGCCGACCTAGCGTAACCCCCTGTATTGACCATTAGACAGTTTTAAATTTGGGATTTTAATTCGGTTTTTAGCACAGGTTTTACTAGAATAAGTTTTTTAAATTTTATATGTTTTGTATGTATTTTAACATTCCTGTGCGCCGCCCTGGGTCCGTTTGGAGAAGGGCGGGATATAAATTTAATAAAATTAAAAAAAAAAACAAAAAAAAAAAACACCCATGCACGACTCCCCCCCCCCCCCTGCTTTTGGCATGCAAGCCAAAAAAGGTTGGCCATCCCTGACCTATGTCAGTGGATGGCCATCACTGACCTATAATGTTTCTTTAAAACAAAAAATCTGGAGAACTGGTGAGATGTCAGCAGACTACAGTAAATGTAGTTCAAACATTCCAAAAGGGAAAGGAGGAGGACCTGGAAAACTACAATCTAGTTGTTCTGAGCAAAAGAAATCACAACAAATACCGTATTTTTCGGAGTATAAGACACACCTTTTTTCCTCTAAAAAAACAAAGCATTTTCCCTCATTCCCCCCCCCCCTTTGCAGAGAGCACTCTGCAAGCCCCCCAAGGCTATTCGTGCCTTTTATTTGAAAAAAACAGGCCCATTTTCGTGAGTTTGCACAGTGCAAAAAAGGGGGGTCCCTTTCAGAAAGCTGTTTACTTAGAGCGATTGATGAGAATTATGTTGGTCAAGTACTGTGCCTGCAGAAACAAAGATTTGTTCCAAAGGTGGTCAGTGATTTCCTTCTCCAGCACATGGGTAAATACACCTGGAAACATCTACCTACCTACCTACGCATCTACTCTCTCTCTCTCTCCCTCTACCTCCCTACCTACCCCCTCTCTCTCCCTACCTACTGTATTTCTCTCTTTCTCTCTCTCTCTATCCCTCTATCTACCTACCTACTTTTTTTTTTAAATTGCCTCTTCAAAACATGGGTGCGTCTTATACTCCGAAAAATACGGTAGTCAAGTAACATGCTTAGGTAAGAATTCTACTGTCACCAGCAGCCTACCTAAGTTCACTGAGAATTAACTGGGTCAGAGCAATCCTTCCTCTTTTTATCAGAAAGTGGCACATTTCTTAGAGAGTCTCTCTCTCTCTCTCTCTCTCTCTCTCACACACACATACACACACAAATACACACACACTTACCTACCTCTCTGTCTCTCATGACATTAAAGAACTGGATTAGAAAATACTACAGCCAGAAGATCTGCATTTATTTGAAAAGTCTCCTAGATAACTTAATGCAAGTAGGTTATATGCATCTTGCTTTTATAGTCTCACTATACTGTAAATAAAATAAAATAAATGTCTGTCTGTAAATAATTCTGTATCAAATGGCAGCAAGCTATTGAGAGAGATCCTCTTCCAAGGCCCCTTCTTGGCCTAGTGCTGCCTGGGGTCTTTCTAAATGGGCCAGAATATAGAGGGAGGGGGCTCCTGTTGAGTCTGCAGAGGGAGGGAGGAAAGGGAAGCCTGGCTGCATTCAAGAGGAGAAGAACAGAGACCACCAGCTGAGCAGTGGGGTGGGGTAGATAGATAGATAGATTTTATTTTTCTATACCGCGTCCTCTCCCCAGGGGGACTCGGAGCGGTGCACAGGGAAAATTAAAACAACATAAAATATATACATAAATAAATACAATAAAAACAAATTAAATCAACTGTCCCTGCACTAAAATCCCCATTTTAAAATTAACATTCCCTAACCCCTGAGGTAGAGACTAACCTAGGCCGGCCAAGCAGAAAAAGTGAGTTTTTAATTTCTGACGGAAGGAGCGGAGGTCCGTAGTTGTTCTAATATCGGGGGGAAGGTCGTTCCAGAGGGCTGGGCCTGCCACAGAGAGAGCCCTTCCCCTGGGCGTCGCCCGCTGACAAAGTCTAGTGGACGGCACCCGGAGAAGTCCCTCTCTGTGGGAGCGAATCGGCCGGGAAGATGTATGGGGCAGAATCCGATCCCGGGGTGATCATCTCAGGGTGGGACATTGCACTAGTCATGCGTTAATCAAAATAAGTTTTAATTAATTACATGGATAATTTTTAGGGATTCTGGACAAACATTTGGTGTGATTTCTTGACAATAACAACCTTAAGAAATGTATCAGTCTACCCAGGACAACCGAGTTCCCCCTCTGAAGTTTCAAATGACAGCCGCATAGCTCTCTTTTGAAGGGGGGATTTAATGGATTTAATGGCAGTTGGATTGGATAATCTATAACCTCCAACTCTCCTGTTAGTTCACCACACTGCGATTTAATTATTTTATGCATTCTTTTTTTCTTGTTGAATTACAATCTTACAGTACCTTCTTCATAATATAATTTTTACATGACAATTGTGATGATTGAAGTATGGATAAAGTCAATATGAAATCAACCAAAAAAGCAATAAAAATCAATTACAATTTGTACCACTACAATCCCACAATCAATCTCATCTGGGCCAAGGAGAGATCCAACCACAGAAGAGGGCTGATGGATCTGCCCTCCCCATCCAGATCACCAAACATCTCTCTAGTAACCCTTTTTTTACAAAGAGAACGCTGTTTGTGAAAATGTTGAATTGTCACAACCAAACTAATTCAAATTCAGGCATCATGGTCAAACTGGGGGCATCCATTTCCCCACTAGAAAATAACAAAGCTAACAAAAATGAAAGCATTGCAAAGAGAGTAAGAAAATGAAGAATTCATTCAGTGCTTTAATTGTTGTAAGAACTTGACCCCACCCCTCATCCCAAGAAAAGCAACTGCAGAAGTCCCAGGGAAAGCCGAGAGGCTACTTACTCTCCAAGTCGGTGATGATGAGGTTGTCGTGGAGTTTCACTGCTCGATGCTGCTCCACTTCGTCCTCCAGTTCAAATATGGTTTCTTTCATGTCACTCCTCTCTGTCTCCTTCTCCTCCAAATCTGTGCGTATTTTCTCTAAGGTCATGTTCAGATCCTCAATTTGCTTTTTGGCTTCTTCTTGGAAAGCTCTGTACTCATCTTCTATCTAGTTTAAGACAAACGGCCAGGCTCTAATTGCTTCTCACAAACAATTTGTGCTACACATTGGAGAGTGGCAACTACCTCGGCTGAAGCCTCCCTTTACGCTGTCATGCTAGATATTGCAATAACCGGATCAGCTTCCTATCAATGTGAGAACCAGACATCTCTCCAGCTTGGCCTCCTGCCTTCATTAGGCCCTCCGAGGTGTCAGCCTGACAATATTTATTTATTTATTTAATTTGATTTCTAGACTGCCCTCTCTCCCCGAAGGGACTCAGAGCGGTGTACAGGTAAAAATTAAAACTACTAAAATCAAAACAATACATACAAAGTTAAAATCAAATTAAATAGTCTTCTGTACAAATTTATAAAAGTTAAAACTAGACCCATAAAACCGAATAAAATCATTTAAAATCACAGACTGGGGCGAGCAGCATGAAGTTAGGCCAAGCCAGCTAGATGGAACAAGTGCGTTTTGAGTTTCTGGCGGAAGGAGCGGAGGTCGATGGTCGTTCTGATATCAGGGGGAAGGTCATTCCAAAGGGTCGGGCCCATCACAGAGAAGGCCCTTCCCCTGGGCGTCACCCGCTGGCATTGCCTAGTGGACGGCACCCGGAGAAGTCCCTCTCTGTGCGAGCGAATCGGCCGAAGGGATGTATGGGGCAGGATACGATCCCGCAAATAACTAGGTCCTGTGCCATGGAGCGCTTTAAAGATGATGACCAACACCTTGAAACGCCCCCGAAAGGCCACAGGCAGCCAGTGCAGCCTGCGCAGGAGTGGTGTTACGTGGGAGTATCTGGTAACTCCCAGAACTGACCGCGCGGCCGCATTTTGGACCAGCTGCAGCCTTCGGGTGCATCTCAAGGGGAGCCCCATGTAGAGAGCGTTACAGTAGTCTAGACAGGACGTCACAAGTGCATGAGTGACTGTGTGAAGGGCGTCCCGGTCCAATAAGGGACGCAACTGGCGCACCAGGCGAACCTGGTGGAACGCCCCCCTGGCCACGGCTGTCACATGGTCCTCCATTGACAGCCTGGCATCTAGGAGGACGCCCAAGTTGCATGCCCGATCCACGGGGGCCAGATGTTCGCCCCCAATGGCCAGTGATGGGGTCAACTGGTTGAACCGGGATGCCGGTAGCCACAGCCACTCTGTCTTGGATGGGTTGAACTTGAGTCTGTTCCTTCCCATCCAGATCCGTACGGCTTCCAGGCACCGGGACATCACTTTGACGGCATCGTTGGGGTGGTTTGGGGTAGAGATGTATAGCTGAGTATCATCAGCATACAGATGGTAATCTATCCCAAAACCACTGATGATCTCACCCAGCGGCTTCATATATGTATTGAACAGGAGAGGCGAGAGGACCAACCCCTGAGGCACCCCACAAGTGAGAGGTCTCGAAGTCGACCTCTGCCCCCCTGCCAATACAAATTGCGATCGACTGGAGAGGTAGGAGAACCACCGTAAAACGGTGCCCCTCACCCGCAACCCCTCCAGTCGATGCAATAGGATACCATGGTCGATGGTATCAAAAGCCGCCGAGAGGTCTAATAGGACCAGGATGGAGGAACAACCCCCATCTCTGGCCCTCCAGAGATCATCCACCAACGCGACCAATGCCGTCTCCGTGCTGTGACCGGGCCGGAAGCCGGACTGGCGCGGGTCCAGATAATCAATTTCCTCCAGGTGATGTGGAAACTGTTGTGCCACCACACTCTCTACAACCTTCGCCAAAAAGTGAAGGTTGGAGACCGGACAATAATTTACTAACAATGTTGGGTCCAGGGAAAGCTTCTTGAGGAGGGGCCTCACCACCGCCTCTTTCAAGACGGCAGGCAAGAACCCCTCACTCAAAGAAGCATTCACAACTCCCTGGAGCCAGCCTCGTGTAACCTCCCAGGATGCCAGTACAAGCCAGGAGGGACACGGGTCCAATAAACATGTGGTGGCTCTCAGTCGCCTACGCAACCTGTCCATATCATCGGAAGTAACAGAGTCAAACTCCTCCCAGAATGGTATCTCAAGACCCACCTCCGACATCCCCTCCAGACCACTTCCAGTGGAGACCAGCTCGCTCCGAATCTGAGCGATTTTGTCCTGCAGATACTCCCCAAATTCCTCTGCTCTGCCCTGTAGAGGGGCTTCCCGCGGCCTCTGTTGAAGGAGGGAACGGGTTACCCCAAACAGGGCGGCAGGGCGGTTATCTGCGGACGCAATAAGAGTGGCACAATACTGACGTTTGGCCACTCTTAACGCCACAAGGTAAGTCCTCAAATGGGCTCTCACCTGTGTTCGGTCTGATTCAGAGCGTGTGGATCTCCACCTCCTCTCTAGGCGTCTCTTGTGGCGCTTCATCACCCTCAACTCCTCGGAAAACCAAGGCGCCTGGGTGGTTCGCTGCTGCAAGAGAGGCCACAAAGGCGCGACCCGGTCCAAGGCCCCAGTGGCCGCACTATTCCATGCAGCCACTAGGTCCTCCATCCGGCCGCGGGTCAGGGCTACAGGTAGTGGCCCAAGCTCCGTCTGGAACCTTTCAGGTTCCATCAGGCGCCTGGGATGGAACCATCTTGGAAATTCCGGTTCCGTCTCACCGCAGTGGGGTGTAGCGGTAGGAAAGTCGAGCCGGAGAAGTGAGTGATCTGACCATGACAGGGGTATGATGGCTAAATCCCCCACTCCCAGATCACTCCTCCAATGGCCAGAGACAAAAATGAGATCCAGTGTGTGTCCTCCCTCGTGTGTGGGACCCTGAATTACTTGGGTCAGGTCCATGGCCGTCATGGAGGCCATGAACTCCCGAGCTGCCTCGGATGTCTCACCTACCGATGGCAAGTTAAAGTCCCCCATGACTAACAGTCTGGGGGTCTCAACTGCCATCTCGGTGATCACCTTGAGGAGCTCGGGCAGGGCTGCTGATACATAACGGGGAGCCAGGTACACAATCAGCACGCCCAGCTGCCTCCCTGGGCCCCACTTCACGCAAAGGGATTCACAATCTTTGGCACAGTGGTCTCTCTCGGCTCAAGACCTTCCCTCACAATGACCGCCACCCCTCCACCCCTGCCTAGGGCCCGTGACTGATGAAATTCACGGTAACCTGGCAGGAAGTCCTCCCTCGTGGCCCAACCAGGTCTCCGTAATTCCTGCCAGGTCCGGCTCCCCCTCCGACACAAGGTCCTTAATGAGGGGGGCTTTGTTGACAACGGACCTGGCATTGCATAACATCAGTCTCAAGCCCTGGCTCTGTGAGCCCTGACCACCTAGATTGCCGGGGTTGGGACATGTGACCGCCCGTATCTACCGGCCACGTTCTCCCAACTGGTGATGAGATCTTTGTCTACCGTCGCACCTGCCCCTCCCCACGACCGTTTGAATGAAAAGACCCTCTTCTGGAACGTCCCTACTCCCCCCCCTCTTAACGGACCCACTCACTTCCTTATTAACTCCGCCTGCCGGCTTGGCACTAGTCCCACCCCCAGCCTGACTAATCCCTCCCCCCTCCCTGGGACCCCCTAAAATACGAATCATAAATTTGAATAAAAACCCCGAGAGCAATAGCAATAGCACAGACTTATACATCGCTTCACAGTGCTTTCCAGCCCTCTCTAAGCAGTTTACAGAGTCAGCCTCTTGTCCCCAACAATATGGATCCTCATTTTACCCACCTCGGAAGGAGGAAAGGCTGAGTCAACCTTGAGCCTGGTGAGATTCGAACTGCCGAATTGCAGGCAGCCGGCAAGCAGCAGAAGTAGCCTGCAATACTGCACTCTAACCACTGCACCACCACGGCTGTTATCCTTTGCCAGTTGCCTGAGAACCCTTTGAACAAGAGCAGTCTTTCTTAACCTTAGCAACTTGAAGATGTGTAGACTTCAACTCCCAGAGTTCCCCAGTCAGCCTTGCACTCAGCCTTCCTGAGCTGAAGTCTGCACACCTTCAAGCTGCGAATCATGTATGCCCCGATGAGGAAAACCCAACTATGGTTAGTTCCAATATTTATCCAAGCCAATGTATTTATCATGCTACTGAAAACCCTCTGTTAGGAGTATAATCCTAGTGCTGGGTTGGCAATATATATAAGGCATGATTACAAATGGTCTCTGTTACTTTAAATGTTATATGTTTGAACGTAATTAGCTGCTGTAATTAACTCAGCAATAAGAGGAAGCCAGGAGAGCTCTCTCTCTGCTCGCTCTGACTGACTGACTTTGCAGAACAAAGAAGAATCGTGGATTGCAACTGTAAGCAATTGTTTGTGAGTTAAGGACGATATTTGATTCAATACCTACTATCACTGCTTGTGAAGCAGTAGTTTATTTTTCATCACAAGTAAAGCTACTTGTTTTTACTATCAGTGTCTGAGACTCTCTCCGTGTGTCTTCTAGCACCGTTTCTCTTGCTGCAAATTCTGCTGCACAACTTTCTGTCTCCTAAACGAGAGATCCCCAACACCCTCCCATCACCACTGGACACATCTACACTTGTATACCAGCTCACAGCTGAAACATAAGGATGGCATACCTTCATTCTTCTGGGGCAAGGGTCAGCAAACTCTGGAGCCGCATGTGGCTCTTTCATTTCTCTGCTGCGGCTCCCTGTCACCAGTCAGCTCCACAATTGATAGGGCTTTCGGTTAGGACAGGTAGAGGAAAAAGGAAACTGCGCTAGGAGGAGACTCTATGGTGGGGGAAACTGGACTTTTGGTTGGCTCCAGATTTGAATAGGGGGCTTCCGTTTAGGACCTTTATGGCTCTCTGAGTGTTTGCTGACCCCTGTTCTGGGGGATAGTGAGGCTTAACCTTGAAGGACAGAGTGGTCCTGAAGCAGGCTCTGTCTGGGGGCTGAGCAGCTCAGCAACTAGCCCTAGGTACTTAAGGGAGAACCAAAGGACAGGTCGGGAGGCCATGCACGTGGCTCACAGAAGCTTCCAAGTTGTTTGTCTGCCTCCCACTTTCAACACACCTGGGAAAGCCTTCCTATTCAATGACACTTTGGGACCTTTACCTTTGCAATGGCATCTTGGAGACGATTGGCATCGTTACGTGTCCGAGCAAGCTCTTCCTGTAAGTTGCCAGCTAACGTCTCTGCTTTCTCTTTGTCGAGCCTGACACTCTCTAGCAAGTCCTGAATGTCTGACTTATCACCCGACTTGTGTATAGAATAGAGCTCAGCAACTTTCTGCCTCTCATGTTCCAGCTGTGCTTTTAACCGGTTCATCTCAATTTGGTCACTGGAGACGGTAGCTTTGTACTCATCCAAGGTAGCCGCCAGAGTGCCCTTGCTTTTCTGCTCTGAGTCAAGAATCCGCTCCATGTGGTGATTCCGTTCCTTCAATGCCCCGATCATCTCTTGGGCTTCCTTATTGTCTTGTTCAGCCATCTTCAAAGTGTTGCTCAGATGCTGCTGGACACCCAGAAGCTGCTCTCTTTCAAAACGTGCATTCTCTGCCAGGTCTACAAAACGTTGTTCTAGCTCCATGTAGCGTCCACTTTTCATGTCTTCATCAATAACATAGGATATATGATGCTCGTCTAAAAGAGAGCGGAAATACTCAATTTGTCGGCTAAAGTGTTCCAATTTATCACTTTGCTGGCACAAAGATTCCATGAGGATCACCTTTTCCTCTCCAAGCCTTTCATTCTCACTGTTCAACTCCTGGGTAATTTGCTGTAAATCTGCAAGTTCCTGAAGGGTTGCTTGAAGTTCTTCCGCTGTGCTGTGTTGATTTTCTTCCATCTGATGAATCCGTTCTGTCAAACAAGCCACGGACACTTCACTGGCATTGCCACTGCTCCCTTTTCTTGAGGTCTCTATGCTTGGCAATCCTTCCGACTCTGAAGACGAGGGAGCATCTAAAGCATCGTCACTGGAAGTGAGCGGCTGATATACTTCACTGCACTCACTATCTAGGTTATCCATGGAGTTGCTGTGCTGATTGTCCATCAAAGTATTCTCATCCTGACTTAAAAGATCCTCCATGGAACCAGGAGCGGAGCCTTCCACCGAAGAAGTAAGAGTTCCTCCACCATCGCTGTGGCTTCCAGCTGTTATTTCTGGGCTCAGAGATTGGTAGCCAAACAGCTTTTCGGAATTATCCAACCTTTGCTCTAGAGAAAAACCCAAGGCATTTAATCTATCTTTTAACATCCGGTTTTCATTCTTCAGCTGATTCAGCTCCTCTCGTATGGCGGAGTTTTGCTCTTTCAAATGCAGCAGTGTGGATTCCACATCAGTCGGCTGGTGGATCACAATTGTTTCTTTATCCTCAGATTTTTCATCACCCTCAAACAGATCTTCATGAAGGCCCAGCTGAGCACGCATCTCTCTTAGTTCATTCCTTAAGTGGAGGATCTCAACATCTTTTGTTTTGGCTAGCATCAGGAGATCTTTCACTTTCGCCTCTAGAACAGATTTATCACTGATCTGATTGTCTGACTTTGACTTGCTCATGCGGACATCAGAATCCTGACTGGCACGGCTGCGGGAACGTTTTGCAAGAAGGACATCGCTGCTCGTCTGACCAGTCAGGGGCAGTTTTTTGCTTTGAGTTGGTCGTGAACGGTCACGAATTCTTTCCCGAGAAGAGCTGGATTCCTTATTTCCCGATGAAGTGCTACGCTTAGCTGAAGAATTTGTACCTGTGTCGTTTAAAAAAAAATAAAAAAATAAATTAAATTTGTAGGTAAAGACACAATTCTGTAAAAGGTAAAAGTATTTTTTTGAGGAATACGTGACTATAAACTCTAATGCACATACTTGAAAGTTAATGATTGAAAACAATTGTGTGTAGCAACATACAAAATAAAAATAATCATATACCACACTAAGCCATAAAAGTTAATGCTGAGTAGCGATGTATACTACAAATAGAGGGGGGGGGGGGGGGAACATAGTAGGTCCCTGATAAGTCTCTGAGAAAGTTTCATATCCAGATGACCAAAATGGAGCTCTTCATTTTTCCAGCTGCACTGATGGTCTGTATTCCGCTTGCAGTCAAAGACTGAACCAAGGTCTTCCTTTCTCAAGCACGATTGTTTACTTCTTCTCCTCCAAAACCAGAATTCAAAATAATTTTGTAGTTCTGGCATGGACAGTAAGTAGTAATTTCTGTTTGCTAATTTGTTTGCATGTCATGTTATATACAGCTGACTAGTTATAGTCAGCAGTAAACTTAATTTTAAAATATAACAAATGCACAAGCAGATAATCAGTTCATGATCCTGGGTAACTGAATATGAACTAAACATGTCTCGTCTAACATGTCATTTAGGCCATGACATATGTACAAGCCCCATTTAAGCTGAGCTGGATTCATTTCACGGAGACCCAGCCATGCAGATTTCTTAGGAATAACGGCATGATTGGCCATTGACTTTTCCCATCTTTTTTAACTTGTCAATCTAGTCAAACTGAAATGGCATGGTGGTCTCCCGTGCCTGCTTATGTTCTGAGCCCAGAGAAGGTCATCTGGGCACCACTAGCTGTTAATGAGAATTAGCATCGTGCAGCGTCTATGTAGATTCTCAGTCCTCCAGGTCATGGTTGTCCCAAAGGTGCTTTTTCAAGAGGCAACTGGACTTTCTGGTTTTTCTTTGAAGACATTTCCTTTCTCATCCAAGAAGCTTCTTTGGCTCTGACTGAATGGTGGGGAGTGGAAGGATTTATACTCCTTGCAGACAGCTGGTCATTTGCATTCTTTTAGTCTTTAAGGTCACCTGGAGATTCATCTGTGTCATCAGGATCAAACACGGAAGAGGTAGAAACCAAAGCCTTAGAGTCCTTCGCAGGAATTCCACCCACTCACTGGTATAGGTATGTGGAGGATACTTGGGTCAAGATTAAAACACAGGAATTGGAAGCGTTCACCAAGCATATAGACTCTGTGGACAGATACATCCAATTCACACAGGAAGATGTTAAGGAAAATAGTTTGGCCTTCCTGGACTGTGCACACATTGAGGAAGAGAGAAGACTTAACATTGAAGTTTACAGAAAACCCACCCACACAGATTCACGTTTTGATTCCCACCACCCACTGGAGCACAAAATGGGAGTCAGCAGAGCCCTACCCCACCGAGCTGAAGGCCTCCCTACTAGCAAAGATGGGAAAGAAAAAGAATGAAACGCATCAAGGAAGCCCTCAGGATGCGTGGCTATCCCAAGTGGGCCTTCATCAAGTCTCAAAGAAGAACACACAGGAGCTCCTCCATGACACGTAGTGAAGAAAACAATAAACAAAGCAACGTTGTCATTCCGTTGGTTGCAGGCGTATCGGAGAAGCTCAGGAGGCTCTTCAGCCAACATAACATACATGCACCTTCAAACCCAAGAATACACACTGAGGCAGAAACTCATCCACCCCAAGGATAAAACACCCAGACAGGAACTGAGCAACTGGTATATTCAGTACAATACAGTGAGCCATGTGCAGATTTGTACATTAGAGTAACAAACAACTACTCCATAAGTGCATGGCACAACGTAGGAGAACAAACCCATCAGGACTAGATTCAGCAGCCCACAAACGCCACTCTTTTGAAGACAGCAAAGTCCACATTTTGGACAGAGAGGACCACTGGTTTGAAAGAGGGGCCAAAGAGGCATTTAATAATAATAATAATAATAATAATAATAATAATAATAATAATAATAATAATAATAATAATAATAATAATAATAATAATAATAATAATAATAATATTATTATTATTATTTAATTTGTAGACCGCTCCCTCTCCCCGAAGGGAAACTGAACAGCCTTCTCTCAACAGAGGGGGAGGGATAGAACATCATCTATCTCCAGTCTACCACACAGTTCCAAGAAGGCTCCACACTCATTTGCACCACTCAGGTGACCCTGATGATAGATAAGACCTCCAGGTGGCCTTAACGACTCACTAAAAGAATGCAAACATCCAGCTGTCTCCAAAGAGTATAAATCCTTCCGTAACCCCATCATCCAGTCAGAGCTGAAGAAGCTTCTTGGATGAGAAGTGAAAAGTCTTCAAAGAAAAACCAGAAAGTCCAGTTGCCTCTTGAAGAAACACCACTGGGACAGCACCGTGCAACCAACGTCCCTTGCTGGACAAGCCCCAGTGGCCTTCAGAAAAAGACCTTTGCCTCTGTACCTGCCGTGGACTTTGATTTACTCTCCGCGGGATTCATGGTGGTGCTCCCTGCAGCAGAAGGGGCTGTCGAGGTAGAAACGCTCTTCTTGCCCCCCTTGACCCCATTGCTGACGTTCATTCCTCCGGCCATTCCAGTTAAAAGGTCATCGTTGCTCTTTGTCTGCAGGACAGGGGCAAAGCCACACATTAAGAGTGTCCGGTTGGAAGCTCAACCTTTTTGTTTAAACTACAGGCACCTATGCCAAGAGTCAAATTTCTGAGAAATGGGTGGCATATGATAAATAAAAATAAATGTAAAAGATTTGGAATTAAAATATAATTAGTAACAATAATAATAATAAACCAGCATTCCTGCATATAAAAGATAGTTGAATCCTCTTCCCTGAAGGGAAAGAATGGCTCACTTTTCAATGCATCAGAGGTTCAACTGAGCAGAATTTCCTCTCTGTACAGGTAGTCCTCCACTTACGACCATTCGTTTGGTGACATTTGCAACAGCATTGAAAAAAGTGATGTATGACCAGTTTTCACACGGTCGTTGCAGTATCTCCATGGTCACATGATCACGATTGTCTTTTTATCTGCATGAAGTGGTTATCAAAATCTTTGGCCTGGTTCCTCATCCTTTCCACTCTTGTCCTTAACAGACCTGCCCAGATTAAGCATTCCTTCTCACCATCTGCATTTCTACCACATCTGGGTTTGTTTTTTTCTTTTAAAGTTAAGTAGGTTAATTACAGACATGCTGCATAGGTAAGAACAGTCTATTAAGGAACTAAATAGGTCAAGTTGTAAAAAGAGCTCCATGATTCAGCCTGCAAAAATCCAGCCTGAAAATGGTGACCAGCCTGGGTCACCTTCTTGGCTTCCAAATGCAGCCGGGAAGAAGCTCCTCCCACTTTCAGAGGGTGATGTAACTATAGGGCGGTGACAGTACTTCAAGAAAGCACACAGTAGGAATGCAAATTTTTTTTTTTTTAAAGTAACTACAACTCCAGGGATGCCAGAGACAACTATATGGGAGACCTGTAAAGCTTACGAGAGGAATCTGAGCTGGGCTTGCTGCAGATCAGAAAAAAGGTCATAATAGATGTAAATCACAATTAAAAGAGATTCGCAAAAGCAGTCTGGATGAACAAGCATTGGAAGAATTAAACAAATTTAAAACAACAATTAATTTATTGGAAATGACAAAATTTCAAAAGAAGACAAAACATGTCAAATAAAACCATTTTGAAATTGCGAACAAACCAAACTCTGGCATATCAAGAGAAGAAGGGAAGAAGGTGGAGGAGGGGAAGGGGAGCGTACTATGAGGTACAATACTGGAAATTTAAAAAAATACATTTTTTAAAAAAGTAATTACATCCCAGGCATAATACCGAAGAAACTAATTTGAAAATAGATGCAGGCAGTCCTTGACTTGCGACAGCAATTGAGACCAGAATTTCAATCACTAAGCGAGGCAGTCGTAAAGCACAACTGTATCACTTAGTGACGGCAAACCCACCATTAACAAAATCCCAGAGTGGTTTCAATAGGCAACTTCCTGCTTGCTTCCCACAACCAGCTCAGTAGCTGTCAAGCAGATGGGCAGGGAGGCTGATGCCAGGTGGAGGAAGAGGAGGAGGAGGAAGAAGAGGAGGAGGCAGGGGTGGGGCTGTGGGAATGGCTGGCAGGGTGGGAGGGGAGAAAGGCTGTGGGGGGTGGGGGGGAGGGTTACCCCAGTTATCTTCCTTGCCGGCTTCCCCATTGACTTTCTGTGGAAGTCAGCAGTGAAAGTCGCACATGCCGATCACATGATCATGGGCTGTTGCAACCGGTCGTAAGTGCAAACCCAGATTGTGATCATGCGACTGCAGGGATGCTGGGACAGCTGGAACACCAAAGACGCATTCTACCCACCATTTCTTTAATGCCTCTGGAACTTCGAATGGTTGCTGAAAATATGGTCATAATTCAAGGTTTACCTGTGCTGAAAACTCAGAAAGGTTGCCCTGATTTTATTGCTGACCTGCTCTAAACACAGAAGGAAAGAAATATTAAGCTTCTTCCTTAGATAAAGATAATGATTTCCTTCTGCAGTGCCCACAAACTGCCATGCATCAAAAAATGAAGAGTTCCACAACTAGTTCAACAGGTTCCACCAGTGTAAAGTAAAAAGAGTTTTTGTTGGAAAAAAAATTGAATGGGCGAAAACAACGTTATTTTCTACCCAGTAAACCAGCTTATTCAAATCACTTTTGCTTCTAATTCTTTTACTTCCCAAGTCAGGGTAGCCTCCTTAAAACTTGTCAGTTTGATAGATATTTAACAAATAACTATGATGGGTATGTGAATTCTAATGCTGTGCTTTTAATTAAGTCACATCATTCTACTTTATTATTATTGTTAGCTGCTGGGACTCTTAACAGATCCAGTGGCATGTAAATAAACCATAAGCCTTCAAACCCTAGTTATTATTTGCTACACAGGCTTATAATTACTACACATGAATCTTTAATGATCATTCAACAGAGAGAGGCCTGAATTCCTGAGTGCAGGCAGCCCCATTCAACCAAGTAAATAAGGTACACCAAATCATGGGTGGGATGACATCTATGCCTATCATACAAATGTGAAGCAGTGGCCAGAGCAGCTCAGTCCCTCCTGGGCAAGGAGAGGCCACAGGGATACCTGCAGGGCTGTGCTGAGAACTATTCTAGCCATCAGCTGGATAAGTTGCTCAGATTTGTTCAGAGTTGGAATCTGACTGTACCGGTCTTTTGCAATTGCCTGAGGCACAGCCTGGCCCAGTTATCGGAAAGAGTTCAACCTACTGGCCCTGATGTTGGTCTGAGAACCGAACAGGGTTCTTGGGGCTGTGAGTTCAACCACCGGTATTTCAGTTCCCTGCTCCTCCTGGAGAAGGTTGTTGGTTTATAGCCCCAAAGGTCCCTGGAAGCAATAGATCATATGGACTCTTCTCAGACAGGAATCAGCCCAGTGACAATACTGAAAGGGCACTGATCACACTGGATAACCTTGGACAGGCTCAGGATAGAGATAGTGTGTCCATCCTGGTCCTCCTTGATCTCATTTGATACCAGTGATTGTGGCATCCGATGGCCAGCCTTCCTTAGGAGATCCGGAGTGGGAGGCACTGTATCACGTCTTCTCCTTTCTTCAAGGTTGGTTCCAGTCAGTGCTGGTGACAAGGAGGGGTCAAGCTTGAAGCCCATGTCTGTGGGGTGCTCTGGGGCTCTACTTCCTCACCACATTCACTTTGAAATGGTCTACGGTTTCCTCTTTGAACAGGGGGTTGGACTGGAAGACGTACCTGCTACTACCATTCCTACGTCAACCCTGAAGCTGACCTGACTGAGACCATATTGAGACTTCAGCACTGACGTACTGGAGAATAGTGACGGGGGGAATAGTTGGGGTGTTGTGGTCACAACAAAAATACTTTCTCTTGGGAACCAAGGACATTCCTGCAGGTGCTCAGAAGGAGGGGACTGGGGTCACATAGCAACGGGACAATATTCTGATTGGACCATGTGACTGATTGTTTTGAGAAAGTGACAAACTTTCTCAAACTTTAATTAGATGAACATCGCAGGAATAGTCAGTCGGTTTTTACCAGCCTTGGCCAATATGACATAGTTTATATTTATAGTTTTATTTGATTTACTAGCTATACCCGGCCACGCGTTGCTGTGGCCCAGTCTGGTTAAATGGCCAACCAATCTGTGTGTATATCTACACCTGCACACATACACACAACCACCGTATAACCCCCAACCTACCTACCTACTGTATTTCTCCCTCTCAATCTATCCCCCTACCTACCTATTGTATTTCTCCCTATCTACCCCTCTACCTACCTACCTATTGTATTTCTCCCTATCTATCCCTGTACCTGCCTACCTATCTACCTACTGTATTTCTTACTCTCTATCTATCCCTCTATTTATCTACCTACCTACTGTATTTCTCCCTCTATCTATCCCTCTACCTACCTACCTACCTACTGTATTTCTCCCTCTCTATCTATCCCTGTACTTACCTACCTACCTACCTACTGTATTTATCCCACTATCTATCCCTCTACCTACCTACCTACTGTATTTCTCCCTCTATCTATCCCTCTACCTACCTACCTACCTACTGTATTTCTCCCTCTCTATCTATCCCTGTACTTACCTACCTACCTACTGTATTTCTCCCTCTCAATCTATCCCCCTACCTACCTACCTACATTTCCCCCTCTGTATCCACCTACCTACCTACCTACTGAATTCTTCCCTCTCTCCCTCTACCTACCTATTATATTTATCTCTATATACCTGTACCTATCTACCTACCTGCTGTATTCATCCCTCTCGTTTATCCCTCTACTTACCTACCTACTGTATTTCTTCCTCTCTCTATATTCCTCTACCTAAATAAATAACCCTCCCCTCCCCACACACACACACCCTCAGTCAACCCCCTCCAGGCCCCCCCTCCCTTCCTCCCTCACTTGTGCCTAACACAGTGGTGGGCAAAGTCATTAGTCTCTTTGTCCCTCTGTTCCTCCTTTCTTCTCTGTCTTTCTCTGTCATTCTCTCTCTCTCTCTCTCCTTCCTCCCCCATCTCTGTCACTCTGTTTGAGTATGATTGCCTGTCTATCTTTCCCTCACTCATTCTCTGTGTGTGTCTGTCTCTCTCCCCTCCCTTTCTCTCTGTCACTGTGTGTGTGCTTGTCGATCTCTCTCATTCATTATCTCTCTGTTCGTCTCTCCCTCCCTCTCTGTCTCTCTGTGTATCAATCTCCCCCCTCCCCTCCGCAAGCAGCGAAAAGGCCGGCATATCAGGCTGAGGAGTCTAGGGCTGCCTTCTCCCACAGTGAGTGTGGCCATCCGGGCACCGCATGCCCACCCCCACCAGCCTCGCGCCGCCGCCGCCGCCCCCGAGCCCCGCGACACGCAGCCCCCGCCGCCCGGCAGGCGCACCGCGGGCAGGACAGCCGGCCATGCCCCCACCAGCTCTCTCCAACGGCTCCGGAAAGTGCACCTCGGTGGCCATCGGAGAGAGCTAGTGGAGACGCGGCCGGCTGCCCCGCCCGACAGGCGACTACCACACGGGGCTCGGACGCTTCTGATCCTGTGGCCCTGCGTGCGTGCGCGTGGAAGAGAGCGGCTGCAGGCAGACAGGGAGGCGCATGCGTTGCTTTCCACGCTGCCCCTGGCAACGTTCCTTCAAGGCGGTTTTCTGCCGTTACGTGTCCATGACGTACAGCCGGATGGGAGGAGTTACACGGAGCTTAAACCGTGTTCAGTGAGTAACTTTTATTTGTGCCTGCCTTGTACACGATACACGTGTGCTAGGCACAAAATGATTTGGTATTCTATTATCCGAAGTGCTTCGCTACATTGTGTGAAAGTTTGGTTTAAATCGGTCTGGTACTTTTTGAGATTAGTGGATTCGTACAAACTATTTTACATTTTTATTTATATAGATATCCCGCCCTTCTCCAAAAGGACCCAGGGCGGCGCACAGGAATTTAAAATAACATATAAATAATACAAAGATACAAAAATTTAAAAACCTATTAAATACCAAGTCCTGCGCTAAAACCAATTAAAAATCCCCAATTAAAACTATCTATACTAGTCACAGCGGAGGTTATGTTAGGCCGGCTTGATGAAAGGAATGTTTTTAAACACTGGCGGAAGAGGCGGAGGTCAGTAATGGTACGGAGTTCCGGGAGTAGGTCGTTCCACAGGGCGGGGCCCGCCACAGAGAAGGCCCTTCCCCTGGGTGTCGCCCTGAGAAGGCCCTCTCTGTGGGAGCGTATCGGTCTAAGGGATGTATGGGGCAGGAGACGGTCTCGCATATAACTAGGTCCCGAGCCATGGAGCGCTTTGAAGATGGTCGTCAAGACCTTGAAGCGCACCCGAAAGACCACAGGAAGCCAGTGCAGCTCGCGCAGGATCGGTGTTATATGGGAGCATCTAGAGGCTCCCGTAATCACCTGCACATGCTGCATTCTGCACTAACTGTAGCTTTCGAGTGCACCTCAAGGGAAGCCCCATGTAGAGAGCATTGCAGTAGTCGAGTCGGGATGTCACGAGGGCCTGAGTGACTGTGCAAAGGGCAGCCCGGTCCAGTAAGGGGCGCAATTGGCGCATCAGGCGTACCTGATGAAACGCCCCCCTGGGCACGGCCGCCACATGGTCTTCCATGGACAGCCGGGAATCCAGGAGGACACCCAAATTGCGCGCCCTCTCAACGGGGGCCGGTGTTTCGCCCCCCAATGGCCAGAGTTGGAGTAATCTGGCTGAACCGGGGTGCCGGAAACCACAGCCACTCAGTCTTGGACGGGTTGAGCTTGAGTTTGTTACTACCCATTTGCGCATGCGCGAAATGGAGGTCGCGCCGCGAAGCGCGGCTTGAAGCTAGGGGGTCGTTTGTACCCAGGAGGACGTTGCCAGCCCTCGTCGGTCATCTCTGAGGGCTGGCCCAGCAAGAGGACACCCCTGCCGCCATTCCGGGCCGCTCGGAAATGAAGAGCGAGCCCTGGGAGTGACGACAGGATGAAGAGCAGGGCAGAGCGGGCCCGAATCGGCCTTTGCGGCCTGGAGCGTCCCGGCACGGCTGGAGGTAGGAAGCAGGCCGCGAAGCCGGGACGCGGAAGAAACAGACTTGCCGGGCCATGTCGGGTCGGGTCGGGAGGATTACCATCAGGCCGCAAGGCCTGCGCTGGGCCTTGCGGCCCAATAACCCGATCCCGACCTGCGTTGTTTTTCATCTGATCCCACCCGACCTGAGGCTGGAGGCTGGAGGCGGAGACGGCTGGTGTGCTTTATGGATTGTTGTTTGTGGATGGATTGCTGATGGAATGGAGTTGGAGCTGGTGCTGGAGGAGCGGAGAAGGTGAGAGGATGTTAGAGGAAGATTGGATGGAGCGTGGAGTGTGGAATGAGGAATGGAGGAGGAGAAGGAAAGAAGGAAAGTGGTGGAAGAAGGAGGAGGAGATGGAAGTGGCGAAGGAGTGGGGAAGGAGTTGGTTACTGAGATGGAAGAAGAGGGAGAATGATGGTGTTATGGATGAGGAAGCCATGCAGCCGGGCCGTTGGTGGATCGTGGCCGAAGATGACCCAGGAACACCTCAAAGTGTGTGCCTTGGACTTGGGGAGTAAACCGTGGCAGCACATGGCAGCATTTTTCATCAGGCCGCACGAGGGACCATCTAGTCGTGCGGCACTAAGTGCGGACTGAGACCTGTGTTGCCGAAGAAGACAGATGGATGGGGTGGTGTTAAGACTGAACTGTGATCCCCCCCCCCCACCTGAAAGATCTAAGTCTGACTGTCTGAACGGTTTCCCCTCTACTTTTTTAGAACTGAATCCATTTGCACAATTTTACCACTTGTCACTTTACTTGCCCTGAACTCTATTGTGAACTTGCTCCATGGCCCCTGGGTTGGATGATCTCCATGTTTTTAGCAGTGTATTCTAGGTGTGATCTCCTTTGCCTGCGGGAGGCCCCCCTCTCGCAGGCCTGGCCCCCCTGCCTAACACGGGCCCACCTCGAGGATGGACTGATAGCTCCTGAGAGGTGGGCGAAGTGCAAATTAAGGGTTTTTTTATTTAAATCGTTAATTCGGATTTTAGGGGGTTCCAGGGTGGGGGGGGGGAAATAGTCCTGGGAGGGAACGGCAAACGAGTGGGCTGGCCGGCGGAAGAAGGGTAACGGAGGGAGGGGAAGGGGGGGCGTTTCCACGGAGGCGTTTTCCATCGATCTGGTCTTAGGGAGGGGCAGGGGCGGTGGGAGGCGGAATAGGTGTCATCGGTTGGAAGACCGTGGCCGCTGGACACAGGCGGTCACGCGCTCCAACTCTCCGTCCTCCCATCGCAGACTAGGTGGGCAGGAATCACAGACCTGGGGCCCTAGGCTGATGCTGTGCAACGCCAGGTCCGTGGTTCAGAAAGCCCCCCTCATTCATGACCTGGTGTCAGAGGGGGACCCGGACCTGGTGGGTATAACGGAGACCTGGTTGGGTCACGAAGGGGGTCTACCCCTCGTGGACATGTGCCCACCAGGTTACCGTGCCTTCCATCAGCCTAGGGCCCTAGGGAGGGGTGGGGGAGTGGCGATTATCGTAAAGGAAGGTCTTGAGCCGAAGGAGACCACAGTCCCTCAGACAACCGGATGTGAATCTCTCTGCGTGAGATGGGGCCTAGGGAGGCAGTTGGGCGTGTTAGTTGTATACCTGGCTCCTCGCTATGCAACAACAGCCCTGCCCGAGCTCCTAGAGGTGATAGCCAAGGCGGCAGTTGAGACCCCCAGACTGGTAGTCATGGGGGACTTTAACTTGCCGTCGGCGGGCGAAGCCTCTGGAGCAGCTCGGGAGTTCATGGCCTCCATGACGGCCATGGACCTGACCCAGGTAGTTTTAGGCCCCACTCACGAGGGGGGAAACACGCTGGATATGATCTTTGTCTCGGGACAGTGGAGTTGTGATCTGGGAATAGGGGATTTAGTCATCACTCCCTTGTCATGGACAGATCACGCTCTCCTCCGGCTGGACTTTCCAATCGCTTCACCTCACCGCGGGGAGGCGGAACCGGATACTCCTATATGGTTCCGCCCCAGGCTTCTAATGGACCCGGAAAGGTTCCAATTCCTGTGACCCTGCCCCGCGACTCGACTGAGGACCTAGTGGCCGCATGGTTAAGTGCGGCCGCGGGGGCCTTGGACCGAGTCGCGCCCTTGCGGCCTCTCTTGCGGCGACGAATCACCCAGGCTCCTTGGTTTACTGAGGAGCTCCGGGGGATGAAACGCCACAAGAGACGCCTAGAGAGCAGATGGAGATCCTCTCGCTCCGAAGCCGACCGAACACTAGTGAGAACCCATATTAGGGCTTACTTAGTGGCGATAAAGGTGGCCAAAACGTGAGTATTGTGCCACCCTAATTGCATCCGCAGATAACCGCCCTGCCGCCCTGTTTGGGGTGACCCGCTCCCTCCTTCACCAGAGGCTGCGGGAAGCCCCTCTACAAGGGCGAGCAGAGGAATTTGGGATTTATCTGCAGGAGAAAATCACTCGGATTCGGAATGAGCTACCCTCCATCGACGGTGGTCCTGTGGGACTGTCCGAGACTAGTCTTGAGGTTCCATCTTGGGAGGAGTTTGACTTTGTTACCACCGAGGATATGGACAGGTTGTCAAGGAAACTTAGGGCGACCACATGTTTATTGGACCCGTGTCCCTCCTGGCTTGTACTGGCATCCTGGGAGACGACACGAGGCTGGCTCCAGGGCATTGTCAACGCATCTTTGAGTGAGGGGTCCTTACCTTCCGTCTTGAAAGAGGCGGTGGTGAGGCCCCTCCTCAAGAAGCCGTCCCTGGACCCAGCTTTATTAGAGAACTATCGTCCAGTCTCCAACCTTCACTTTCTGGTGAAGGTTGTTGAGAGTGTGGTGGCCCAACAGTTTCCGCGACACCTGGAGGAAGTTGATTATCTAGACCCGCGCCAGTCCGGCTTCCGACCCGGTCACAGTACTGAGACGGCATTGGTCGCGTTGGTTGATGATCTCTGGAGGGCGCGGGATAGAGGTTATTCCTCTATCCTAGTCCTGTTAGACCTCTCAGCGGCTTTCGATACCATCGACCATGGTATCCTATTGCACCGACTGGGGGGGTTGGGGCTGGGAGGCACCGTTCTGCGGTGGTTCTCATCTTACCTCTCTGGTCGGTCGCAATATGTGTTGACGGGAGGGCAGAGGTCGACCTCGAGGTCTCTCCTATGTGGTGTCCCTCAGGGGTCGGTCCTCTCGCCCCTCCTTTTGAACACATATATGAAGCCGCTGGGTGAGATCATCCGTGGTTTTGGGGTGGAGTACCATCTGTACGCTGATGACACTCAGTTGTACATATCCACCCCAGACCACCCCAACGATGCCGTCGAAGTGCTGTCCCGGTGTTTGGAGGCCGTACGGATCTGGATGGGTGGTAACAAACTCAAGCTCAACCCTGCCAAGACCGAGTGGCTGTGGTTTCCGGCACCCCGGTTCAGCCAGATTACTCCAACTCTGGCCATTGGGGGCGAAACATTGGCCCCCGTGGAGAGGGTGCGCAATTTGGGTGTCCTCCTGGATTCCCGGCTGTCCTTGGAGGACCATGTGGCAGCCGTGGCCAGGGGGGCGTTTCATCAGGTACGCCTGATGCGCCAATTGCGCCCCTTACTGGACCGGGCTGCCCTTCGCACAGTCACTCAAGCTCTTGTGACGTCCCGTCTCGACTACTGTAATGCTCTCTACATGGGGCTTCCCTTGAGGTGCACTCGAAAGCTACAGCTAGTCCAAAACGCAGCCGCGCGGGTAATTACGGGAGCTACCAGAAGCTCCCATATAACACCAATCCTGCGCGAGCTGCATTGGCTTCCTGTGGTCTTTCGGGTGCGCTTCAAGGTTTTGACGACCATCTTTAAAGCGCTCCATGGCTCGGGGCCTAGTTATATGCGAGACCGTCTCGTGCCCCATACATCCCTTAGACCGATACGCTCCCACAGAGAGGACCTTCTCAGGGTGCCGTCGGCCGGACAATGCCGACTGGCGACACCCAGGGGAAGAGCCTTCTCTGTGGCGGGCCCTGCCCTTTGGAACGACCTACCCCCTGAACTCCGGACCATCACCGACCTCCGCCTCTTCCGCCAATGTCTAAAGACATACTTTTTTCATCAAGCCGGCCTAGCCTAACCTCCCATGAGGACTGTAGAAAAGTTTTAAATTGGGTTTTAATTAATAATTGGTTTTAGCACAGGTTTGGGATTTAATATATATTTTAAATTATTTATGTTCTATTTTTGTATGTTTTTTAAATTTCCTGTGCGCCGCCCTGGGTCCTTTGCGGAGAAGGGCGGGATATAAATGTAATAAAATAAATAAATAAATAAATACCCATCCAGATCCGTACGGCTTCCAAACACCGGGACATCACCTCAACAGCATCGTTGGGGTGGTCTGGGGTGGATATGTACAGCTGAGTATCATCAGCGTACAGATGATATCCCACTCCAAAACCACGGATGATCTCACCCAGCGGTTTCATATATGTGTTGAATAGGAGGGGCAAGAGGACCGACCCCTGAGGAACCCCGCATAAGAGGGGCCTCGAGGCCAACCTCTGCCCCCCTGCCAACACATATTGCGACTGACCAGAGAGGTAGGACGAGAACCACCGCAAAACGGTGCCTCCCAGCCCCAACCCCCCCAGTCGGTGCAATAGGATACCATGGTCGATGGTATCAAAAGCCGCTGAGAGGTCTAACAGGACTAGGATAGAGGAATATCCTCTATCCCGCGCCCTCCAGAGATCATCAACCAACGCGATCAATGCCGTCTCGGTGCTGTGACCGGGTCGGAAGCTGGACTGGCACAGGTCTAGATAATCAATTTCCTCCAGGTGTCGCGGAAACTGTTGGGCCACCACACTTTCAACAACCTTCGCTAAAAAGTGAAGGTTGGAGACTGGATGGAAGTTCTCTAATAATGCTGGGTCCAGGGACGGCTTCTTGAGGAGGGGCCTCACTACCGCCTCTTTCAAGACGGCAGGCAAGGACCCCTCACTCAAAGATGCGTTGACAATGCCCTAGAGCCAGCCTCGTGTCGTCTCCCAGGATGCCAGTACAAGCCAGGAGGGACACGGGTCCAATAAACATGTGGTAGCCTTAAGTCTCTTTGACAACCTGTCCATATCCTCGGTAGTAACAAAGTCAAACTCCTCCCAGAATGGTGCCTCAAGACCAACCTCGGACAGTCCGACTGGACCACTCTCGATGGACATATCTAATAAAATCATTCTTCGAGGAATCCACCTGCCTCAGAGAGTTTTGTTTGCTATGGGCACGTTACTTTGAACCCTGACATCCTATTTGATACACAGTTTTGTTTGCTATGGGCACGTTACTTTGAACCCTGACATCCTATTTGATACACAGTTGTATCCTTCTTGGCTGACCAAGCAACATTGCCAAGGCCCAGGCTGTGAGGGGCGGGATATGAAATTAGCTTTGGCTGAACTCTGGCAAGCGGCAGCGGTAGGTTTAAAGCCCCCCACTTGGGAGATTTCCCATCTCTGGCTCTGCCCGTGGGTACACTTTCCCAGTCAGAATCAGTGGGCAAACTGAAGGTCCTTTTGGTTCCTGCTCACGGGCGAGTGGCAGCCATGGCTGGGAGTGCCTTTGCACAGCTTGGCTTGTGCACCGGTTTCTGGCTCATAAGGCTCATGCCAGTCACCTCCCAATTGGATTACTACAATGACCTCTACAGGGGCTGTCCTTGAAGATATTTTGGAAGCTGCTACTGGTCCAGAATGTTTTTGGTACCTCTTGCTACATCCATCTAACATCTCTACTCTGCAAGCTGCACTGGCTTCCAGTAAGCTTCCAGGTGCGATTCAAGGCAGTTGTAATCTATAAAATCCTGCATGGCCTACAGTCAGGCTATTTGCAGGTATCAGCTCTACAATGTAGACCAGGAAACAGACAAACCCAACCCTAACCACTTTTATTAGAATATCTGTAGTCACAAGTCTGAATATATTTCCCCTCCTGCCTCATATCGTCATATGAATTGGTAATGGAAGGCTGCTTTCCTAAATCTCTACCATGGTAGGAACTAACGTTTATGCTTATCTGTTTATTGCCTTGGTAACAGAACTTTGCTCTTTCCCAAAACCACTCTCTCCTTTCTAGAGTAGGACTGCCTTTCTCCCGTGGTTTCTGCTTGTGGCATTGAGTGGGGCAAGCAGTGGGGCGTGGTTTGGGTCCCCTCCATTGAAAACACGTCATCCTGTTGGACACAGAAATCCTGTTTTTTCTGTGGCAGCATTTGTCTTATGGAACAGCATCCCCTACAGATACAGGCAGCCCTGACTCAGACAGCCTTTCGCAAGGCACTGAGACCCTGGCTTCTTTCCCAGGTCAGGAGTTTAGAGCTCCCTTGTTGATGTCATTTTATGGTTGCATTGCACTATTTACCTTGGGCATCATAGGGTATGTGCAGGGCCACCCATGACGGACAGATCATAGCAGAGGGCTCTGACAAAATGTGATCCACCGGAGAAGGGAATGGTAACCCACTCCAGGATCTTTGCCATGAAAACCTGTTAGGAGTAGACTCCTAGAGTTGGGTAGGCAATATATAATACCATGATGACAAATAGTCATTGTGACTTTAAGGATGTTGGAATGTTAGAATGCAATTAGAGAAGTGTAATTATCTTCACTATAAGAGGAAGCCAGCAGAACATGCTCTCTCTCTCTGCCAGATTTGCTGATACCTCTGCTAATTGCTCTCTCTGCTTGATAACTGACTGCTCGTGTGCTGTGTTTGAAGAAGGAAGATTGTGGTTTACTGACTCTAAGCAATTTGCTATTTGTTAAGACTTTGTTTGACTCACTTTACCATCACTGCTTGTGAAGCAGTAGTTTAGTTTTACAACACCAGTAAAGCTATTTATTTTTCCACTAACAGTGTCTGGTTTATTATTTGTGTGTATACTAGCAACATTTTCTCTAGCTGCACATTCCACAGCACAACTTTCTGTCTCCCAACGGAGAGATCCCCTAACACAACCCCATGAACAGCGTTGTCCATGGGTTCGCAATGGGTCAAACACGACTTCGCAACTAACAATGTTTTTAATTTTTCTTTTATGACCCTCAGATCAGGAACATAATGGGGTGTACGATTGCTGTATGGGGATGCTGCAAATGGAGCCTAGGGAATGTGGTGTGGGTCACAAGTGGGGGGGGGCTGCAGGCACTACTTGCTATGGACTGGGACTCCTCATTGGCATTGCTTGTGAAAAGCAGCAGGAAAAGTTGCAAATCATTAATGACTGCAACCACAGCAGGTGCAAGCGGGTTGCTAAGTACCCAATTGCCCCCCTCCCCCGCCCCGGGAGTGCTACCACAACCAGAACCTAAAGCACCAATTGTAAAAACCACTCATTGAATGCCGTCATAACATTGAACAGTTGTTGAATGAGTGGGTTGTAACTTCAGGACTAGCCGTGGTATTTAAGTGCCGGGCTCAATTTTAAGTGCATCATGGGAACAGGGTGAAAATGTAGGAATATTAATTGGATGAACCCACCTCGAATTCACCGAAGAGGGCAGAATTATTTCTATCTATAAGACTTCATAAACAATGCAGGTTCTGCTTTCTCTGTGTCTGTATTTCTCTGCAGTTAGAAAACTTGTTACCTGTAGGGAATGTATAACCCCACGTACAGGAGGCAACAATAACAAAGCTGTCATTATACAATATACAGGAGTATTTGCAGCATTTTCTCTGCTGCTCATGCCAGGGCCCTCTGCTGATATCGCCCCCTTTCCCCAGCACCTCAAAGGAGTCAGGGCTTACCTTCAGGAAAGAGGCTGCTGTTCCTGCTTTTGGAAGCTTCGTTGTTGCAGACGTTGTGGAACTGGTCTCTGTTTTAATTTTCTCTACTGTTTGCATTTTAGTTATTCCAGGCACTTTGGGCACCGAACTAATATTCCGGCTTGCTTTCTTCATTCTTGGCTGCCTGCTTGATATACATTTACTAACAATCTGTAGAGAGAAAACAGATTTTCAAAAATTGAGGGCACGGTTATTTATATAGTAACTATTCACACACCTGAAAATAGCCTCTCCTTGCCTAGCACTTTTGGCACAGACTACAAATTCTACAATAATACCTCTGGTCTCCCTGGACCCTGCTCAGCTCAGTCCAAACCCAGATTTTCCTAGATTCTAGGTAATTCCTGCTCATTTTCTAGCATCACTGAGGTTCTTCCTTTCGTTCCCCTCTTCTTCTTTTTTCATTGGAGAATGCATTTGTGTTTGTTGATAGACAACTTTAAGTCTTTTCTTCTTCTTCCAGTAACTTAATAGTCCTGAATTGAAAAGACCTCTTGCCTGCCTATAAATGATGGGCTCCAAACACGTGGAAGACTGTTAGAACAACAAGGATAAGATGTTCACCTTTATTTTCTACTCAAATTAAAATACTATTGTGGCTCAGTGGTGGTTGGAGATTGAAACACATAAGGGAATATTGCTCCCACCGCCTTGAGTCCAGAAGCTGTTCCATAGCAGTATAAGCCCCCTTGTTTCTTCTTTCTGCTTTCCCCAAATTCAGTGGCGCTTTTACTCTGCACTTTGTTACTTTGATTCTAAACAACAAATCTGAAATCTTTATCCCCTCTTTATTTATTTATTATATTTATACCCCACCCTTCTCCAAGCGGACCCAAGCTCTCTGATTCTCATCTCTCCAAAAATATTTATGTATTTGGAGCAATAGCATTATTGAGGCTCTTAATTGAAAATATAAATGAGATGATTTAGTAATCAAAAAATCAGTACAAGTTACATTAACTTTAACACTTCCTTTCTGAAATCTGTAGGTTTTTAAAAAATCTATAGAGAGTTTATGGACTAGGCTAAGGCACCAAAGCTTTTCTCATTCCCCGTATCTGCATTTTCATATGTACATTCAAAAAAAAATGAGAACCAACTTTTTCATGTAGAAATGAAATATAAATAGAACAAAGATAATTAGGTTTTCAAACAAGCTTGTTGGGGCAAAAGCCGCATCAGTATAATTGAAATAATTAAAATACCCTACATACTTTTCTCTACATCGTATTCATCCCACCAGAGTTTTGCTGCAATAAATTATTTAGTCTTGTAATTTGTGACAGTAGGTGACAGAATGTTAACTTTAAAGCTGGTTTGACGGTTGCTAATTTGGCTGCAGTGACTCAAACTGTAGTCATCCTCTTGCCAGTTTATTACAAATTCTTCCACTAACAGCTGGGCAGTTTCAGTTTATATAGAAGGCAGCCTTTCTCTTACTGAACGTGTACAAAGTTGGAGCTCTCTAACTTCTATTCCGCAGGATCCACCCTGACTGTCTTGGGTGCTTTTTCAACCCACTTGAAGAGGTTTCCTTGCTGAGTTAGAAGCCCAGGGGTCTATCGGAATGTTTCTCCCTTGACTAGCCAGATTTCTCAGTAGAGTTACTTGGAGAAATATTAAGGTGCTGAGTCTGTTCATGTTCAGGCTAATTTGGTTTGGGGGGTTTTTTGGGGTGGGGGGTGGGACGAACCACAGAATGTTTTTGACCCATGGCCTGCTGTATCTATAGGGCCACTTTTGCAACGGAGAGAGTGAAGAAGGTCCTGACTCTTTAAATTACCTCCAAACTTCGATCTGCAATCATGTTTTGGTCAGGACTAGGCTCTAGGATGCCCAGTTCCACAATGTGGAAAGAACAGAACACAAACATGGTAGAAAAAGAAGGGACCTATCCTTCATGGGCTCTAACTTCCTTGGAGATTAATTTGCCCAGGATCTGCCGTGTTCTTTTCTAATAAAATGGCCACAACCAGAACCTTGGCTGATTGTGCTCTTTTCTGCGCACCCAAGGATCTAAGAATGGCTTGGAGGTAGCTTGGAGGCCAAGAAAAAAATGCTTCTGTACACTTACTACGCTTACACTTAAATATTCATTTAAATACACAAATTAGTCCCACCTTATTATGCTCTTTTGAGATAAGATGTTGAGATCACACAAAGCTCAGTCTGCTTCTTGTTAAGCATCTCTTTGCTGTGGTGGCAAATCTGGCAATAGCAGCTCTATGAGATTAATTCTAGTAATTTTAGCCCCTTGTAAACCAATGGTACTCTGGGGATCATCAAAATGCAACTCAGTTTTGGTTACGTTCGCATCAACTTTTCATTCATGTGACTTATATCCACCCTCATCCTGTACACTATTTACTGGATGGCACACATAGTACACTCCCTACTACGCTGATGGAGTCCCCTCCATCATGCTGGTGACCACCCACTTATGGGAGGAGGGAACGGACACACTCTCCCTTCTCCTGTTTAACCTAGTCATCATCTTTAAAGCGCTCCATGGCTCGGGACCTAGCTACCTGCGGGATCGGATTCTGCCTCATACTTCCTCACGGCCGATTCGCTCCCACAGAGAGGGACTTCTCTGGGTGCCGTCCACTAGACTTTGTCAGCGGGCGACGCCCAGGGGAAGGGCTCTCTCTGTGGCGGGCCCTGCCCTCTGGAACGACCTCCCCCCCGATATTAGAACTACCACGGATTTCCGTTCCTTCCGTCTGAAATTGAAAACGCACTTTTTCTGCCTGGCCGGCCTAGGGTAGCCTCTTACCATAGTATTATAGGGTTTAGGGTTTTAGTGATTGGTTTTGGGGAATTTTAGCGCAGGGTATTATTGTTTAATGTGTTTTTTAACTGTTTTGTATATCTATGTATATTTATTGTTTTAATTTCCCTGTGCACCGCTCCGAGTCCCCTTGGGGAGAGGGAGCGGTCTAGAAATTAAATATATTATATTATTATTATATTATTACATGAAACCACTGGTTGAAGCCATCCATCAGTTTGGTATCATCAGTACAAGGTTGTGGCATATCTTTTATATCTGACTCATAGGCATACGGAACAAAAGATGCTTACTACTACTGGTACAACTGCATTTTGAATCAACTGCTGGGTCTTCAAGGGCAGCCCCATGTAGAGTGAAGTTGTCAAGGTGTCAATCCAGTGTCTTGAAATTGTTCAGGTTTGATGGAATGGAACAGATTTTGGGTCAATCCTGAATGGTTTGAGAAGACCGAATGGCTGTGGCTGTTTGGCCCCCTGGGTCAGTGCGGTTTCACTGTTAGCCTTGGATGGGGACAGTTTGCGATCAATGGGGGTTCATCCAGTGTGTTCCTTCCTTGACTGGGATACCCTTCAGATGGTCACTCATGCCCCGATCACCTTGCAATTGGACTACTATAACGCATTCTATCCCAGGCTGCCCTTGAAGACTAAACAGTTGATTCAAAATGCAGTAGCACCAGCAGTAACAGGTGTTTTTGGCTAGGTAATCCCACGTGTCACTGATGCTATACAAGTTGTATTGGTTGACAGTTGGTTTCTGGGTGATGCTGTCGCACAGCGCTAGAACCAATTTCATTGTAATTTTATTACAATCGTATTACAATGACAATAAAGATTATTATTATTATTATAAGGCTCTTCAATGCATAGAACGTAATTATACAAGGGACCACATATCTACAATTGTTTGTTGATGTGCTCCAGGTCCCCTCTTTGGTAAACTATCCAGAATTTTCTGGAATAGCTGGGCTATAAAACATTTAAATAATTGATAATAAATAATATTCAAGTGTCTCCCCCTTCCATTCCTTCTCAAATAACTCCAACCAATTGCCATGCCCATACCTACTGTTCTAATGATAAATGTACCCACAAACTCTGCATAGCTTACTGGAATTTTAATTACAGGATATCAGAATGCTTGGAACAACATGGAAGGAGCACACTAAATTTTGTCCAAAGCTTGGAACAAAGCTCTGGAATGCAAGGTGCTTCATTCCAAGCTCAGAACAGAATTAACTTTTCCACTACAAGTTTATTTTAAATCTAAGAATACATTCAAAACCAGTTATTCTTACTCCTTAACTGTAAACTGTGCACAATGTCAATCATTATATACTCCAAAGAGTACCACTCGCACACAGGGGACTTGCAAGAAAGGGGAAAAAATTATTTTACAAAAAAGGGATGGGGGAGAAGTGGGCTATCATCGACAGCTCAATGAAGACCAAGCTACACCGTTATTACAGAAAGTAGGGTGGGAGAAAGAGGCTGCTAGCTAGCTCTAGCTTGGACAGGAATATGGTGCAACATATTGTTGTGGTCCAGCTTGCAATAAGACACATTTAGCTGGACAGATAGAAGCATGCCATATTTTGTATACACCCAGTTCTTGCTAACAATTATGTTAATTTGCTCAATCATGTTTGAATCAAAGGTTTGAGCAACAGCTTTAGCAAATCTTTTTTTAAGAAGCCAGTAAACAAACAACTTGAAGTCATTGACTTCCACCTGAATACTGGTTTCATCCTGTATTTCACAGGGATTTCAGATTTCATTCTGATCTTTACTTAAGAGACAGATCCGCCACAGGCTTCATCTGTTCTAACCCAATTAGTCCTGCTGCTTTAATCTCATTACAGTACCCAAATCTCATATACTGGACTCCAGATGCCCAGCACAATTCAGACTCTATGTATAAATTATGGGTACAAAGATCTCTAGTGACTTGACATAGTTTAAGTCCCAATTCTCTTCCTCAAATGATTGATGAGCTTGTCATGAACAGCATCCCCATCACATTCCAGGAATCTGGGACTTTTACTGATTAGTTGCCCATGAGAGGGTTCACTGAAAGAGGAGCAGGCAGAGGGACACAGTCATGTGAGTAAAGGACAGTCAGGTACCATAGTACAACAGAGGAATCCTGGCTGGCCATTGTTATTATGCTCAGATTTTGAATTATTTTCCCCCAAAGACATAAAGCACAAATATACAATCTGAAACATTCAGGTCAAAGTCACTGTTCCCTCCACCAAGCATCTCCTCCATTAAAGCATCTCCTCCCAAAATCAGAAATAAAAATGGGCCTGGCTTCATGAGGGGCCGATTCTCTTCTTCCATAAAGGGCTTGCACCAACCCGTGCCCCCTGTTAAGGATATCTCCGTTAGGAGACCAAAAAATGTGCAACGGAATGTAGCAAGAGATATGTTGCTAGGTATCCACACTAACAGTCACAGACACTGATGGTAAAACAAGTAGACTTTTACTTGTGTTGAAAAATAAAGTAAGATACATTCTTCACAATCAATGATAAGTAGCCCTGAATCATATACACCCGTGATGGTGAACCTATGGCACGTGTGCCACAGGTGGCACGCGGAGCCATATCTTCTGGCACCCGAGCCATCAGCTCCAGCACAGATGTGCATGCCAGCCAGTTGATTTTCGGCCTTTCAGAGGGCCAGGGGAGGCTGTTTTCACCCTCCCCAGGCTTCAGGAAAGCCTCCGGAGACTGGGGAGGGCAAAAACACCTACCGGAAGTTCATTTCTGGAGGCTTTCCTGGAGCCTGAGGAGGGTGAAAATAGCTTCCCCCAGCCCCCTGGAGGAAATACCAAGCTCAGCTCGGAGGCAAGCAGTGTGGTACGCGTGAGGGGGGGGGGAGTGTGTGGGAGATTGTGCACACATGTGCACGTGGGGGACTCTTTGCATTATGAGTGCTGGCACGCACGCATGCTATTACGCATGTGTCCTCGCATTTTCGGCACCCAACAACAAAAAGGTTCACCATCCCTGATATACAAAGTCTATTACCCAAACGTTGGCTTACAGTTGCTCAACTCACGATTCTCCTCTCTGATCAATAACCAACATACAGAGCAGCCATCATCCAAGGATCAGCCTCTAACAGTGATTCTGGCTCCCTCTTATGGCTGATTGAGGAAACAGCAGCCAATCCCATCTCACTGTAGCAGTTAAAGTTGTAGATACAATATTCCAATCATGGCTTATATATATTGCCAACCCAACACTAGGGTTACATTCCTAACACACACACACACACACACACACAAACCAGGCCAGGCTTAGAAGGGTTATTGTCCCTTTGAAGTTACACCAATCGGTGCCCATTACAATGGAATCTCCTGGTATGCAGCTCTCCGAGGTGCCCCAGAGCTAAGCCCAGGCGGGGAGGACAACCCTCCTCTCCCCCAGGGGCTCCAGGTGTTGCTCAGGCGCCGTTCAGCAGCTGGGACGGAGGGGCCACCGGCGTCTCCTGCTCAGGGTTCCGCTGGGCGGCCCAACCGGGGCCGCTTTGAAGACTGCAAGCGGGGCGGGCTGTGGGGGCTCCTGGGAGCTGCGCTGCACCAGCCCCCGCGGCCCTCGCCCGCTCCCTCCCCCCGCCCTCCCCTCGCGGGAGCCTCCCCTCCCTCCGGGCCCCACAGACGCGCCTCCCCCGCCCGCCTGCCCCCCCCGGAAACGCCCCTCTCCGGGCAAACGCCCGACGCCGCCAGGGCCGCCTCAGAGCCGCGTCCGGAGCGCCTCTGGCCGGGCCCACCTGCCCCGCGCGGGAGCTTTCCGCGCCCCGAAGGCCGAGCGTGGTCATAGGGCGGCCGGCGCGGAGGGCAAGCGCCCAGGTCGTTACGGGTCAGGTCTCCGGGGGTTGGGCCGCCGCCCCGGCCTTACCTGAAGCGCCGCTGCCTCCTTCCGCGGAGGGAGACCGGGCGGGCGGGTACGGCGCTCCTCCTCTGGTCCCTCAGCGCGCTGGGCGCCACTGCGCAGGCGCCGATGCGGACGCGACAGCGCGTCCCGCCCCCCCCCCCCAAGCCTGGCGAGAAAAGAGCGCACGCGCATAGGCAGGGGCGGGGCCAGTCAGCTGCTGCTGCTGCTCCTCTTCGCCGGCTGTGCAGTGCTCCTCCCTCCCTCTCTCTTTTCCTCCCTTTCCTTCTCATTTCCTTCCTTCCTTTTTCTCTCTCTCTCTTTCCCTTCGTTCCTTTTCCTCCCTCCCCGTCCGCGGCTCCTCTCCCCACCGGTGGCCCTGCCTGCAGGCGCAGTGAGCCAGTGCAGGGGAGGCCTTCGCTCCTCGCACCCTCCCGAGCGGGTTCAGCTCCTGGGAGCCTCCAGCCAGGCAGGTTCCAGTGAAAACGCCCGGGGCTCCTTTTGAGCCTCCTTTGGAGATGGGCCCAAGGGAAGCCCAGGCAGCGACTCCCCTCTGGAAGCCCCCCCCCCCCCATCTTGAGGGCCAGGAGATGAAAGCAGGAAATGCCACTGAGTGGCAACCCAATTCAATTGGGGGAGGGGAGGGGAAAGCTGTGTGTCCCCCCACACACACACTCCCCACGTGCCCACTTCAGATATGTGTGGTTTTGCTATGATAGGGAAGCCAGGCATCCATCCTGGCGTTGCAAACCCTCCAGGGGTTTCGTGGGGAGCTTCCAGAGAGGCTGTTATGCTTCCAGGTGCCTTGGTGGGAATAGGAACATGCACACCTGTCAGCACCTGTCTTTTCCTACAGGAGTTGCCCAAGCCAAGGAAAACGCACCTTTGAGGGCAAGGATCAGCACACATGGCTGGGGCTTCACCTTGGACCCATTTTGCTAGAATCGGGCGTCTTTCTTGAAGGACCTCCTTGGCAGCCGCATTGTGGCCTCAGCTGGCAGCAGAGTCACAGGTAGGGATCCTAAGAAGCTTGGCAGACAAATGCCAGCTTTTTCCTAACGCTGGGGATCAGTGCCCTCACCTCCAAGAGGTTCTTATGAATGGCGCATAGGATTCACTGCATCCTTCTATTAGGGCCATAGCTTTTCCTTTGAAGGTTGAGGAGGGAACTACAGGAAAAGCTGTATGGGACCTAATTCTCACTAATAGAGAAGAAGTGATAAAGGGAGTTGAAGTTGTGGGAACATTGGCCGAGAGGAACAACGTCATCTTGAAATGCAGGATAACGCAAACACAAGCAAGAGAATATAGTCCAACCGGTGTCTCAAACAGGAGAATTGGAAGCCACTTCTTGATCTCTTCCCAACAAGCCCATCAGGAGTGCAAAGCTTCATGGAGCAGGCTGTCCGGCAGAGCAAAGCTCACATGAGAGAGACTGCTGAAGAGAGAAGGACCCCCTCCATGACCTCTGAGCCTGTTACTCCCTGGGAGGCCTTTGTAGGACTCACATGCTACCCTTCGCAGTACATCATCAGCTTCTGTCTTAAGTCTGGGGCAAAGCCTCTTCAGAAAAGGGCTTTTCAACAAGATTAGGGTGTCTTTTAGTGTAAAACACACACATAGTTTTGGAATGTCCACTCCACAATGCCCTGCTTCACTCTGGGCCAGTGTTTCTCAACTGTGTCAACTTTGTATTGATTTTCAGAGTCTATGCAAGACACTCAATTTTTCCAGTGTGCTCAAAAAAGATGAAGGTGTAATGCAGGGGTAGTCAACCTTTTTATACCTACCACCCACTTTTGTATCTCTGTTAGTAGTAAAATTTTCTAACCGCCCACCGGTTCCACAGTCATGGTGATTTATAAAGTAGGGAAGTCAATTAAATTTAAAAAAAGGAAACTGCTTCAGTATTGGACAAAACCCCCACCGCCCACCATGAAAGCTAGAACGCCCACTAGTTCCAGGGACCAGGTAGGTAGGGACCAGGTTGACTACCACTGATCTATCTATCTATCTATCTATCTATCTATCTATCTATCTATCTATCTATCTATCTATCTATCTATCTATCTATCTATCTATCATCTATAACAGGGGTAGTCAACCTTTTTATACCTACCGCCCACTTTTGAATCTCTGTTAGTAGTAAAATTTTCTAACCGCCCACCGGTTCCACAGTAATGGTGATTTATAAAGTAGGGAAGTCAATTAAATTTTAAAAAAGGAAAGTGCTTCAGTATCGGACAAAACCCCCACCGCCCACCATGAAAGCTGGAACGCCCACTAGGGGGCGGTAGGGACCAGGTTGACTAGGGGAGGTAGTGGGCGGTAGGGACCAGGTGTAATGAGTTAAAGTTTTAGACCAGTGAAATGCAAGAAACAACCAGGCCGAATTAGTAAACTATGTTCAAGTGCTTTAGGGCTTGTATAGCTTCCTAGGTACATTTGGAGGAAGCCACCTGGTGGTCAAGTAGGAATGGCTGGCAAGCCCCTTTTCTCTCCTTCCAGGCAGGGCTGGTCCCTCCTTGGGGGAGGGAATTCCTGGGGAGGGCGGGGAGGAAGCATGTTTGCATTTGCTATAATAGTGGCAAATGAATGTAGTTCAGGTAGTTTGATTGGATTGGACTGGATTTATATACCGCGCCACTCTCCCAAAAGGGACTCGGGGCGGTGCAAGTTGGAATTTAAGATCCTGTTGTCTTAGGGCCCAAATCCCTCTAGAAAATTCAGCAGGAAGCAACTTGTCCAATTTCCTCTAAAAGCTGTGCTTACATTGATAATGTGAGTTCCACCATCGAGTTTTCCAGGTTTACCCTAGGTAACTCCATGGGCTGGATTCAGAGGCAAGAGATCGTGCACCAGCCACAGACGGCCACGGTCAGTGTCACCATCTCAAGGGTGGCTTCATCTTATGAGTGGACCAGTGGAATCTCAGAGACTCCAGGAGGCCTGGATGCTCCCAAAGTGACACCGGATCTTTTCCCTCCTTTTATGCATCAACAGTCATCCTACGTGCAGGGTCCCACATCCAACCGTAGATCACATCATGACCAACTCTGAGCTGAAGGCCTATAGCGGCCCCGTATCTGGGTTTTTTAAAAATATAAACGATGCTGCACTTCAATGGTGACATGGCTTAGAGACTGGTATTTGAACGTAGATTTTTTTAACATTTTATTGTGTTTTACTAATCTAGGTGAAATGTTTATATATATATACTATATGTTTATGTATGTATGTATGATGTATACACACACACGTGGCATCGTAGATTTTAATGGGTGTAGGTGTGCTGGTCTTGTTGTATTCGGGTCTATTCATTCGGGTCAATGCATTGTTCATTTATTTAGCGTATGGCATATCATACATAGACTAGTGTGTGTATGTCACATCGAGTGAGACCTCGCCAAAACATTGCCAAGACAATCTCAATCTTACATGGGAAAAGACCTGAATACAACAAGACCAGCTATTTAGCTCTCATCAGCTAGCCATACCCTTACTGGGATTTGAACCAGGGCTGTATACCTAGCATGTAATACAGCCCCAGTTCGAATCCCAGTAAGGGATTCGAATCTAACATATCTAACATATCTAACATATCTATATATCTATATATCTATGAGAGATAATTATCACAGCTCCTGTTCAGAGGTCCCTTTAAGGGGAGGAGACTCAACGTCATCCCTCTCTGCCCTTCGACTCATCCTAGAGATCATCCAGACAGAGAACCTAATTAGAGTACTGCTGTGTGACATTTTTTAGATATGTGTTAGATTTTTTAAGGGCTGAAAATAGAGACCAGGATGGATCCATTTCAGGCTTATTAGCCTTCTTCTAGATCTATATATCTATATATCTATATATCTATATCTATAATCTATAAATCTATCTATCTATCTATCTATCTATCTATCTATCTATCTATCTATCTATCTATCTATCTATCTATCTATCTATCTATCTATCTATCTATCTATCTATCTTAGATTTTTAAGGGCTGATTTAATAATTAAGAGACCAGGATAGATCTATTTCAGGCTTTTTAGCCTTCTTCAGCTGGCCATACTTCTTCTACTGGGATTTGTACCGGCACTTTCCAGCATATTAGGCAAGCCTTTCTATGCCTTGAGCTAACCAGCTTCCCTGATTACATCAGCCTTTTATGGTCTGTGACCAAAGCCTGACGATGACAAGTGAGATCTTGTCGAAACGTTGCAATAACATTTCCATGCCTTATACACGGGAAAATACCCGAAGCAAGCAATGCCAGCATACCTACACCCGTGAAAATCTACAAAAGCAAATATATATATATATATTTGCTTTCGTAGATTTTCACGGGTGTAGGTATGCTGGCATTGCTTGCTTTGGGTATTTTCCCGTGTATAAGGCATGGAAATGTTATTGCAACGTTATATATACGCAACAATATATATATATATATATATATATATATTGCAACAATATATATATATACAGTGGTACCTCGGTTCACGAACGCCTCTGTTCACGACCAACTCGGTTCACGAACAGAAAAGTTCCTCAAAATGTGCTCCGGTTCACGAACCCTGCTTTGGTTCACAAACAGGAACCGCGGCCATTTTTAATGTATTCCTGGCTGTCACATGGTTGTGACTTCCTGTAGGAAGATCGTAGAGAGAAGAAGACACAGAAAAAAGCCCCAGCACGCACACTGTGAGTACTTTCAGTGACTTTTTTTTATTTTTGCTATGCTTTTAGCATATGGAAAACTGTGCCTCGGTTCACGAACAATTCGGTTCGCGACCAGAGTCAGTTCACGAATTAAGTTCCATGCCTTATACACGGGAAAATCCCCGAAGCCAGCTATGCCAGCATACCTACATCCGTGAAAATCTACGAAAACATATATCATCAAGCCTGCCTGATGATGACAAGTGAGATCTTGTCGAAACGTTGCAATAACATTTCTATGCCTTATACACGGGAAAATCCCCGAAGCCAGCTATGCCAGCATATATATATATATTAGTTTTATGAGCTGATCAATAAATTAAATTAGAAGAGACCAGGATAGATCTATTTCGAGATTATTAGCTCTCATCAACTGGCCATACCCAGATGATATATATACATATATATATATATATATATATCCTAGTCTCCCTGATTTATTTATTGATCAGCTCAAATATCTAACGCACACACACACACACACATACATACTTGTGTCACAACACCCTGTATATATATCTGCACGCATACACACACTAGTCTATGTGTGATATGCCACACGCTAAATAAATGAACAATATGTTGAAACTGGTGAATAGGGCTCAGCTGATGGACACTGCGTGGTGGCTAAGCTTTCATGTGTTGACTTGGCTTTGGGGAGGCAATAGGACAGGCTTTCTTCTCCCAATTTGTCTGGCTAATTGTAGTCCATTCCTCTAGAGTGCAGGAGGAGCTCCTGGTGTGGAACCCAGTTTCTGCCTGACAACTGTGACCTTTAAAAATACAGGTCGATCCTTGGTCAGTAGAGCAGAATCCCAATACCAAGAGAAGGAGGGAGAATTGCAGAGGGACAAAACGGATGAGGAAACGCTGTGTAAAATGGGCTCTTGACTTCCTTATCATTTCATCGTTAAAGACATGGGGAGTGTTTTGTCATTGGGTGTCTTTGGATAACACATTTACCCGTTAATTTAATCACGGTTTATTCAAACCAGTTTCCTAGGTTTACATAACACACTGAACCACAAACTAATCCCATGGGCTGGATTGGCACAAAATTGCATCACCTGCGACGTCTTTCAGGGTCTGTATTTCCAGCAGGAGGAAGTCATTCAGCAACAGCCAGAGGTCGTGCGTTGTTCATTCATGTAATAGTAAAACATTGTCGGCTATTTTGCTGTTCAGTGTTTTGTACAAACACAGCCACTGGCTGTTTTAAAATCAAGCAGAGTCCAGATTCTTGGAGCCACTTCACAAAACTGAGGACCTAGAAAAATAGAAGGGATTGGAAGAACTGGAGGGATTTGACGTTGCTACTTTTGGAAAGAAAAATGAGCCCTCGGCTCAGTTCCATTTGAGGCATTCGTTTCTGAAGCACAAGATTATCACTTTTCAGAAAAGCATAGGTTTATAGTTAAAACTGAAATTAACGCTTAAATTATACAATCTCTTCCATACCTACATGCCTGCATGTAAAATTTGCATTTGCCTGGATACCAAAGCAATCCTCTTGCAGATCTCCTATGCACATTGTCTCCCTTTTATCTAGCTTCATCAACTCAATACGGACAGAGCAACTGTATATAAATCAAAAATGCCAGACAGAGCAGTCAAGCAGAAGAGATTGGCCCATTTCCTCGGTGGGATGGCTTTGCCAATTCCTGCAGCTCTGGATATTAGGGAATAACAGTGCAAGGAAGGAACTGCAGCCGTTCAAGCAGTCATGCTGCTTTAAAGGAATCAATAAAATAAATAAATAAAAGCCCTTAAAACTTTAATTTTCAAGACATGCCTCAAGTTCACAAAACAACACTGTGGCCTTCCTTAAACCGGTTATGACTTTTACTGACTTAAATGAGCTTTATTAACACTCCCAATCTCTACGACTCCATTGGGCCGGCTGTTAATATACCACTGGGCCCTCCAAGGAGGACTTGGAGAGCCGACAATACTTGCCTGAGGATTCAGAACAGAGGGAAAGGTGCAACTTCCTTCCATTGTAGTCCAAATGCTTAATTGGCACTCTAGGGAATTTGGGGAGGACTCCCCCTTATTCTGTGGGGGAATATCTTGATGCCTAACCTTGAGGAAGGCCGAGAAGAAAAGAAGGATACTGCAGGCAAGGCGTAGGAACCATCGTGGGCCAACACGAACCTTTTCTCTGCAAGACGACAACTGGGGGTGGTTCAGTTCTGATGAACAAACCTGGTATCCAAATACTTTCTGTCCCCACAACCAGGTGCCTTTCCCCCTGTCTCTTCATAAGGGAGTAACCTACAACAGTTACCTTAGAAGAATAAACGTGTGACTGGCTGATGGAATGAGGAAGCTTCAGTCTAGACCAGGGGTAGTCAACCTTTTTATACCTACCACCCACTTTTGTATCTCTTGTTAGTAGTAAAATTTTCTAACCGCCCACCGGTTCCCCAGGAAGGGTGATTGATAAAATAGGGAAGTCAACCAAATTTAAAAAAGGAAAGTGCTTCAGTATCGGACAAAACCCCCACCGCCCACCATGAAAGCTGGAACGCCCACTAGTGGGCGGTAGGGACCAGGTTGACTACCATTGGTCTAGACTTTCATTATAGGGTTATTGAATATTGGTTGCCTCAAATAACAGTAATAAAAAATACCATCACATTTACTGTAGCTTTGATTTTTTTAAAAAAATCTTACTTAAATGATTCCCCTATACTTCACTGAGGTGCTCTTCAGAAGGGACCTTCGGTGGATGAGTCTTTTCCTTCAACTGACACAAGGACAGGCGATGCTTTTTGTCCCTGGATTCACAGACAGCTTGATTCTCCATCAGCTTGTCTGAAAGCCCCTTTCCGTGATAAAAAGTTGGGAGAAAAAATTCCAGTTTTGGCAAAAGGAGGACTGAGGGACAAATATATGGGCACCTCAGCAAGAAGGGTTATGCATTTCATCTTCATATACTGAGGTACATCACCGTCCAAACGAGGACAGCAGAACAGAGTCCTAACTTCTAGACTTTGAAAGAAAAAAGCAATATGGGGTTCCTATTTAAATATTTCCTGGAATGAGAGATGCTGACATAGTCAGACACCACAATCCGGCCACTCCTCCTGATGGGTTCTTTCCCTGTGTTAAAATAGCTGAATTGTACAACGGGGGGGAGCGGAGCAGCTACGGAGCCTCGTGCTTCTGTAGCGATTTTTAGTCCCCTTTAACAAACAGAATTCTGCTACTTACCCAAAGGATGGGAAACTCTGAGGAAAGCTCCTCATTCCCTATTCATAACCTCTCTGAACAAAACCAGATTTTCAGTTTAGCTTCCTGGTCTCTCACCCATTAGCCAGAGTTGAACGTTTTAACCTTCCAAGTCACTTCTGAACATCTCGGAAAAAGTGGCTTTGAATTAACAAGACAAAACGTACGCTGTGTTTATGATTGTATGAGACTGATACGGACATTGTTTCTGGCAAATGTGAAACACAAAGAGATCCCTTCCTGTGTGAGGATGCTGGGCTTAATCCCTATTTCTGACTGCCAGGGGTTGATTCTTTTCCAGCATTACAATTCATGAATAATGCCTTGTTCGATCTTAAACAAACTGTTGGAATTTCTGAAAAATATAAAATGGTCCCTCAATCACCATAGTACAAGTCATTAAAACATCTTATCAAAACATTTCTCTTTCCCAGCAAAAACAGGGTGGCAGTGAAAAAAATATTTTCCATCAGCAAAGTCTTTCCAAAGTCCCAACCAAGAGCAGAGAGGCCCAATCCTGCCCTCCCAATTCCCGCCAGCGGATCCGAGGACTGTTTAGCAGCTGGGAGGGGGGAGGCCGGCTTTGGCCCAACTGCGGAGAAACCCACCATCGGCTGGAGTCCTTCTGCTGCTGCAGTCGGGTTAAAACTGGGCCCGAGGCCTCTGTTCATGAAAGGGGTGGTTTTGCAGATTATCTTCTCCAGTCTTTACAACGCCTGAAGACCTCAGCACCTTCTCCATACACCTCCCGTCCTTTGTGGAGAAGGAGAAGGCCTTAACAGCTGCCCATCACCTCCTCCTCCTCCTCCTCCTCCACATTCTCTTCTAAGGGATTGGATGATGCTCCTTCGGTAAAACTTTCCACCAAAAGAGAGTCAAAGGATAAAAGGCAAGGAAAAGATTTTTTTTTAACGTCCTGATTGTGCATGAAGCTCCTCATTTATTTACTTATTAAAAAGAAACGTTTAAACCGAGTTCTAAATCTGCAAGTAGTGGCCATGATGGGTGAACATCCTTGTGGCTCTCCATCCGAATCCACAACTGCGGCCATCGAAGGAAAATCCTTCTGCTCTTCAAAGGCGCCCAAGAAGAAAAGGCTCCCGGAACTGGATTCCATTGCAAAAATCCTCCCAGGAATCCCTTCGGGCCCATCTCTTCCCAAGGCAGCTTGCTTTCCTCTGTGGCTCTCTTCCTGATCTCCCTGAAGACAGGAACCTTCCCCCGGTGGCTTCTGGGTCAACAGAGGGTGGGAGGAGGGAGGGACAAGGAAAGGCTGGAAGGTCAATGGGAGGGACGGAGCTTTTGGCTTCTACACCTCAGTGGAGAAGAGGATACTCTGCCTCTTGCTGTCCGGGGTGGGAATCGTCTCCAGTTGCAGGAAATAGAGGAGAACCTGGACCTGGAACAGAGACAAGAGAAGGGAGGGGAGGAGGGGCAACAGCAATGGCGGCTGTGGCCAGGAGAGCCTGGCGGTTTTCCAACTCTGCAGGGGTTCAAAAGACTCTCTGGCAAGGAGAGTTTTAACTGGCTTTCCTGCACATGCAGTCCTCTACCTATGACCACAATTGGGACCAGAATTTCTGTTGCTAAGCAAGGCAGGTAAGTGACTCTTACCTGATTTTACAACTTTTTTTTTGCCGCAGTCATCAAGCAATCACCCTGCTTGTTAAAAAAAACCGAATCATGTCGGATCCTGCCCCATACATCCTCACGGCCGATTCGCTCCCACAGAGAGGGACTTCTCCGGGTGCCGTCCACTAGACTTTGTCAGCGGGCGACGCCCAGGGGAAGGGCCTTCTCTGTGGCGGGCCCAGCCCTCTGGAATGACCTTCCCCCCGATATCAGGACAACCACGGACCTCCGCTCCTTCCGCTTAAAATTAAAGACGCACTTTTTTCGTCTGGCCGGCCTTGGGTAGTCTCTTTTTAGGTTAGGGTTTTTTAGGGGTAATTTTTAGTTTAGTTTATGGGTTTTAGCGCAGGATCTATTTAATCTATTTTTAACTCTGTATTTTGTATCTGTTTGTGGTTTATTTGTATTTTTAATTGCCTGTGCCCCGCCTCGAGTCCCCTTGGGGAGAGAGAGCGGGATATAAATTAAAATTATTATTATTATTATTCATTGAATCCAGCACCGACTTTCTCAAGGAGGGAAAGAGCCTCAAACGAAGAAGAAATGAATTGCCTGGGAGGGAAAGCAATCCATCAATGGGAGGGCTGGATCTTCCACTACTGGAGGCTTTCAAGAAGAGGCTGGGCAGGCATTGGGACAGAATAGTAGAGGTCTCCTAGAAGACCTCCAAGGTCCCTTCCAATTGTTACTCTTGGTATTCTTTGCTTCTCTGAAGCTGGCTGGGGAAGTTGCAAAAGAAGATCACGTGACCCTGGGAAGCTACAATCCTTGTAAGGGCATGCTGGATGCCTAGCCCCTGAATAGCCATATAGCCCTTAGCCCTTATATCCCACTTCACGGTGTTTTTACGGCCCTCTCTAAGGGGGTTACACAATCAGCCTCTCGCCCCCAACAACCTGGCTCCTCATTTTACTAACCCGGGAAGGAGGGAAGGCAGAGTCCATCTTGAGCATTTCTTTGCTCCCAGAATTTACTTTATCTGGCTTCAATATTCTCTCCCGCCCCCCCTTGGGTCATTTGCAGCAGAGTTCCTCAATGTTCCTGCCTTTGCAGACCGGCCAGGGTGGGTGGGTAGTGGGACGGTTTGCACAAGCAGTTGGCAAGTGTGTGCACGTGCAGCTCCATTTCCACTAGTGGCGTGCCGCATACCTGCCGTTCATGCGAATGGAGTGCGCGTGCATGCGCTCACCTGCTGCTCGTGCAAGGGAGGACGTGCATGTGCACGCGCTCACCGTTTCCACGGCCCAGTTGCAAACCTCTCACGGCATACAAGTGGGCTGATTTATAGTTCTTTTCAGTTATTTCATCTCCTGAAAAGAGCCTTTAACAGATGAACAGAGGGAGTTAATGGAAGGGACCTTGCAGGTCATCTAGTCCAACCCCCTGCCCAAGCAGGAAACCCTACATGGGCCTCTACCTAGGATCGAACTCACAACCTCCTGCTTGTGAGGCAAGAGCTCCACCTCTAGGCCACAGCAGCTTCCCTCTTCTGAATTCCTCTGAGAAAGGAATGAAATAAAGGAAACGGGTCAAATCTTTTGGGCTGCTTCATTGGAAATCAGACCCGAAGGGGGTCCGATCTGTTCAACTCTTCTTTGATCAAGGACAAGCCCTTTTCTCTTCTCCTTTCCCTTTTCTGAGCTCCTGGTAAGAAGGGTGGGGTGTAAAATGGCTCTGCAGCTGAGCTCTCCTGACATGGAAGGTTCATTTCCCCTGCTTCCCCAGAGGGTTATGGGAATCCACTGGAAAGGGATCATCTAAATCGGACGTGTCACGTAAAATTAAACTGACCAAGGAAGAAGAAGAGGAGGAAGGGCTCCAAAACGACAGGAAAGAACTTATAAATGATGGACTGCAAAGAGAAGTCCACACAAATTGGATTAAAGATATGTTCAGAAGAAATATGCCACAAATGGCAGAAGATGTGATATTGTTTTATTACTGGAAGGATACAGGCTGATAGACAAAAGATTAACCTAAAACCAGTTGAGTTTAGGGAAACTTAGCGCTAATAGACATAGTTAAACAAGTAATTGAAAGTGATATTTTATTTTATTAGATTTGGGTTTTAAATTGTCTCTTTTAGCACGGGTTAAACAGTTTAATAGTTGTTTTCAATTTTGTAGAATTTGTACTTTTTGTATTGTTGGTTTTTAAGTCCCTGTGCGCCGCCCTGAGTCCCTCTTTTGGGAGATAGGGTGGGATAGAAATCTAATAAATGAAATGAAATGAAATAATAAATGTTTATATATGCATACTTATAAGAGGTAATTGGGAATGAATACTGAATAAGATTTATTAAAGGAGATCAGTAAATATTATTGATGTTTGGTTAAAATAGGCTACAGGGAATAATGATTTTGGAGGATAGTAGAATTAACAAATATGATGCCAACATGTGGCTATGTTCTAAGTTTCTATTGGTATGTTTTAAAATGAAGGATGTATAATACAATTATAATTAATTAAGGAAGGCATGAAAAAGATAAAGTTTATAAATATATTTGATGTGACGCGCTTGAAATAATATGAAACAATATGAAAGCTGGATGAATATCGAAGAGATGTATGAAAATATTTTGTAATCAGCAGATACACTTTCTATAACGTGAGATTAAGGAATTTTATGTTGTGTTTAAAAATAAAATAAATAAAATATATACTTAAAAAAACCTGTTGAAGGTCACTGGCAAATGCCCAACTAAGCAAGCAAAGGTAGATGAAGGTTTCTGCAAAGGAGCTTGTAATAATAACGTTACAGGTTTATGGAGGAACCTTGCTCCCATCCATGGCACTATTTGCTCAATTTGCTAAGCCACCGACAACTAAATGCTGAGGGCTTATCTCTCTCTGGGTGATGCTCAAACACCAGGGCATGAGGTCTCCAACATTTTGCTGAGAGACCACCAACTTTTTAATAAAAATAAATAAATTGGATGTGTAAAACACGAGGCTTGCGGGCCAGAAGTGACCCACGATAGGCCCGGAGTTGTCCCACGGGACCATCCCGGAGACGGCAAGGGACCAGCCCATGCTGCCCCCCCCCAGACCCCCCCCCCAGATGGCAGTGCCGACCAGGCCAGCCTCCCCAGCCCCCTCCCCCAAGGCAAACAAAATTCTAATGCGGCCTGCAATGGGATCTAAATCTTTTCCTCCCACTATGGGTCATGGGCTCCTCCCTCATCTTCCCTTTGATCCCTGTGGGTCCCAAGAAAGTCTGGGCCCATGTGGAACCCTGCGTTTTGTGGATCAGAGAACCCCAGCTGACATGAAGGACCGAAGCTTCCTCAGGCCAGAGCTTCTCAATCATGGCAACCTGAAGAAGCGTGGACTCCCATTCCATCTGCTGCCATCTGGGGGAATTCTGGGAGTTGGGAGTCCCTACATCTTCAAGCTGTCAAGGCTGAGAAACGTTGACTTAAGACTCCCCATTTGCTTTTACCTGGGACATGACTTCGAGTGACCAGCTGTCAGTCATGGCCATGGGTTGCATTGGATTGGCAGGAATTTTGCTGTCTTTTTCGGACGGTCTGAGTAAGGTTGGTCCAAAAACGGTGGCCAGGTTGTGAAGCGACATCTTGTTGATGTTCTCTTTTTCAGCAACTCTGAAACAATAGATGGGATAGCAAGAGAAAAGAAAGTTAGGGTCCAACACAGTGGTAGTCAAATTGGGGGTCCTGACTCCCAAGGGGGCCTGTCCTGGGGGCAATGGAGCGATTTGTAAGGCCTTGTTTGCGAATCATGGCTCAGTTTCGGACACCGATATAAAATTAGAAAGTCTGGTTGTTTGTGAGAGTGAAAATATGATTCGCAATCGGGAAAAGGGACGATTAGGCGAGGCAGTTTAAAAGAAACACTATCCTAACTTATACATCTTGTCAGGTCAGGACCAAATGGGAAACAGGGGTCTTGAAACAGGCAGATTTGACCTCACATGTTCTGTTACTGATCCAAATATGTCCAAAATGCCAGGAGAATTTATGCAAATCCCCACTTTGAAAAGAAGCAATCCAGAGTGGATTTTTAAAAAAATCCCGTGGCAAAAAAAGAAATTACCCTTTTGCTCGTTTGTCAGAACACAATGCTTCCTCAAGGTCTCCCTCCTCCTCCAGGGCACTCATAGGACTCATCCGGAGCCGGCTGAGCCACAACAGTTTCCCATCCTCCGGACCCACCTGCTCAGGTAGGCATGGAGCGAAAGAATCATCCTGCCCCCAGTGGCCCACCTTCCCAGCAGCTCAGGAGGAGACTTGGGCCACCTGTCCTTGAAAGATCCAAGAGGCCTGCGCCTGCTCCATCCAAAGCCTGCCACAGGACAGTCCCCAGGGTAGCCTCTGCCCCACGCCCAAGTCTGGACTCCCAAGAGCCCAGAGAACCCATAGCCTCCTGCTACTGTCTCCATCCCCAAAAGGGAAGGCCAGAGCTCCCCTTGCCCCCCCTCGGCAAGAAGGCTGCTCTGCCAAGGGTGCCCTGCAGGGTCTCAGCCCTTATTCTCTCCTGGGCTCTTGGATCCCCCACGGCTGCCAAGGGAAACGGAAGCTTCTCCCTGGAAGGAAAGGCTGGAGACTGAAGGGGGGGGGGATGCTTGAGTGGAAGCCTCCAGCGCCTGCTGCTTCTTCTCCTGCGGGGCCAGGCAAGGGCTCGGCACATCCCGCAAGGACCCCGCCCCACTTCTTCCTACCATCGGCCACATTGACCGAGGCTCCGGAAGGTCCCTTGACAATGATGGCTGCTGGGAAGGCTGGAGGAAAGGAGCTTCGGCCTCACCTTTTCAAATGATCCAGGAGGAAAAGGAAGGTGACCAGGTTGGGCTCTGGAAGCGAAAGCAGCAAATTCAGCATACAGCTTTCTTTTGCCACCGGGTCGGACAACACTAGTGCAAGAGGTGGAGAAAAAGGTTCACAAGGGTTACAAGTGCAGATCCGGCTAATAACGCTCCCCCTGCCTCACCTGAGTCGTCAGCTAAGGTAAAATAGGAGAGTTAAGGAGGCATCTCTCCCTCCCTCTCTCTCTCTCTCTCTCTCTCTCATTTCAGCATGTGAGAGTCAGGAAAGGGAGCTACTGGAGGGAGCCTCTGCCTGTGGGAGACCAGGCCGAAGCCACCAAGCCTAAAAAGAGTGGAGGCATGGCAGCGAGGTGGACAAAAGCCAGGAAAACCTCCCCCAGGGAAAGGAACCAAGTTGTTAAGGGGACAAAAGGACAAAGTTGGGCCCTGAGCACATGGCAAGACCCTCCCCACCAAAACAACAACATGCAAGGGCTTTCAGGGATAAAAGGGGTCCCTGAAGCCTCCCCAACCTTTCTGAGTCATTTTTTGGATCCCAGACATGAGTCCCTAGCCTAGTTGTGAATGTGGGTAAGTGTGGAAGAGAGGGAGGGAGGGAGGGAGGGAGGGAGTGTGTGTGTGTGTGTGTGTGTGTGTGTGTGTGTGTGTAAGAGCAAATAGATATACTTTATAATCTGTAAATGTTTGCTGTTATTTTAAACTAGCCGTTCCCGGCCATGCGTTGCTGTGGCCCAGTCTGGTTAAATGGCCAACCAATTTGTGTGTAGATCTACACCTGCACACACAAACACGTACACACAACCACCGTATAATCCCCAACCTACCTACCTACTGTATTTCACCCTCTCCCCCTCTATCCCTCTACGTATTTCTCCCTCAGAGTATTTTATGTCATAAAGGATGACATAATACCTGTGGCTCACTGCTCTCTCTGTATCCATCTACCTACCTTTTAAACAATTTTTTACATTTCCGTTGCGTGTACCTGGCACAGGTGTGACATCTACACAATCTATATATATATCATTGGTGCCGTATTTGAAAGGAACGTTGCATGAAAATTTGGAAGCGATCGGTGCAGGACTTTTGGAGATTAGCGGTTTTGAACAAACTCTTGTTACATTTTTATTTATGTAGATTCACTGGGTTTCCGTGTATTCTAAAGAATGCATGCCTCCCTGTTCAATGTTCAGTTGTGAAGTGATTTCAGTGAGGCAATTTTCCAGGACTGAGTGTGTGGCCGTAAGCTGGACCTGAAAGCAGGGCGGCCAGCCTCTTCCCATGCTAGCTGACCACAAAGCAGCTGCAGCCCAGTTCTTCCTCCTTGGACCCGCATAATGCCACTACATACCAATGCCTTCAGCAAAGTTGGGGTAGAGTTCATCTGTGAAGAGAGGCTCTGGCAGCTCCCTAAAGTAGAGCTTGAGTGTTCCCGCAATGGCATTCACGTCCATCTCGCTCATCATGACGGAGACGTCTTTGTTATCTGCAAGGAGGACCGAAAGGCCTTTGCTTAGGCAGCTCACAACTCTCTTCTCTGACATCAAGTCACCACGGCAGGAATTTTCCAAGTCATTGGAAATCATGATTGCTTCCAAATCATAGTTTGTTTTATCCGGAGGTTTCCACATCTGCTTTAATGGCAATGCCTAAGGTGGGGTAGCTTGACATGATGACAGATAACACATTGAGTAGCGGAACCATTGGACAGATTGTGCGTCGTAGCAGAAGGAACAACAGAAGAGGACTTACCAATATGGAAAATATCTCAAGTTATGACATAGCCCAGAAACCAGCCGAGAACAACATGTGATGGACAGATGGCCCATGGAGTCACATTCTCAGGACTGACCATAGATCCCACAGAGTCGGCCTCCTCAGGGTGCCGTCGGCCAGACAGTGTCAGCTGGCCACCCCCAGGGGGAGAGCCTTCTCTGTGGGAGCACCTTCCCTTTGGAATGAGCTGCCCCCGGAGCTTCGCATAGTTCCCGACCTCCCGGCGTGCCCTAAAAAGCCGGCCTGGCTGGAACAAAATAACTTATTAATTTTAATTCCAAATTTATTTTATTTTATATCATAATGTGTAAATTGTTAATTTACACATTATGTTAATTTGTTGCTTATTGGATTCTTGATTTAATCTCTTTTTAACTGTTGTATTTTGTGTTTCTTATGTTGTACGCCGCCCTGAGTCCTTTGGGAGAAGGGCGGCATATGAATCCAATCCATCCAATCCAAATCCAACATGTTGTGCTAGAGAAACCACTGAACGGATTTCCTCTTAGTAGAATAGGAAACGTCGCAAGTAAATACTCACTAATATCAAAAGCTGCTTTCAAAGCCTGGATATCTGTGGCAACTCCAGAGACCCGGTAAATGCCCACCTCTTCCATGCCCCGACGTTCAATCTCTTCCACACACTGGCGCACAATATAAGGTACCTTGGATCGCTCTCTCCTAAAGAGGGAAGAAGCGGTTAGAGGAAGCAGGGGCCGCTTGGGGTGACAGCCCTTTGCTCCAGCTGGCCAGGTGGCCCCCCTTGCAGACCAGGAGCAGAACGGCTTCTTCATACGGAGCTATGGAGCACGAGGATTGGTGGCAGGGGTGGGTTTCTGCAGGCTCACACCTACTCGCGAGAGCCGGTTGGTGAAATTTAGAGAACCGGTGAGAGGGGGTTCCACCGGCGTATCTGGCCCGTCGCTGCCAGTGACCCAACGGAAAGGAAAGGAAAGGAAGGAAGGAAGGAAGGAAGGAAGGAAGGAAGGAAGGAAGGAAAGAAAGAACGAAAGAAAGAAGGAAAGAAGGAAGGAAAGAAAGAAAGAAAGAAAGAAAGAAAGAAAGAAAGAAAGAAAGAAAGAAAGAAAGAAAGAAAGAAAGAAAGAAAGAATTTATCATCACAATTGAGTTCAAAATTTTGGTTGCTAAGCAAGAGCGTTGTTAAATGAGTTTCACCACATTTTAAAAGGTGGCCACTCCCACTCTGTCACATGACTGCCAAGCCACGCCCACAAAATAGGCCACACCTACAGAGTAGGTTCTAAAAAATTTTTGAGACCCACCACTGATGGGTGGGGAGAATTCTGCCCAGAGAGGAACCGTTTCCTTCATCCCATCCCAAGCTTGGCTCTTTTCTGGCCCAGCATCATCAATGACAGCAAAATAATTCCGTGCATTTGGTGTAGAAAGTCCAGAATCGTATTTACTCAGCAACTTTAATGCTGCGACTGTTTGGGCAGTAACGAAAAATACAGATAAACCTTCGCTTGGTTTATTCAAAATACTGAATATAAATTTTCTGGGAAAGTTTTATGGATCACAGACAGTTTCCCCATCTTCCCTTTCTGGAGATATTGTGGAGTGGCAGAAGTTGCGCCACTTGGTAGTGAACCAAACTTCTTGAGGCCGGAAGTCCAAATTCCTTACACAGTTATTCAACTCTTCAGCAGGATTTTATTAAATGGAGGGGGTGGGCGAGAACCTTAAATAGCCATCATTTTAGTACCGTGTTTCCCCGGATATAAGAGAGGGTCTTATTTTCTTTTGACCCCCCCCCCCCCCGAAATAAGCGCTTGGCCTTATTTTTGGAGAGGTCTTATTATTTTTGAGGTGCAGGAGGGGGCAAGCGTGGTCACCTCACGGCTGCTGTAGGGTTGCAATATTTTCAAGGAGGGCTTATTTTAGAGCATGTGCTCAAAACCCCAATTGGGCTTATTATCCAGGGAGGTCTTATTTTCAGGGAAACAGGGTAATCCTTTCTCAATATTGCCACCACAATGTTTAAGAAGGGAATGGGCCTCCTCAGTTAGCTGGAGGGATTCAGCAGGGATCCTGAGGATCCCAGGCCAAGAGTGGTTGGGGCAGGAATCTCTTCTAGGGAGGTTGGAAGACTTTTGAGGGGGGAAATGGGGCCCCAAGGCCTGTAAGACCTAAGCAGCCCATTTCCCCCTATAAACCTCCAAAACCTACAAGCCTGCAAGAAAGCAGTTTGGCCCCACTCCCTCCAGAGGCCGTGAAATGGAAGCTGGTGGGCTCCACGTCCCCTCAGCCCACGTTAAGAGTAGCAGGAGCACCAAGTCCTCCTCCTGCCAAGCACAGCAGGACTTCAAGGCAGGGGAACTAGTGGGCTGAGGGACCGTCCATTGAAGAACTGGGATCGTTTCTCTACACAAGGCTTCCCCACCAGAGCTGGACATGGGTAGGAGATAAAACTACGAGGTGACAGGAACTGAGATCTGACCAGGCTCTTTCAAGGGGTCAAAGGTCTTCAGACATTTGGTGGAAATGATGAACCACGATTGTCAGGCCCAAAACAGCACTATTGTGTTCTCTCTGGTCTGTGGGCCTTAATTCTTAGGACCAGGACCAGGAAGACATAAAACGAATTTCCCTCTCTCTCTGCCCAACTTACTGATCATAAGTTAAAAATAACCCCACAGCAGATGAGAAAGGAAGGAAGGAAGGAAGGAAGGAAGGAAGGAAGGCACTTACTTGGTGACAACCCCAATCTTTACTCCAAATACCCCCGTTTGTTTTCGAGATGGCATCCTCTTGAGACTGAACTCTCTGCTTGTGAACTTCACGGAGAGCTTCACTTCGACCTTGAAAAGAGAGAAACGCTCGGTTCCTTGTTCCAGGTTATGCCGGACTCCCCCAGAGGCCAGGCGGCAGAAGGGAGCCGTGGGGAGAGGCCCCCATGCCCGGGGCCACAGAGGGCCACTCTGGCATTCTTCACCCACTAAGTCCAAAAGGAATAGAAACAGAAAAGCTACAAAAGAAGGAAGCATCTAAGGAAGAAAACCTAACTTAATTGATAAGGCTCCTTTTATAATTAAAATATGTCATTGGCCAGCAAATATTTTTCTGGTGTTTGCATAGTACAGTGATGGCTAACCTTTTTTGGCTGGAATGCCCAACCCCAGAAGTGCAATTTGTGCACCCCTTCGTTCATGTGCCCCGCCCACAAGTCCCATGCACATGTCCCTCCCAGCCACATAAGAACCTAAGAACCTAAGAACAGCCTTGCCGGAAGAGGCCACAGCCCATCCAGTCCAGCCTTCTGTCTCCCACAGTGGCTCCCCATTGGCTTCAGGGTCTTCCCAAGCAGATGTCTTCACCTGCTTATGATTCCCTGCAAATGGCATGGAGAGACATCCTGCCTATCTCTCCAACCCGGAGGGTGTCCTTAGGCATCCATCATGATCCCTTGTTCTCCATGAACTCGTCTAAAGATGCATCGTGGGCACATGAATGTGCCCACGCTGCGTCTCATGCATGAAACCCCCGTGCATGTGCATGCACAGCGGAGATCCAAAAACTAGCTGGCTGGTTGGAGGTGCGCACGTAATGTGCGGAGGAGCTGAACTGGGGTGATGGCTCGCGGGGCATCAGAGAGGGCGCTGCGTGCCACCTCTGGCACGTGCGCCATTGGTTCGCCATCACGGGCATAGTGCATAGTAACATTTCATAAAAGGTCAGTTTTTGCCATATGCCCTGCCTAAATAGCCTTTTCGATGATGGCTTTAGCTCTGACCGGTCCATGCTTTGCTCGTTTTACTTTAAAATGGTTTTCCAGGTATGGTTTCTTTGGGCATCAGCTGCTATCCAAACACGAGACCAATTCCTTTTGCAGGAGTTATAATGGGTTTGATTGAGCGAAGATGACTCTCTATTACTCATCATGAATGTAAGTGTAAGGAATTAGGCAGCTGATGGCTTCTTTTCAGCAAAGGTAACAGACTTCATTCTGACAAGAAGCATCGTGTGCAAGCCGGATGGCAGGACCATCGGGAGGGCTGGCAAAGAGGAATCTGCACCACAGATGCTGCGGAGTCTGTAGACTGAACCCCAAAGGCAACTGGGCTTCCTTGGCTTTTTTCCCCTTTGAAAACGTTTCACTTCTCACCCCTGTCATGGACAGATCACGCTCTCCTTCAGCTCGACTTTCCGATCGCTGCACCTCATTGCGGGGAGGCGGAACCGGACATTCCTATATGGTTCCGCCCCAGGCTCCTGATGGACCCGATAAGGTTCCAAAGGGAGCTTGGGCCAATTCCTGTGGACTTGCCCCGCGACTCGACTGAGGACCTAGTGGCCGCATGGTTAATTGCGGCCACGGGGGCCTTGGACCGAGTCGCGCCCTTGCGGCCTCTCTTGCGGCGACGAACCACCTGGGCTCCTTGGTTCACCGAGGGGCTTAGGGAGATGAAGCGCCACAAGAGACGCCTAGAGAGCAGATGGAGATCTTCTCGCTCCGAAGCCGACCGAACACTAGTGAGAGACCATATTAGGACTTACTTAGTGGCGTTAAGAGTGGCCAAACGTGAGTATTGTGCCACTCTTATTGCATCCGCAGATAACCGCCCTGCCGCCCTGTTTGGGGTGACCCGCTCCCTCCTTCAACAGAGGCCGCGGGAAGCCCCTTTACAGGGTCGAGCAGAGGAATTTGGGATTTATCTGCAGGAGAAAATCACTCGGATTCGGAACGAGTTACCCTCCATCGACAGTGGTCCAGTCGAGCGGGCCGAGGCTGATCTTGTGATACCATCTTGGGAGGAGTTTGATTTTGTTACCACCGAGGATATGGACAAGTTGTCAAAGAGGCTTAGGGCTACCACATGTTTATTGGACCCGTGTCCCTCCTGGCTTGTACTGGCATCCTGGGAGACGACACGAGGCTGGCTCCAGGGCATTGTCAACGCATCTTTGAGTGAGGGGTCCTTGCCTGCCGTCTTGAAAGAGGCGGTAGTGAGGCCCCTCCTCAAGAAGCCGTCCCTGGATCCAGCATTATTAGAGAACTATCGTCCTGTCTCCAACCTCCACTTTCTAGTGAAGGTTGTTGAGAGTGTGGTGGCCCAACAGTTTCCGCGACACTTGGAGGAAGTTGATTATCTAGACCCGCGCCAGTCTGGCTTCCGACCCGGGCACAGCACCGAGACGGCATTGGTCGCGTTGGTTGATGATCTCTGGAGGGCGCGGGATAGAGGACATTCCTCTATCCTAGTCCTATTAGACCTCTCAGCGGCTTTTGATACCATCGACCATGGTATCCTATTGCGCCGACTGGGGGGGTTGGGGTTGGGAGGCACCGTTTTGCGGTGGTTCTCATCCTACCTCTCTGGTCGGTCGCAATATGTGTTGACAGGGGGGCAGAGGTCGGCCTGGAGGCCTCTCATATGTGGGGTTCCTCAGGGGTCGGTCCTCTCGCCCCTACTATTCAACACATATATGAAGCCGCTGGGTGAGATCATCCGTGGTTTTGGGGTGGGATATCATCTGTACGCTGATGATACTCAGTTGTACATATCCACCCCAGACCACCCCAACGATGCCGTCGAGGTTATGTCCCGGTGTTTGGAGGCCGTACGGATCTGGATGGGTGGTAACAAACTCAAGCTCAACCCATCCAAGACTGAGTGGCTGTGGCTTCCGGCGCCCCGGTTCAGCCAGATTATTCCAACACTGGCCATTGGGGGCAAAACACCGGCCCCCGTGGAGAGGGCGCGCAATTTGGGTGTCCTCCTGGATTCCCGGCTGTCTATGGAAGATCACGTGGCAGCCGTGGCCAGGGGGGCGTTCCATCAGGTACGCTTGATGCGCCAATTGCGCCCCTTACTGGATCGGGGTGCCCTACGCACAGTCACTCAAGCACTCGTCACCTCTCGACTCGACTACTGTAATGCTCTCTACATGGGGCTTCCCTTGAGGTGCACCCGAAAGCTGCAGCTAGTCCAGAACGCAGCCGCGCGGGTGATTATGGGAGCGCCAAGACACTCCCACATAACACCTATCCTGCGCGAGCTGCACTGGCTCCCTGTGGTCTTTCGGGTGCGCTTCAAGGTCTTGACGACCATCTTTAAAGCGCTCCATGGCTCGGGGCCTAGTTATATGCGAGACCGCCTCCTGCCCCATACATCCCTCAGACCGATACGCTCCCACAGAGAGGGCCTCCTCAGGGTGCCGTCGGCTGGACAATGCCGACTGGCGACACCCAGGGGAAGAGCCTTCTCTGTGGCTGGGCCAGCCCTCTGGAACGACCTACCCCCTGAACTCCGCACCATCTCTGACCTCCGCCTCTTCCGCAAGTGTCTGAAGACACATTTATTCCATCTAGCCGGCCTAGCGTAACCCCCTGTATTGACCATTAGACAGTTTTAAATTTGGGATTTTAATTCGGTTTTTAGCACAGGTTTTACTAGAATAAGTTTTTTAAATTTTATATGTTTTGTATGTATTTTAACATTCCTGTGCGCCGCCCTGGGTCCGTTTGGAGAAGGGCGGGATATAAATTTAATAAAAATAAAAAATAAAAAAAAATGGACATGGCCAAATAAAGTGAAGATGGTAATAAAATGTATTAGTATAATAAGTAGTAATTGGATATGAATATTGAATGGCACCTATGAAAGGATGATGGGTTATATAAAGATTAATAAAAAAGAAATTATGATAAAAGACATAATTAAATAAAGTAGAAATACTGATAACAATGTCTGTCTAGGTATGGGTAATAACATGGGAAAACTGGATGTAAATTTTAAATTGTGATTTGAAAAAAGATTAGAAAATATTTTGTTACTAAATATTATTGATGCTTGGTTAGAATAGGCTATAAGGAACAGTGGTATTGGAGGGTATTCGAATTGGTAAAGGAGATGCCAGTATGTGGCTTATTTCGAAGTTTTGGTTTTGGTTTTACTCTGAAGGATGTGTAAACAATTATAGTCAAATAAGAATGGAGGTGTGATGAGGGTAATATGGATAAACATATTTGAACTAAAATACACGAAATAATATGACTCTTAGGTGACTGTGAAAGAGTCGCACGGAAATATTTTGTATCCAACGGATACACTTCCCAAAGTAGATAAGGAGGAGGATTTTTATGTTGTGTTTAAAATTAAAAATACATAAAAAAATTATTTTAAAAAAAGGAGAAAAAAAAGAAAACTGAAGAAGCTTCTTGGATGAGAAATGAAATGTTATCAAAGGGGGAAAAACCCCAAAAGAAGTCCCGTTGCCTTGTGGAACGAAGCCGCTTTGGGGCAACCCTGACCTGGATGGCTGAGAATCTCCCCCACCTGCCGCCCTCGTGCTCTGCCTCCTTACCCCGTTCATGAAGATGACGGTGCGTTGCCAGTCTTTGTCTTGCAAGGTTTGGGGATCCAGCTGAAGAAGACATTGAGCCAGAATTAAAAAAAAACCCAACTCAAGGGGCCAAATCAGAGACTCTGCCTTTATTTTACCTGACAAATCAAGATCACCTGGAAAAGAATCCTGCCCAGTTTTCTTGTAAGACAGAAAGTTCATAGTCCTGCACGGCATAAAATGGATCGGAAAATTCTCCTGCTTATGCTTTGGATCATTTCCACCCCGTGAAAAGGCTCAGGTGTTTCAGATACAGGTAGATTTATTGTGAGCCCCAAACCCTGGTCCATCTCCTTTTCTCACTGGAGCCACACCAGATTCCTGACAGTGCTGCCCAGCCTGTCTCCCTTGCCTGAGAGGGGATTGTCATGGGTGATCAGAGGCAATGACAGCTTTTGAGGAACCCCGAGCCAAGGATCGGGTGGGAGGGGATCAGCCTTCCAGGCAGACCAGACGGGAAACCACAACCAGATCAGCTGCTTCACTGTGAGGTTGCCTTAACAGACTCTTTTCTCTCTGAACTACGAGGAAATGAGGGATGGCCCCTCATGAGCCTCTTGCCCTCCTCCCCACTACCCAGCTGCAAGTGGTGCAGTATCTCATCTGACCATTCCACAGGCAGCATCTCTCCCCACCCCAAGGTCTCCCCCACATGCCACTACCACTGGTGGGACCTCAATGGGTGCCCAGCAGTAGGCTTGGCTGGACCAAGCCTGCTTTTCCGAGAGCCCAGATGCCACAAGAGTTAAGGGACTGGGCACCATTCTCTGCTGCAGATGTTTCCTGCTGCAATTTTGCAGACCTCCCACTTGACACCCCGATGCACAACATTGCCAGAGGTCTCCCCCCACTGCATCCCATTCCAGACATTTGGCGGTGCCCCAAACAATGGGCGGATGCAATCTCCAAGGACTCCTTTGCAGAGAGAAGCAGCTCGAGGTCAAGCAGCAGTGGCTGAATGAGAGGTAGCTGAAGAGGGGGCAGTTTTCCAGGCACAATCGGGTTCAGTGCAGAGAATTAAAAACTACTCTGGTTATTCTCGCCATGCATCAAATCTATATAAATACAAATGTAACAAGAGTTTGTTCAAAACCGCTAATCTCCGAAAGTCCTGCACCGATCGCTTCCAAATTTTCACACAACGTTCCTTTCAAGTACGGCACCAATGATATATATAGGTTGTGTAGATGTCACACCTGTGCCAGGTACACGCAACGGAAATGTAAAAAATGGTTAAAAAGGTAGGTAGATGGATAGAGAGAGAGCAGTGGGCCACAGGTATTATGTCATCCTTTATGACATAAGATACTCTGTCCATAAGATTCAAGGAGAAATACAGCAGGTAAGCAAGTAGGTATAGGGATAGAGAGGGGGAGAAATACAGTAGGTAGGTAGGTAGAGGGAGAGAGGGAGAAGGTAGGTAGGTTGGGGGTTATACGGTGGTTGTGTGTATGTGTTTGTGTGTGCAGGTGTAGCTCTACATACAGATTGGTTGGCCATTTAACCAGACTGGGCCACAGCAATGCGTGGCTGGGAAGGGCTAGTGCTAAATAAAGCAATGGGGAAATGCAGAATTTGCAAACCCCACTACAGTCAACAATCTCTCAAAAGCCACCCTGCCTGAAAGGGAGGCCTGCATTCCTCTCTCTACGCACCCCAACGTTTGGAAGGAAGTGGAAAAGTGAGAGTTTGGGGGGAAATTCCGGAAAGCTGGAAAGTTAAGTGACCCCCAAAGCCTCCCTGCAAAAGTGCACATTTTCAATCTGCAGCGGGGAATATGAAATAAACAATGGCGACCTCAACCAAGAGTACATAGTCCTTGACATGACTCTTTGAAGTTAGGCTGGACCCCAAAAACATACTTGCAATCCAGATTTGAAGTTATGACAGCCTCCCCCTCCCCCCCCTCCATGGACACGTAATCACATTTGGGGTGCTGGGGTCACCCGACTGTGATTCATGAGGCTTTTCCCTCAAAACCGGAATTGGCTTCTGGTTTCTGGCAAAAAAAACACCCATCTGCTTAATAACTGTGGCATTCACATAAGGATTCACTGCAGATTCACTTAACAGCCATGGTGATCTGCTTAATGGCAGCTGTCAATGAGCGTTGTAAAATCCGATTGATCCTCTGATGACCCACTTAACAACAGCCACAATGTATGACTGTACTTCTGGGCTCAATTATGGTCGTAAGTCAAGGACTGTCTGTGTATGCCCATTTTCATTTCAGGCCAAGTGGCAATTGAATGCGCCCATTCCTCCTTGGCCTGCAGCTCCAAGCCCCCCCTCCCACACACACACCTGGATTTGGCCTTTGCCCATAATGCGGTCGGTGGTCTCGCCGTCTTCTTTGGTGAGCTTGCTCTTGTGGTAGCACTTCTCGTAGCACAGGATGCGCAGCGTCTGGGAGCCCTCCAGCTCTATCTCAAACTCCTGCGGGGAAGAAGGGAAAAGCCATGGAGCAATGGGGCTCAGGCTGCCCTTTCCTTTCACTGACAAGAAAGGCCTTGCGCTTCAGCCCCCCCCCCCCAAACTCTTATTTCAGAAGAGCCCACAACGACCCCCCAAGACCACAAACTCTGGACAGGAAAGAACAGCCACAGGAGTCTCCTTCAAAGCATTTGAGAGGTCCTGCGCACTGCGCCGGCCTCGAATTGGGATATTCTGCCCAATCCTTTGCGGCTTTCTTTCCAAGACTCACTGCGGCCTCCCTCCAAAGTCCTTCAAACTCCCTCAGCACAGCGCCTTCCTTGCCAGGCGCCCCAGGGACCCTGAGACCGAGTGTGCTACGTCTCCCAACACAGCTGACAAGCAGCCCTTTCTCTGAGCCAGGGGCAGAAGTCAGTGACTCCCTTTCAAGGCCGGCTACGAAATGCATTTTCTTAAATCACGATAAAAGCGGTTTGAGAAAAATAAGATTCTAATGCAAACTTGGAAAAGAACCACCATTTTCTTTAAAAGCTGGACAAGATGGTACTCATGGTAGAGTAGGAGACCAATGGACACCAAGGGAACTAACTAGACAGATTACTTAAGGAACCAATGTAAGGATTAAACAAGATAAGATTATAGTAAATTTGAGATAGAAATCTCTGTATAGTTACAAGCAATAATTGATAAGTTAGACTGGGATGAACTTAACCTTCAATTTAGGGGACTAGATATTTCCCCAGTAGGTTTATGTATCTTTCTCCAGCTACCCTTATCCTATTTCTGTTGATTGTGTGGCTTTATGTTGTAAATGCTAATAAAGATTTAATTAAAAAAATAAATAAATAAAGAGCAATTGATCTGTAAAGCAGCCTTCCCAGTTTTCCTTACAAAACCAAACGTTTGTGCTTTAGTGTATAAATGGCTCTTATTTCTGCTCTCCCCTCCTTCCCACCATCCAAGGGAGGATCTCTTAGGTCCACCTGAATCCCAAAAGCCCCCCCCCCCCCCGTCCAGCCAGGGCACAAGACAAGGAGGAGGTGCCTGAAAGCTCATCCACACAGGTGCATAGAGCCCCCACCTTCACCCCCCCCCAGCAGTGCTCCCACCTACCTCGTTCCAGTTGGGCTCTGCGGTATCTCTGCAAACTCTCGTTTTGGCCTTGTTCACAAAGTAGCCGAAGGAATCCACTTCCAGGGTGCAGTACAAGCCTGTTGAAGAGACAGAAGCCACAGCTCCAGGAAGGGTCCCCTGGGGCTGCAGGGGGGGGGGTGTCTCTGCCAACGGGGCACACTGGGCAGCCCTTGGATCAGGAGGGCACGTCGCTCCTTGGGCACCTTCCATGGGCTTCCTTGCACTGAGCCCCCCCCCTGCCCTCCCCACTGGGACTTTAAGTCAGACCTTGGAACTGAGGCCCAATTTTAAGCACCGAGGGGGGGCTCTCCCTCCCATTGGCCCACCTGCCGAGCATCTACACTCACTGGAGCTCTGCTTGAAGCCGGTGGCTGAATGGACAATCACGTTCAGGAATCCGTAGAGGCCGCAGAGTTCGTCATCTGTCTCAGAAGGAAAGAAGGGATGACCGGGGCAGCTGCATGGGGCGCCCCAGAGCAAGGCAAACATTCTGCATGGAGGGGGGGGAGGGGGGAGATTCACCCGTTCGGAGCAGACAGCTGGGTAACCGTCCGGTTGTTGCACGTACTTCTATGAATTTTCGTCTTCCAATTGTTCCAAACAAACCTTTTGAAATCCCTTCCCAAATCCACGGATCAGGTTCCAGGGAGCCCTAAACTTCCACTGGTCGTTGGGATCGGAAGCCCCAATCGAGGTGGCCGTAACTGAATCAAATCCAATTTCATGCCTTTGGGGGGGGGGGGGGGGGGGCATTAAGCGAACCACCATGCATGTTGTGAATTACGTGGTTGTTAAGTGAATCCAGCTTTCCCCATTGACTTTGCCTGTTGGAAGTCAGTTGGGAAGAGCACAAGAGGACCACCCTGTCAACTGTCACAGAGACATGCCGGTTGCCCAGAGTCTGAATTTTGATTGTGTGACCGCAGGGATGTTGCGGAGGTCTTAAGTGTGAGGACTGGTTGTAAATCACTTTTTCAGGGCCGTCGTATGTTCGGACAGTCCCTAAACAAATGGTCGTAAGTGGAGGATTACCTGTAGTACAAAAGCTGTTTCTCATCAGAAGGCACCAGACTCTTTCCAGGGGCCGCAGGGAGGGGCTCTCTGAGAACCACAGAACGGGAGGAGGACCCCCTCCTAAGGCCTGACTCCCCCCTTCCTCCCAGCCCCCCCCCTTGGGGACGAGGGAAGCCCACTCAGTCCAGGAGCCCCCCTGACCTCCTGCTCCAAAGGGCACCGCAAGGGCTGGGCAGAGGGAGCCTGGCTCCGTTCCGCAGTGGGAGAAGCAGGCAAGAGATCAGCGCAATTCTCGCACACTGACCTTCTTTGTTAATTGTGAGAGGAATGTGATGCACCGTCTGAAGCTTCACACAAGAATTTGTCAGCATCTGGAGTTCCACCGATGTCAGCGAAAAGCTTTTGAAGCCTGCAGTTGAGAGGAGATGGACATGCTTGGGGCACGGAGACTCCTTGGCTTGGAAGCAGGAAAGGACCATCCTGGGATTTGGGAATTCCTGCCGGAAACACCTGGGACACACGCACCCCTTCCATCTGTGTGGACAATGCAAAGCCTTCGGCCCAGGGGCCCAGGCGCCTTCCCTCGCAGCAAGAAGCCTGCCCTCCCCCAGGACCCATTCGGCAAAGAGGCCGGGGGGGGGGGGGAGGACACGGAGCCTGATGCCCTTGAGCCGCAGTGGAAGGAGAAGCGCTAGGCAAGAGTTCTGCAGCCAGCAGGGACCACGTGCAAATCCAGCCCCACACCCACCTTCGCCCTTCCCCAGCCCATGCAAGGGGAAGATGCACCCCCCTGGCCTTGGCACACCCCAAGTGCCACCTGGCCAACCCCCAGGGAGAGGACCCTGCTGGGGCACGTACATTTCTTCTGCTGCTCTCGGACGATCTCTCGCCACTCGGCCCGTTCGTAGTCGGAGGAGATGAGGAAGGTGTAGCTCTAAGGGAGAAGCAGCAGGTTGCAACACAGAGAGACCTTGCATGGTTTTATCCAAAATCTACTCTAGGAGTTTCCTGCTTGATAACTCAGCCTCTGCTGCTTCAGCTTTACTGAAATAATTCCAACGCGATGCCTAACACATGGATCCCAAGACACGTAAACCTATCCATCGCATAATCCACTACGCAAAACTACACCACGAACAATAACGAAGAGTATGAAATAATAGCCACGAAGTATACAAAGTGACAAAGGAAGAGAGAAGCAAGGAGGCTTTTGGGGGGACTCTTGTTTCATAAAAGTTTGGGCAAATTCTCCACCCAGACGTTTTGCAATGGACTCATCGGCGTATTTAATACCCTTCTGGAGAATGCTGGCAGTCTTTGCCTTACATGAGCCATGGGGGCGCAGTGGTTAGAATGCAGTACTGCAGTATTGCAGTACTACAATTTTGCAGATCCAATCCCACCAGGCTCAAGGTTGACTCAGCCTTCCCTCCTTCCGAGGAGGATCAAATGAGGAGCCAAATTGTTGGGGGCAAGAGGCCGACTCTGTCAACCGCTTAGAGAGGGCTGGAAAGCCCTGTGAAGTGGTGTGTAAGTCTAAGGGCAACTGCTATTGCTACAGCCACAGTCAGGCCTGGAGATTCTGCCGCTAATCAAGACCAGTTTTGTTAGGCCCATCACTGCAATTGCTCAATGAGTTGTGTGAAAATCCAGCTTCCGCCACTGACTTTGCTGAGAGATGGTTGGGAAGGTCTGTTAGGAGTATAATCCTAGTGTTGGGTTGGCAATATATATATAAGCCATAATTGAAAATGGTATCTGTCACTTTAACTGATACAGTGTAATGTAATTGGCTGCTGCTTCCTCAATCAGCCATAAGAGGGAGCCAGAAGCACTGTTAGATGCGGATCTTTGAATGGAGACTCTGAATGTCATTGGTTAGATCAGCAGAGCAAGGAGGATCATGGATTGAGCCTGTAAGCCAACTGTTTGAGTTATAGACTGTATTTTGATTCAAGACTAACTATCGCTTGTTTGTGAAGTAGTAGTTTACTTTATTTTCCACTGCAAGTAAGAGTCTGCTTGTTTTTACCATCGGTGTCTGTGACTAATAGTGTGAATATCTAGCAACATATCTCTTGCTGCAATTCCGTTGCACATCTCTCAGTCTCTGAGAGCCACATCCTTTGCCCCTGTTGGGAGACAGAAAAGTTGTGCAGCGGAATGTGCACCTAGAGAAATGTTACTAGTACACACACGCAAATAGTAGCTCAGACACTGTTAGTAAAAAACAATTCGCTTTACTGGTGTTGTAAAACTAAACTACTGCTTCACAAGCAGTGATAGTAAATTGAGTCAAACAAAGTCCTTAACAAACAAACAATTGCTTACAGTCGCAACTAACGATTCTTCCTTCTTTCAGTCAGTCACAGCAAACAAGCAGATAGCAATCAGTAGATAGACGATCAAGCAGAGAGACGATCAAGCAGATTGCGCTCTGCTGACTTCCTCTTATTGCCGAGATAATTACAGTCTCTAATTGCATTCAAACATCCTTAAAGCAACAAAGACCATTTGTCATCATGGTATATATATATTGCCTACCCAACACTAGGAGTCTACTCCTAACAGCCCCTGAGCTGGGAAAGGGCTCCAGGCGCTTCTACAAATAGCCCTTGGCCTTGGGAAATGGGCATGCATGACGGGCCACCCAGGTGGGTTCTGAGAGAAGCCCAGATGAGGGAGCTTTGCACACCACCAGCTTAGAAATCCAGAGGACACTCACTTTGCCGTTGCGATTGTGCACTCGGAAGGCCATGTTAGGAGACATCAGGAGAAGCAGGGATTCCTGTTCAGACAACTTCTTCTTCAACCTCTCCAAGTTCTTGCTTCCCTTGTTAGCTTTCTGAAGGGGGGAGAGAAGCTCAGATAAAGGTTGTTGTTGTTCTCCTCTGTTCACAACTCGAGGGTTGCGGGGGACCCCGACTGTTGTTTCCTCCAACGACACGGGGTCTGAGCAGGGGTCTGCTTCCTCACAGCCCATCAGGCCTTCTTAGGCCGAGTTCTCCTCCTCCATCATCCGGAAACAGCAGCAATTGGGGGCTCTGATATCCAAGTGCCCGGAGCCCAGAGGAGGAAGGAGAGGGGGACTTTTTCTTGCCTCCCTAGTCAGACCCATCAGCACAAAGAAAACGACAGGAGTCTGCCGCACTAAAGAGATGAGGGTTTCCACAGCACCCCATGTGCTCAGCATTCCTCGTGGACCATTCTAAGCCCCCCGGCCTTGGTGTGCAGGGCTCCCATTAGGCCAGCGATGGCAAACCTTTTTAGGCTCGCGTGCCATAAAGGGGGGGAGTGCGGGGTGGGTGGGTCATGTGCTGGTGTGCCACACCCATAATGCAAAGAACACACACCCAGTGCGCATGCGTGCATGACAGATGCTCCCCCTCCCCATTTTTAACATGCTTTTCTCGCCCTCCCCAGGCTCTAGAGGCTTTATAGGAGCCCCCCCCCCCCTCCAAGGCTTCAGGAGCTTTCCGGAAGGCTCTGGAGGACTAAAAACAGCGCTACGAGCAAACTGGAAGTGACTTCCGGTTTGCTCGCAGCATCATTTTTAGTCCTCCGGGGCCTTCCGGAAAGCTCCTGAAGCCTCCGGAGGGCCTCTGGGGGGTGGGAGTGGGCTGTTTTCGCCCTCCCCAGGCTCCTATAAAGCCAGGGGAAGGTGAAAAATGGATTAGGCCCATGATGGCAAACCTATGGCACAGGTACCACAGGTGGCACGCGGGACCATTTCTCAGGGCACGCAAGGCGTTGCCCTGTCAGCTCCAGCATGCATGTATGCGCTGGCCAGCTGATTTAGGCCTTTTGAGGCTGTTTCTTTCCCTCTGGAGGCTTCAGGGAAGCTCCTGAAGCCTCTGGAGGTGGGAAGTGGAGGCTGTTTTCACCCTCCCCAGGCTCCTAGAAAGCCTCTGGAGTCTGGGGAGTGCGGAAAAAGCACACCAAAAGCAGGGGGTCACGCACATAGCATTATGGGTGTGGCACCCCCATGCACGACACCCCCCCCCCCCCGTGCTTCCCCCACTTTTGGCACGTGAGCCAAAAAATGTTCGCCATCCCTGCACTAGGCTAACCCTCCTCAGAATGAAGCCGTTGTTCAGCTGCCTGGTTTGCTTTAAGGGTGGTTAGCTACCCAACTCACGCCAGGCCTTCACAAGGAAGGAGCCACAGTCGTTCTTAATCTGAAGCATGTCAGTGGGAAAGAGGGGACAGCCTGCCACCCAAAGGGCTTCACATCCCTCCTCCTACCTTCTCACGTTGGATGTCGCTCTTGAGTTGGGAGATCTTGATCTTCATGGCATCCAGCTCCTCATCTGGCACCAGAGCGATGTTTGGCATCGCCTCCGAGTCATCCACCATCTGGAAGCTGAGATCCGAGAGGGGGATGTACCACTTGCAGTCATACTGCTGGCTCTTCCTGCAAAGGGGAGAAGGGCGAAGAAGGTGAGCCACTCATCCCTGACCTCACCTGCCCCCAGCAAGAGAAGCTGAAGCCAACCGCAGGCATTTGCTTTGGGGAGCCGCTGGCGGTGGTGGTGGTGGGGATCTCTCTTGCACCCCGTTTCGAATTGCTCCCCTTTCTCCTTCACTACCTTGAAACCCCCGAGCCTGGATTTTGTGAACCTATCACTCAAACCCAACACCACCCCAAAAAAAGCTGGAAATAGCTAAAAATTTGCTAGATTTGGTTGCAAAGAAGCATCTCCTGGACAGTTGCAGGGATTTTTTTGGGATACCTCATAAAAGCATAACTTTCCAACGATGCAAACTTTCTTTGCAATTTCTGCCTCAAAAACATCACATAAACTTCAAAGCTGCAGGGCCAGAGGTGCAGAACCTCTGGGGGTTGGTCAAGGACCCGGGCTCTCAAGTGGAGTTCTCCCTCCTCCCTTGGAAAGAGAGACCCCCAGCGTGGTTCAGAAGAGCTCTTCTGGGCCCTGGGCATTCATCCCCAAGGCGGCTCTCCCAGGGCCTCTTTCCTTCCATCCAATCACAGCTTCTTCTGCCCCCCCTCCCCCCATAACTGCACCCAGGTGGGGCTCACCCTCCAATCTGCTTCTTAAGCTTGGCACACAGGAAGAGATCCGTGAAGAGAAAGACGTGACGCAGCTTCCGAGATCCCTCCACCAGCTCCACCATGAAGCTGTCCTTCAGGAGTTGCCGATGCTGTCAAGAAGAGGAGTCGGGCCAGTTAGCTAGGAAAGAAGGGGCAAGCAGGCCACACCCCACTGGGCCTTTTTTTTTTAGAGGGGGCACCCAATGGTATCCTCTGCCAGTCTGGGGAAGGAAAAAGTGGCCCACAGGAAACCACAATCCGACTATGGAGGAACTCAGCAAAGATGACAAGGCAACACTTCAATGTTGAGCTGTTAAACCAGGGACCTAAAGATGCGAGCAAAAGGCAGAGAAGGGCAGCCAAGAGATGACCCAGTAGGCAAAGCGGGAGTGGTGCAACTCCTGTCCCCAGGAGAAAGAAGCCGCTACCCTGAAGATGCCGGGTTAAGAGCAACCTCTTGACTACCCAACTTCTCCCCAAAGCAGTCCAGGCGGACTCAGAGGTACCGTATTTTTCAGAGTATAAGACGCACCTTCCCCCCCCCCTAAAAGAGGTGAAAATTTGGGTGCATCTTATAGACCGAATGTAGCCCCACCCACCCACCAGCCCCCACCCTTTGGCCTCTGCCTCCCAGCAATCTACCTCCTTGCAGCAAACGGGGAAAATGGGGCTTGCAGAGGCGGCAATAGACTATGGCAATCCCTGCAGCCGGAAACAGCTGATGATCGGGAGGCCCATGCTGAAATTGAAAGTGAAACTTGCTGTTTGCTCCACAAGGCAAATTGCTGGGAGGCAGAGGCAGATTTTTTTTTTCTTGTGCTAATCAGGCTGTTTGCTGCAAGGAGGGGAGCCAATAACTATAAATGCCTATAGAATGTTCAAATTATTAGACTTAAAAAAAATAAAACTGTCTTATTATTGTTCTAGAAAACTTAACAAAATGAAGCAGCTTTTTAAAATAAATGCTTGATCTGAAGAGCTCCAGTGCTTTTGCATCTTCTTTTAAATAGCAGAGAATAACGTATACTTCCAGAAAGCCACATCAATTTTAACAGCTTCTGTCCAAGTATAGTCTCAAATGTAACAGTGTCCTGTTGTCTAATTAGACACTGACTTAGCCATGTTTAGAGTAGATCTATTTAAATAATTGGGAGGAGTTAGTGTGACTACATTTAAGAAAATTTTCTGGCTTAATATGCTGCCATAATGTACATTTCTCCAATTCTTTGCTATTTCTATGGGTCGGGCACACATGCACAGAAATACACCACAAACAGTGTATATTGTCTGTGCTGTTTGTTGCAAGGAGGCAAATTGCTGGGAGGCAGATTTCCCCCCCTTGTTTTCCTCTTTAAAAGCTAGGTGCGTCCTATACTTCGGAGCGTCTTATACTCTGAAAAATATGGTCGCTCATGACAGACGAGGGTCACAACCTGCTTTTCTAACTCTTTATTTCTAAAGTGTAAAAACCTTCAAATGAAGGAGAAATCAGCCCTAATCGGGACGTTGTAACCTGGTTGTGTAATGATGGGACCATGTTTGAAGGACCTCAAGTCCTGATGGCAGCTCAAACCAAACTTCGACTACTTTTTGTCCACCGGCAACTCTCCATGCTCAATGCTGCTGCGTAACTTCCCATCCATAAAAACTCAAACCAGGAGAGTCGTTCTATTCTTGGGTTTTAGGTTTTTGTGGAAGTCAACTGGCTGAAATTCAACCCACAGAAATATTTCCTAAGTCGGTGATACTTAAAAACAATTATAGAGCTCAATGCTCTCAGTACCTTTGAAACTGCCCAGTTTATGCCTCAGGCTCTGGACAAAACTCTAGAAGTGCTGATGTTTTATTCCAAGCTGAGAATACCTGGAACCGACGCTTCGAACTTGCCCTACTTTCTACATCACAGATAAATGGAGAGCCAGGAAGAAAGATGATGCCCAACCCCTCCCCACCCAACCTTCTTGGTCACAGCCTTTGGAAGGTGAGGAAGGTTCACCTGCTAAGCAGCCATCACTGAGCTGCTGAAGGGTCTTTGCTCCCCACTGAGTTAGCGTGTCCCCCCAACCCTCCCCACACCAGAAGTCTTCCGTCCCATTTCTCTCTGCAGTCACTGACTCCCTTCCAAGGTGGCAAAGCCTAAGAGATCTTACACACCTGGAGCCACCATCAGGAGTTTGTCAGGATTTTGAATTTTGATAGAGAGCAAGAAGATAAACAATTTTACAAACTATGGGACTTGTTTTACCACTGGCTAGAGAAGAAGGCATGGAAATGAAAAGTGCTGGAGAAAATTTCTTAGCAGTGTAATAGCAATTGTAGGAGAAAGGTGATGCTATAAAGATATTTTGGTGTTAAATAGATCAATAATAATGTGAGGAAAGATTGGTATATACACGAATTGAATATTTTGAATACTTTGTTCAAAAATGAAGGATTGATGTTGGTGGCTGAATATATAATAATGAAAACGTGTATCTGATGGATGATTTGTGATCGTATATATAATAGAAAGTAATGATGTATAATTATAAATGGATGGAAACCTCCTGCTTATTTGCATTGTAAAATTAATAGAATGAGATGGGTGATTACGTAAAGTTATACTGTTATTAAATGGACAATTAAGGATGTAAGGGAATAACCCCTGCTTCAAATGAAGGAATATTAACTGTCACTGAATACAGGATGCATAAGGATAGGGATGGATTTATGTATATTGGATCGATATTTAGTGACTGCATATGTAATTGAAATATTGAAACACAAAAATCTTGGAAGCAAACGACATGCTAGGCATAACTGATGAGGATGTTATAAATTTATATGTTTGTTTTGTTTTTGTATAAAAATAAAAAAAGCCTTCAAAAGAAGAATTTTGTCAGGAGGGAATAGAGGGACAGCTGGGTGGGGGGTGGGGGTGGACTTCAGCCTCTCTCCCTCCCCAGGGGCAGACAAGAGGAAGGCAGCATTGCAGAGCTGGGGTGGAAAGGAGGGGCTGCCAGGCCGGGTTTCTTCCATGCTTAGGCGCAAGTGAGGAAGCCCACCAGGGATTCCGCCTTGGCATTCTCCGATTGCCCAACGAGGGAACGGAAGTCACCTTCAGGCAGGGCGTGTCAAATCCTTCCTTGTGGCAGAAAGTCTAAAGTAGGCAGGACCGTCCTTAAGCTATTTTTATGGCTCACCCGTGACTTTTATTACTTTGAGATCCCTCCATAAGGACTCGCCTGCTGCTGAAGAAATCCCGGGAGAGGCAGTTCAGTATTAAAATGGAAAAGTTGAAAGAAAAGTCCTTTTCACCCACATTACTATGGCCGGTTAAGCCAACATGGTTCCCTTTTTCAGTTGCTCCCAACAAATTCAGAGAAGCCCTTTGAAATGTCCAGGGCCCTCAGGCTCAACTAGGACCTATGGCACGCGTGGCACACCGAGCCATTTCTGAGGGCACGTGAGGTGTTGCCCGTCAGCTCCAGCTGATTTTCGGCCTTGATTTTCAGCAGTTTTTTGTCCTCTGGAGGCTTCAGCGAAAAATGGACTTACTGGGACCATCGGAAGTTGGAAAATGGGCTGTATCCGGCCTCCGGATGGCCTCTGGGAGGGGGGCATTTTCACCCTCCCCAGGCTCCAAGAAAGTGGTGTGTGTATGCGTGGGGCAGCGGGGTGGGGTGTCACACACGCATGGGGGTGGGGATTAAATTATGGGGGTGGGCACCCAAGTGCGTGCAATATTGCACAAGCGTGTGCTTTTGGCACTTGAGGCAAAAAAAGTTCTCCATCACTGAACTAAGAGGTTGAAAAACACCCTGGAAGGAAGCCATGGAAAGCCCCACTCCCATATCACCCCAAGGGACCTTATAGGGCAGTGATGGCTAACCTTTTTTTCCTTGGGCGCCAAAAGCGTGCATGCGCTGTTGTGCAGGCTCACGTGCCCATACCCATAATGCAATGCTTCTCCCACACGCCCCTTCCCCAGCACATCCGTGTGTGACACCCCCTCCGTGCTCCTCCCCTCCCCTTCACATAGGCGCTCGACCCCCACCCCTGTGCTCGCCTTGCGGATGTGTGTGCAACACCCCCCACTTTCGGCCTCAGGCCCCAAAACAGCGCTGGGGGAGGGGAGGGAAAGCCTTGCATCTCAAAACAGCCTTGAGAGGGAGGGAAACACCTTTTCCCAGCGCTGCCTTGCGATGGGAGGCTTCTCAAAACAGCACTGTTAAAACAGGGCTGCTTTGCGGAGGGAGGACCTTCCCCTTCTCAGGGATGCCTTGCGATGCCATCCTGAAATCTCAGGAGGGAGAAAAACATCCAAAATGCAAACTGGAAGTTGATTCCCGAACTTCCGGTTTGCAGGTTGGGTTGTCTTTCGCTCTCCGGTGGCTTCAGGAAAGCCTCCAGAGGGCAAAACACAGCGAAAAATGAAAGCCAAAATCAGCTGGCCAGTGTGCACATGCGTGCTGGAGTTATCAGGGCAACGTCTCGTGTGCCCTACGAAATGGCTCCGTGTGCTACCTGTGGCATGCGTGCCATAGGTTTGCCATCACAGTTAGTCAAGCTGAGGAAGACTTTACTTCATCTTTTATTTCCATAATATTTGGAAGCAGAACCCGTCCAAAGTCCCGTGTTTCTAGGAGGAGGAATAGTTATTTCTTCTGATTATGTCTTCACTTCCACAAGAAAACCGGTAGCCTTTCTAACCGAGCTGGTTGGAGGTGTCTGGCCTATCGCATCTGTTCCCTTCAGGGAAGGGTGGCAGAGACTGTGAGGGCTTTTTTTAAACAACCACAACAACCACAACAACCACACAGCCGATGGAACCTGCTTCCCTATGGCGGGAACCCATGATTCCCACCCTCTGAGGAATCAGGTTCCCTGAGCTGAAGAGCAGCAGGTCAAGGCTCTTTCGGGGCTCTCCTGTCACGCTTCCTTGGTCAACCGGCCAAGAGGAAGCAATGGCCGGACAACCCATCTGGCAAGCCATGAAGTCTCCCTCTCAGCAGCAAGGGCAGGCAGGAGATGGGCAGCCGAGGAACAAGCACGGCGAGGGAAGGCCCACTGGGTGTCAAGGGATACGCAGCTGGGTCTACACTAGTAGCAAGTGAAAGGAAGAGGGACTTTCCTGAAATCAGTTGCCCCCCGCGGTGGATCTGGGCCGTTTGGTTGGTGGCTTATACAGCGATTGTTACCTTTCCTCTTTCAGCCAGTCAAACTATTGCCAGCAAGACGTTTTTAGGGTTAGAAGCAGAAGACAGGAGCCCTTTGAAAAAGAAGACCCTCTAGGCAAGCTTTGGGTGGAAGTATCTCCAGTTAAAATAAGTTTTGGTTGCCACGATGTAGAAAAGATGCTGAGACTCTAGAAAGAGTGCAGAGAAGAGCCACAAAGAGGATGAGGGGACTGGAGACTAAAACATATGAAGAACGGTTGCAGGAACTGCGGATGTCTAGTTTAATAAAAAGAAGGACCAGGGGAGACATGAGAGCAGCCTTCCAATATCTCAGGGGTTGCCACAAAGAAGAGGGAGCAAAGCTATTCTCCAAAGCACCTGAGGGCAGAAGAAGAAGCAATGGGTGGAAACTAATCAAGGAGGGAAGCAACTTAGAACTGAGGAGAAATTTCCTGACAGTTAGGACAATTAGCCATTGGAACAGAAGTTGCCTCCAGAAGTTGTGAACGCCCCAACACTGGAAGTCTTTAAGAAGATGTTTGTCTGAAACGGTATAAAGTTTCCTGCCTAGGCAGGGGGTGGGACTAGAAGACCTCCACGGTCCCTTCCAACTCTGCTATTGTATTGTATTGTATAAATATCTGTTAATCTGCAAATCCCTCTTCAGGAAGCACCCTTGAGGTTGCCATCCAGCGGCTCCAGCAGATGTCCAGCAGGCTCAAGGCATTTTTGAGGCCACCAACATAGAAAACTCCCCAAGGGCGACATTCCAAGCATTCATGGGTAACCGAACTCCAAACAAGGAGCTTCTCCTGTCCGCCCCCTCAAGAGCTCCAGGGTCAGGCTCTGGCTGCAGCGAATGAGAACAGCCCGCAGAGCTGACTTTTTCAGCTCAAATGGAGTTTAGGATGCAAAGCTTCCCATTTTCCTGCCTGCAGCAAATGGGCATAGAAAGAGCTCTGGGAAGTACCAGCACCGCAGCTTTTTATTGGTTCAGACTTGTCTGGACGAAGAAAAGCCAAAACTGGTTTGTTCTGGTGGCAAAGGAGGGGCGGGGAGCCCACAGAAGTACGGCATCTGTTCTGTTCGCCAGCTCCCCCCCCCAAAGCCCCCTCACCTCTCCAATAGTTTCGGGTCTACGGTGATACTTGGAAAGACTAGAGAGATGCTAGAAGGCCAAGAAGCCACCTTCTTCTAGGGCAGTGATTGGCTAACCTTTTTGTTGTTGGGCGCCAAAAAGATGAGCGCAAGCGTGCAACAGCCCACACGTGCCAGTCTCCGAAGTGCAAACCTCCCCAGCCCCCCCGGACGCCCTCCGGAAGCAGGAAATGGATCGTTTCCAAACTTCCGGTAGGCCTGTTGGGACCATTTTTCACCCTCCCCAGGCTCTGGAGGCGTTCCTAAAGCTTGGGGAGGGCAAAAACGGCCTCCCTTGGCCCTCCAGAAGGCTGAAAATCGGCTGGCTGGCACACGCTCCAGCTGATGCCTCATGTGCCACCTGTGCCACGCATGCCATAGGTTCGCCATCATGGTTCTAGGGCATGAAAGCCAGTTCTTGCTCTCGAGGTGAAAACGCTTCAAGGGCATTAGGCGTAGTTGGTCAGAAGATGCCCAAGACCTCCCCACTCCAGAGCTACTCAGAAATTACCCTTTGGTGGCAATGATTTGGCACCCAGAGGCTGGAGCAAAGGCAAGGCCCTCTCAAGAGAGATGCAGATAAGCATCGGCACCTTATGCAGGAGCTCTCTGAACCATGCTTTCTCCACCGTGGCAGCTTGAAGAGGTGTGGATTTCAATTCCCACAATTCTCCAGCCATCTCCAGGAGTTGAAGCCCACCTCTCTCCAAGCTGCCAAGGGGGAGAAACCCTGCAGTTGAAGCCTGGCTGGAGGAGGAACTAAGGGCTGGCTGGATTCCCAGACTGCTTATGCCAGGTGCTGACACAGCAGCTCTTCTAAAACATGTCCGAGGGAAGGAGAGGTTCAGAGACCGGCTTTAAAAACAGAATTCTTGGCCAGGCTGCACCCAAAAACACTTTTATGGATCTCCGTTCAAGAACCATATTATGAAAAACAGCAGATAAATGTTGGACATGCTGGGACCTACTGCAAAATTATCAAGGGGAATTTAAACATCAAATCCAGAGCACAATTAATAGCGGGAGGATATACTGTGATTACCAACGGTTGTCCCATTTACAATTAGCTGAAAGAGTTAAAATGGATAAAAAGATTGGTGGCATGGAACAAAGCAAATCAAAATTTGAAATGCAGTTGGGTATGAACATGGATTTGCAGAGGAAAGAGTGTACGATAAGCGTACATAGGAATTTTGGTTGTAATGTATAGATCAGCGATGGCGAACCTTTTTTGGCTCCCGTGCCATAAGTGGGGGGACCGCAGGGGGTCGTGCGCCGGAGTGCCACACCCATAATGCAATGCGTGACCCCCCAGTGTGCATGCATGCACTACAGGCGCGACCCCCCCCTTTTTTGCATGCTCTTTTCGCTCTCCCCAGGATCCAGAGGCTTTATAGGAGCCTGGGGAGGGCGAAAACAGCCTCCCCTGCCCCCCTGGAGGCCCCCCGGAGGCTTCAGCGACCTTCAGGAGGCTTCCCTGAAGCCTCCGGAGCACTCAAACTGACACGCCAAGCAAATCGGACGTCACTTCTGGTTTCAGTGGAGCGTCATTTTGTGTGCTCAGGAGACTTCAGGGAAGTTCATGAAGCCTCCGGAGGGCCTCCAGGGGGTGGGCGGGGGAGGCTCTTTTCACCCTCCCCAGGCTCCTATAAAGCCTCTGGAGCGTGGGGGGAGCGAAAAGAGCATCCCAAAAAGGGCCAATTCAGCTCTACAGTGCACGCATGCACCCTGGCCAACTGACAAATGGGTCTGCGTGCCATAGGTTCGCCATCCGGGTACAGATGGATCAAAGGGAAACTGTGTGGTTAAAAGAGTTGAAATTGTTGTGTTACGATCCCAAATATATATTTTTAATACCTTGACGTATGTTGCCTCTTGTGCCCAACAGTACATCACTGCCCTCCCTTTAGAGAGAAACCCCCCCCCTCCCTTCCTTTCCCCCCTGCACCGTATAAAGGGCTCTGCAAAGGGGAAGTGGGCCTCCTTCCACAGAGCCAAGCCTGCATCTTTGCATTTCAGTAAGTCCGGCCTTTGAGTCAGGCTGGCTCACATTCCCCCACCCCAGGATGCCCCCCCCCCCACTCACGGACTGCCAGGTGCTGCTGGGCTGAGGGCCCCGCTGTCCTTCAGCTGTTTATTGTTGGCAAGAAAGGATGAGGCTGCCGACCGAATGGCCTCAAGACCCAAAGGTGGCTGGTTTAGAAGAGCGGGGCCTCTGTCTCCGGTCCCAGCAGGGCTCCTGTCCACTCAGAGCTCTTGCAGGTGGCAAACAGTCGCCCCTTCTGGGAAGTCCTGCCAAGCAGGCAGAAGGCAGCCCACCTTGTTGAGCAAGCGGGTGTCAGCTGGGCACTCACCTCCCCCTTCTGGACAGTCATCGATTGTCTCCTGGGCGTGATCTCCTCGTTGATGCTGGACAGGAAGTTCTGGGAGATGCGCAGGGCGTCCTGCAGGAGCAGGTAGTCGGGGTGGCTGGAGGGGGTGTGCTTCAGCAGATCCTGTTCGTCAAGAGGGAGGGGAGGAGAAAGACCCTCAGAGCGCAGCACTGGCTGTCCAGGGGCTTCACTTCTGGAGGGCCTTCTGTCTAAATGAAGCTTAGAACCAACCATCAGATCCAAGGTCCTCTTCCTCTTTCATGCAGGGACCGAATCTCCCGGACAGATGGCTGCCCAGGCTCTGCTTGAACCTGCCCGTGACCTCCCTCTCACGGGCCCCACGGCCTCCGTCCCTTCGGATGTCTTTCTTCTCCTAGGCCTGTGATGGCGAACCTACGGCACGCATGTCACAGGTGGCACGCGGAGCCATCTGTCAGGGCACGCGAGGCATTGCCCTGTCAGCTGGCCAGTGTGCATGCGTGTGCTGGCCAGCTGAATTTGCCTTTTTAAAGCCATTTTTCACCCTCCCCAGTCTCCAGAGGCTTTATAGGAGCCTGGGAAGGGCGAAAAGAGCTTCCCCACCACCCAAGCCCTCCGGAGGGCTTCATGAGCTTCCCTGAAGCCTCCGGACCACTCAAAATGACGCTCCAAGCAAATAGGAGGTCACTTCCGGTTTCGTTGGAACCTCATTTTGAGTGCTTGGAGGCTTCAGGGAAGCCATTCTGAAGGTCGCTGAAGCCTCTGGAGGGCCTTGGGGGGGGGGAGCTCTTTTCGCCCTCCCCAGGCTCCTATAATGCCTCTGGAGCCTGGGGAAAGCAAAAAGAGCATGCAAAAAATGGGGGGTTGCACCTGTAGTGCGTGGATGCGCACGGGGGGGGGGCATGCATTGCATGATGGGTGCGGCACCCCCACGCATGACCCCCCCCCTGCACTCCCCCCACTTATGGCACGTGAGCCAAAAGAGGTTGGCCATCGCTCTCCTAGGCTGCTGAAATCTGCTCTCCCTGACGGTTGTGCCTGAGCCTCCAGGAGCCCAGAAGTAGTTAAGTTGGCCTCTTGCTTCATCTCAGCTCCGAGAGGAGGAAAACAAAGCCTCCAGCAGTGATGGAGGCCTGGGATTCTCCACGGGTGGACTTCTGGCAAAGCTGCTGGTGGTTCTGCATGGAGCAGTAGCTGCACAGGCGCCCTTATGCCCCGAGCACCTCAGGTCGGCCCCTTTTCCCATCAACAATCCTCCACCCAACCTCTTCTCCTGGGGGGTCCTGCCTGCCCCCCCCCCACACTCTCCTACCCCAACCGGGAGTCAGTTGAATGCCATCCGGTGTGCTGTGGGAACCCAACCTCTATGGGACTCTGCTGTGGGAAGCCACCATCAGGCTCTGCCAGTTGCTAACCTGTGTTCTGCAGCTGGTGGAAAAGACGCCACTCCTGGCCTCCCTTTCCACCCTTTGTGTTGCTTCTTGCTGGTGCCTTGGCTTCTCTGAAACGAAGCAGCCCCTCCAATTCCCAGCAGAAAAGCCAACAACTTTTAATATTCATGGCAACTTACGTGGAGCACCAGAGTGCTGCGTGTGACCCGATCCACCGGCTTGTAGAGGAGAGCTGTGGGGAAATAAAGGAAAATTAGAAGCTGTAGGGCAGGGATGGCGAACCTTTTTTGACCCACGTGCCAAAAGCGGGGGGAGCACAGGTGGGTCATGCGTGGGCGTGCCACACCCATAATGCTTTGTGCATGACCCAGCGCTCTCCCCCCCCCCTCCCCATTTTTGGCATGCTTCGTTTGCCCTCCCCAGACTCCAGAGGCTTTAGAGGAGCCTGGGGAGGGTGAAAACAGTCCCCCCCCCCCCGAGGCCCTCCAGAGGCTTCAGGAGCTTCCCTAAAGCCTCCGGAGAGCTAAAACCGGCCCTATGAGCAAACCGGAAGTACGTTCCTGAAGCCTCCGGAGGGCAAAAAAATGGCCTCAAAAGGCCAAAATCAGCTGACCCGCGCTCACATGCCCTCTGGCCAGCTGACAGAGCAACACCTCGCGTGCCCTGACAAATGGCTCTGGGTGCCACCTGTGCCACGTGTGCCATAGGTTCGCCATCATGGCTGTAGGGCAACACAATTCTCTGGGGAGCCAAATGATCCGAATGGAGGAGGAAGAAGGTTCTGAGCAGAAGGACTCGTGGGCAACGATGCCGCCTTTGACCACATGCCTGCTGCAATCCATTGCAATTAACCTCTGCTCCTCCCCCCCCCCTTCCCATCCCCTGCACCATGGAGGACCATAGGAGGCTGAGCCCCCTTTGGCTGTTCATCCCAAGGGCTTCACTCCAACAGCCAGCAATTGGGCTGATCAAAAAAATTAAAAACGTTTATATAACGCTGTGGCCTAGAGGTGGAGCTCTTTCCTCACAAGCAGGAGGTTGAGAGTTCGATCCTAGGTAGATGCAGATGTAGGGTCTCCTGCTTGGGCAGGGGGTTGGACTAGATGACCTGCAAGGTCCCTTCCAACTCTATTAATCTGTTAAATGTTCAATAATACTAAACGTAGGGAAATAATGTTAACATGAATGTGAAGGATGTGGCAAAAGTGGAATGTTGTTGCTCAGAGATGTTTGTACCCAGATGACACGCTGCAGAAGGGAAGATGGAAGGTTTATTCTTGTCATTTAAAATAATAAACCTCTTTATTAAAAAACAACAACCACGAAGCAAGCCAGTCAGCCCTGCTCCTACAGGCGCCTGCAGAACAGAAACCCCAGAGAAACCCCATATGGAGCTCCTTCTGGATGGGATGGGGGACTGTTATTGGCCAGAAAACCCCAATCTCGCATCCAATGGGGTACCACCCCACTTACTTTCCAAGGAGTTTTTTGTTGTCTGGTCTCTTGCATCCTTGGAGCTCCGAGCTTTGAGGTTCTGCAAAAGATGCGTAAGGCTCAGGTTAATTTTCTTCAGCCTGCATCGGGACTTGCCAGCTGTTCCTCGTCTGGCAACAGATGCTGCCTGGTTCGCGCACCAAATCCAGATGAGGCACATGATCTTCCAGCATAGAAAGCAACAAGCTCAGCGGTTACGCCTCTTGTCACAATGCAGGTTCTCCCCGGCAGTTTACGTGTGCGTGTGTGTGTGTGTGTGTGTGTGTGTGTGTGTGTGTGTGTGTGTGTTCGATGAGCAGCTCAGACCAACGAGTTGGAATCTCTGCAAGTCACGGAGGCCCCTGCAGCCCAGGGAAAGAGCAGGCAGTGCTGGGCCTCAATCTGCTCCCAAGCCCCACTGAGATGTTTCGGGAGGGTTTGGGGCCCTCTGCTATCTCACCTTGCAGGTAATGTGGGGAGGGGGGAGGGTTTTGCTTGGAGGAAAAGTATCTCTCTGATAAAAGCCACCCTGGAAGCAGTCCTTGAAACCCCTTGTAAGAACATTTGCTAAGAAAGACAAGGACTCCACCGGCTGCAGGGGACTCTCCTCCCCTGGCCAAAACTTGAGTTGGGATGAGTCAAAATCCAGGACAGGTTTCCCAGGTTCCAATAACAGCCCCCCCCCCCCAAATTAGTGGGCTTCTAGGGAGGGTTCCTTGCCCCCACCCCACCCCTGCATCAGGGCTCCTCCTCCTCTCCACCCAGAGACCCACGGGACCTGCAACCCCAGCTCCATTGTGGGTGCAACCCAGGTGAGGTGGGGGCAGAAGAGTCCCACCCCCCTCCCGTTGGGGGAGCCATTATGCAGGGAGAGGCACATCGCTCACCTCCGAGATTTCTGCAAACTGCGCGTTGGCTTGGCAACACTTCTCGGCCGTCTCCATGGCAACCTCGTAATTATCCACAAAGGCCCGGTACACTCCCAGCTGGCTGGCCTGCAGTGTGTGTGTGGGGGGGGGGGGGGGGGGGCAAAGGCGGAATGAGAGCCAGCCCAGAGCGGGGGGGGGGGGCAGGGGGGGCTCGAGACGGCCACCGGCAGCCATCGCCCACTCGGGAGGCCGTCTGGAGAACTGAGGAAGCAGAAGAAACCTTTCCACCAGCCTCTGCCCACCACCGTCAGGCGCCCCCAAGCCGACAGCTGAGCCACAAGGGGGAGACACGGCCAGAGCGGCCCCACTGCCTTTGGCCCCCAGGGGGAAGTGGCCCCTCCTTGATGGGAGAGTCCCGCGGGTCAAAAGCTGGCCCCGAAGCCCTTTGGGAAAGAGCGACTGTCCTGCAAGAAAGAGCGACTGTCCTGAGGGACGCTTCACACCCGAGGAGGAGGGGCTGGCCCACATGACACCCCTGGGGCAGCATCTCTGCAACCGGGCGGCCTTGGCACTTCCGACATATCGCCCCCCCCCCGGCCCCCGCCCTTCAAAATCAGGCCCTTGGCCACCAGCCTGCATTTATGACCGGTGGCCGCATCTGCCCCCCCCCCCAGTGGCTGGGGTGCTTGGCCCCTCTTTCTGCCGGTCTCAGCAAAAACCGACCCATGGGAAGAATGGCTTCCCTGCCCCCCTCTCTTAAGAACCCTGCAGTTCCCTTAGTGACTACGGTGAGAAATGCCAGGGAAACAAGGCCTGTCAGGGGGGCCTCCGTTTCCAACCAGAGTCCCAGCCCCAATGGCGGCTTTACGTCTTCAGTGGGAGCTTTAGCCCTATCAGCTCCTGCCAGCTGAGCGGGTCAAAAGCCTGGAGGGGAAGGGAGGGGAAGGCCGCAGGGGCTGCTCTGGTGGGAAGGTCACTGCGCTCGCTGGCCTCATGCCGGCCGCAGCAGCCTTGAAACGGGGGGGTGAGCAGCGCCCCCTAGAGCTGGCAATGACTAGCGGAGTGAAATCCACAGCAAGTCCTTTGCCTATCATCACCATCATCATCACCATCACCATCACCATCACCATCACAGGCTCTCTCCAGCCAAAGAGGGGAGGCCCACAGCATGTGCCAGCCTTCCTTCCTCTTTCCCCCCTCTCCTCCCCCTCTCCTCCCCCTGCCCAGCAACCCACTGGGAAAGGAGAACTGGAGCCTCAAATTGGCTCTGAGCTGGGCAACACCCCCCCCCCCCCCCACACACACACCCTGCTCACCAGTTTCTGGAAGAGGTCGCCCACCCGCTGCTGGTGGCTCCACTGGTGGACGCGGGGGGAAAGCCCGTCATAGAAGTCCTTGTGGATCTCGTAGAGCTCAGGCACTTTGAAGAAGATGGTCTCGATCTGTTGGCTCGTCAGGACCGGCTGGGAGGTGGTGGCAGCTGCCTTCAGAGGCTTCATGGGCTGGAAGAGCCCAGACACACACAGGCGGATGGGCCCTCTGCGCTCCACTGGCCCCTTCCTGGCCCCATCGGCCTGCCTCTTTGAGCCGCCACCCCCCTTCGAGGAAGCTCTTGGGGGACAGTGCAACAGGCCATTCGGCGCTTCCCACTGGGGGGCACAACGGATGCCCCCCCCCCCCCCGCCCCATTGCCAGAAATGGTTCAAGCCATAAGAAACTGGGCAGAAGCTGGGAAAGAACCCAGCAACTTTCCTGCTCGGCTCCCAAGATGCTGAATGGAGCCCAAGCAGGAGAATTTCTCAGTAGCTGCCCCATGTTGTGACTCCCATGTGGGAGTCACTTGGTTGCTTCTGCCCAGGTCCATCCGCAGCTCAGCTGGAGAACAAACTCCCCCCCTCCCCCCCAATTCCCTGGTGCCCTTACCAGCAGGAGAGCCTCAAGGTGACCCAGGTAGGTTTCCTCACTGGCCAGGATGCCCGACAGCACCCACTTCCTCATCTCCAGGCCCTTCTCCAGGTCTGGCTCGCTCTGGAGAAGGGAAGAGGGGGAGACGATGGGAGGCCAGGCCCCTGAGCCCCAGGTGGAGATTTGGGGAGGGGTGGGAAGGGCCAAAGAGAGTGGAGCTAGGAGGGGGAGGGGCCAAGAGGCCCAGGGTCACAGCCACCATCCGAGGGCAGCGGAGTAGCAGGACCGGCTCTGGGCTTGCAGGAGCCAACAGAATCCGAAGCGGCCTGGGAGAGACGAACCAGTTCCTCCCTCTGAGACCCTCCCTCCCTCTCCTGGGTCCCTTCCTCACAGACTCTGTGGAGCCGTGCCCCCCCCCCCACTCAAGATGAGACCAGGGACGGCCATCTCCTCCCCTCCCCACCACAACAGCCTTATATCTTGGCCCTCCGTGAAAGCAGACCCAGTGATCCCCCCACCCCATCCCCAGCAGGCAAGGGTTGGATCCCACGGGATCTTTGGGGACCAGGGGACCAAGGAGGGCTCCCTCCCCAGGACTCTTGAGTGCCATTGGCTCTGGACCGGCAGGCATGGTGCCAGCCAGCCCCAAAGGGGGGGGGCACTTTCCTCTCTCAGAAGGCTTTCGGGTGGGGGGGTGAAGGAGGGGAGAAGCAGAGCCAGCTTATTTATAACCCGCCAATGGCCTCCTTGCCAGCTCAGCTCAGGAAGGGCCTGCCTATTCCAGCAAAGCCATTGAGCAGCAGAGAATAAGGAGAAGGGGGGGTAGGGAAGGGGGGGTGTTAGTCAGTTAGGTAGGAAGGGAGCCAGCTGCAGTGGGGGGGGGGGGGAGTCTTGGCACAAAAGGAAAAGGCTGGCAAAAGCTCCCACTGAGAGTCCCTCCCTCAGCCTGCAAGATTTCAGCTTCAAAGCTGCCACCCTGGGCCCTACTAAGCTCTCTCCACACACCCATTTCGGGGCCTGATCACCCTGTCCCCCCCCCCTTCCTCTCCCCCAACCACCCCCTCTCCCACGCAGCCTGGCAGATTAAAAGCGGTGAGGAGCCAAGGAACTCAAAGGGGCAGGACTGGCAGGCTTATGCCACGGCTGGGGAAGGGATGCCTCGGGTGCCACTCAGTCTGGGGTGGGTGGGTGTCTCCTTCCTTGGCCCTTGCTCAACCCTGCAGAGAGTGCGGGGAGGCCCCTGGGCCTGGGCATCTGCCAAAGAAGCCCCTGCCCTTTCTTGCTGCCCTGCCTGCCATCTGCAGAGGCCTTGCTCCAGGTTGGCAGAGGCAGCCCAAGGGACAGGAGCAGGCCACGTCAAGTCTCCACCTCTTCAGTTGGCATCTTGATTTACGCCGAGTCCCAACCGAGACTGAGAGGCGAGGCCCGGGGGGAGGGGTCCAGAATCCACAAAGCGGGGCTTTCTGGGGGCAGAGTCCACGCGCAAGGGGTGTCCTGAATTCTGCCAGGCTCCACCTTCCCTCCTGGGGTGTGGGGGGGAGGAGTGTGGCTGGCCCTTGGGAGAGATGACCTCTGGGAAGGACCAGAACAACAGAAGGACCCCTCTCTTCACTTCAATTCTGCAGGGAGGGGAACGGAGGGAAGGAAAGCAGGAAGCGGGCCCTTCACCCAGGGACCCGTCTGAGAACTCTTGGAGGCAGGTGCCTGAGGGAGGCCCTCAGAGACACCCAGGGACTTGGGGGGGGGGAGTTACTTCCTGCCTGGAAGGAAGAGCTTTGAACCCAGCACAGCCCTGGGCAAAGACACACACACACAGGCATGCAGGAGGAGGGCCTGGGTAAAGCAAACAGAGACAACATGTCGAAAAGATGGGGTTGATGCAGGGAATGAATCCAGGTTCCCTCAGCAAAAGGAATTCCATCTCCTGCCCTATTTGGGCCAGTTTTTATGTTATGTGAAGCCAACGGGACAGCCTGAGTGGTCAAAACGTCCTGACTAAGCCAAGACCCCAGGCGGTTCCCAAGGAGCCCTGTGGCTCCTAGGCCTCTGGGTGCAGCTACCTGTTAGGAGTAGACTCCTAGTGTTGGGTAGTCAATAATATATAATACCCTGATGACAAATGGTCATTGTGGCTTTAAGACTGTGGAATGCAATTAGAGATTGTAATTGGAGACTGTAATTATCTCCACTACAAGAGGAAGTCAGCAGAATGAAATTGCTCTCTCTGCTCAATATTTCTCTCTGCTGGATCGTCTGTCTTTGCTGATATCTCTACTGTTTGCTATCTGCTTGATATCTCGCTGATTACTGACTGCTTCTTGTGACTGACTGAAGGAAGAAGGAAGAAGAAAGAAGAATCATAAATTGCGACTGTAAGCAATTGTTTTGTTTGTTAAGGACTTTGTTTTGACTAACTATCAACCATCTCTGCTTGTGAAGCAGTAGTTTAGTTTTACAACGCCGGTAAAGCTGTTTTTTTTACTAACGGTGTCTGGTTTACTATTTATGTGTTTACTAGCAACGTTTCTCTAGCTGCATATTCTGCAAGGGAGGGCCAGACTGACAGGCTGGAGGTGCTGCACATCATCATCGGGGCGCTCAGTCTGGGTGCAGGCCTGGGCCCTTCCAATCAGCCCAGGGATGGCGAACGCCTCCAATGGCGCCAAGGGGCAGAGGCTACAGAACCTGCGGAGCTGCAGCTGCCCCCCCCCCCAAAGCCAAACTTCCAGCTCCCTGCTTTGCCCCAGGATGACGCGGCAACAACTCACCGATTTGGAAGACCCCAGGGACCCCGAGGAGAAGCCATCTCGGCTGCCTCGGCTCTTGGAGCTGAGATGGGGTGACGAGGAGGGGGAGTCATCGATGAAGGGCATCGTGTCATGGTGGTGCCTCTGCTCCTCAGCTCTGTCCACATCGTAGGCGTAGCCTGGTGGGAGGCCACCGAAGGAGAGATCTGCAAAAGGAAGGGAAGGGAGAATGGGAAGGGGGACCCACAGCATCCTTGGGCTCCTCCGCTTGATCTAGGCCAGTGTTTCTCAACCTTGGCCACTTGAAGATGTCCAAACTTCAGCTCCCAGAATTCCCCAGCCAGCATTCACTGGCTCGGGAATTCTGGGAGTTGAAGTCCGGACATCTTCAAGTGGCCAAAGTTGAGAAACACTGATCTAGGCCTTCAGGAGCTGCTCTGTGGATTCCTGATCATCCCAATTTTCCTTCAGAGGGTCTCCAAGAGACCTTGCTAATCCAGCACCCTCAGACAAACGTCTCGGCCTTTCCAATGGAAGCATAATTGAGACCAATTCAATTTCAGAGCATGCAGAAAAAACAGCCTTGTCACCAGGAGATGACTGGGGCGGTATAAGCTGCGCATGTTGATTTTGTTATGGTCCAAAGTCTACTGGAATAATCCAGGTTGGACTCCTCCCAGCACAAACCTGTGGGGAAAATGGAAATCGGCATTTTTGTGCATTCATCTGTAACCGCAGTTGTGATGTGTGGCTTGTGACTCTTTTCCAAACAGAGAACCGAAAACCCTGAAGGAGCCCAGTCTACCAGGCCAGCTCATTCTGCTCCAGGGGGGCAAGTGGGGCCTACGTGGGAGATGGCTGCCTGGAGTGTCCACAAAACTGCTCATAACACCATTTCCATGTAGACACTCAAGACGAAAAGACAGAACCCCAAAACTGAAAAGGAGGCAAAAGCCCCGAGGACAATGACAGGTGAGGCCTTCACCACCCAACGTGCAAGCTCAGGCTTTATTTGCTGAACCTCCTTCAACCAATTCCCTGCTCCAGGTCAAGAGGAAGGCTGGTTTGTCTCTCCCCAGAGAGGCCTCCATGGCCCTCCTCTCCCGCCACATATAGCCCATCTGTCGGGTGGGAGAAAACCGGGCCTGGGCATGTGGCTGTGGACAGGGCTCCCCGGTACCAACTCTGCCCCCAGATCAGCACTAAAAACATCCGTGTAGGAATTACTCCCCCAGCAGCTCTGAGGGAGGCCAGGCCAGAAAACAAGCCCACCGTCTGACTGAAGCTGGAGCACATCAGCCGGGCTCCGGCCACAGAATAGCCAAAGCCTGAATGCGATTTCTCTCCCACTTACCCCCTGGTATTCTGATGAATTGGGGGGAAACAAGCATCCGTCTCTTTCTCCATTTCCCTACACTACCTGTGTTAACCAACTCCCTCCAAATATTCTACCAATCCAGCAAATACAAAATAAAAATAATACAAACTCTGTTTATCTGTAACCTTCAAAAGAGCAAAATGGGAGCATCGTAGGGCAACAGTTTTGGGGTAACTTAAAGAATGCATCCAAAACCTGGGACCCAGGACTCCCCTGGGATTGAAGTTTCCAGGATCTTCAGACCGAGTCTATTGGCAGCCAGGCAGCCCCAGTGCCCTCGCCAGCTTCCCACAAGGGAAGTGAAGGGAGAAACCAGCAGGGAGTTAGAACATAAATATAAAGCACCAATGTATCTTAAACACAAGGAGTAACTGCATACACCATAATTCAAGGGCATCAGCATCTCACATTTCATGTGATTAGTCCCAAACGGCCTTTTGAAACTGTTAGGAATGTAATCCTAGTGTTGGGTTGGCAATATATATATAAGCCATGATTGGAATATGGTATCTGTAACTTTAACTGCTACAGTGAGATGTGATTGGCTGCTGTTACCTCAATCAGCCATAAGAGGGAGCCAGAATCACTGTTAGATGCTGATCCTTGGATGATGGCTGCTCTGTATGTCAGTTATTGATCAGCGAGGAGAATTGTGAGTTGAGCAACTGTAAGCCAACGTTTGAGTAATAGACTTGTGTATATGATTCAGGACTACTTATCACTTGTTTGTGAAGAAGTTTCTCTTACTTTATTTTTCTAACGCAAGTAAAAGTCTACTTGTTTTACCTTCAGTGTCTGTGGCTGATAGTGTGGATACTTAGCAACATATTCCTCACTACATTCCGCTCCAGACACTTTCAGTCTCCTCACATAGGTATCCTTAACAGAAACAATCTAGATTCGGGGGGGGGGGGGCACTCACTCACAGTGAATGCTCACTCCTAAATCCTACCTGCCAAACATAGGACATCGATCAAAGCTTTCCTCGCCTATCTTCTAGAACGAGGGGAACCCCTTGAAATACAGTTAAGGGTGGCAATCCTCTACACAACATTCGTGGCTCCTAAGAAATTTCCCAAATGCCTCTCCGTTGATCATTTCCAAATCCTGCTGATCCTCCAGAGATGAATCTCCCCGCAGACCAGGGTCTCTGCCCACCTCTTTGGGATTCAGGACACTTGCAATCCTTGGGGATTCTGGCTGTGGATGCCAGGACTGAAGGCCAAACATCTGGAGTGCCCCAGCTACCAACTCTGATGCTGCTGCTGGAACACGGATAAACCCGAGATCCACACTCTCATTTCATTAAGATCAAACTTTTGTTTCACGGAAGCCTCTTACCAGTGGCAACCCAGCCTGGACCATGGGCTCCGAAACAGCAATTACACATTGTTCCAACAGCCCCAGGATGTATCCAAATTACCCCCAATTTAAAAAAAGTACTGAACTCAAGGGAGGGATGGGGGGAAAGAGGGAGAGAGGGAGAGAAGGAGAGAGGGAGAGGGAGAGCTAGAGGGAGAGGGGGAGAGAGAGAGAGAGAGAGAGAGAGAGAGAGAGAGAGAGAGAGAGAGAGAGAGAGAGAGAGAGAGAGAGAGAGAGAGAAGCCAAAGCAACATTTTCTACTCTGGACTTCCAGCCCCAGATAAAGGAGCAGAGGGCTGGGTAGGTTTGCCACTAATAATGGAGAAAGATATTCTACTCAACCTCAGTTTCCGAGCATTCAAACAGTTTGCCAGCATTTCAAACTGCTGCATTTAGATCCCTTGTGGCTGACTTTCTATACGTCGTCTTTTTATGATGATGATGATGATTTCAAAAGAGTCTGCTTATCTGGAGAATGCAATCCTGCACACGAGAGCAGATCCCCCCTCCCTCCTCTCAGGTAATTCACAGACCCCCCACCCCCACCCCGACCATCTTTGTGGCCAGCCAGGCTCCTGCCCATCATCCCTCCCTGTCACCTGCTCCATCCAGCCACAATGACCTGCTGAAGGGCCCCTTTAAGGAGCTGCTTTGGGCTTCTTGGACCAGAAGCTCCGAGTTGTGCAGCTCTCTGGAAGGAAGCCCAGCCAGTCACCCCTGCCAAAGTCACTTTCACATGAGCAGCTGTTCCACAAGCTTTTCCCTGTCCCTGCTGCGTTCTCACCAGCAGGTTCAGTTCGGAGACGATATTGTCAGAGCAGCTGGCAGCAGATTCTGGGGCTGTTCAGCAAATCTGCCTTGCGGTGCAGAGACCAGCAAGAGCGAGTGTGATACAAGCCCTGGTGCAATGCACAACCCCCATCAGCTGGAATCTGGGAGAAGCTTTTTTCACCGAGGTGGCAGCAGGTTGACTCCAGCGGCAATTCCAGAATTCATCCCTACGGGTAGATGCAGCAATGGGAGAATGTCCATGCCTGCTGAAAATCTCTGTCTTGTCTAAAAGTCTCCCAGTTTCGCTGGAACATTCCTCTACTGATATAATCCAATCCCCACCTGCGTTCCTAAGCCTTGTGGTCTTCTCCTTGAGGCCAGATGGTGAGGCTGCCAAGGGACCTGGCCGTGTGCAGGTATTGCCAAGGAACTGCCAAGAGTCGGGCAGAGGGATGGCCTCTGCTTCTTCCCGAGATCTGTGGTTGGGCAGCCCTTCCGGTCTGCCTGTCCCACCCCAGGACCCAAAATGTGTCCAACTTCTCCACTTCTCCCTGCCCCAAGATGAAGGAGTTTAGTAAGGTAGAGCCTTAAAGGGCACAGAGGAAAGGGGGGAAATCGATATCAGCAAAATACAAAACAATATAGTAGCCTATGGAGTTGATTAACTTAACATCCGGTTTCTTAAGCAGTTGTGGGGAATGGAGGAATCTGAAAGAAAGCTACATGTGATTTCCAAAAAATTGGGTGTGTGTGTGGAAGGACTGTGGGTCCTTTAACGATGATGGCAGCCAGCAGACGGTTCTTTGGAAGCCTTGGAAAGAACTACTTGTTTCTTGAGAAATTGCACAACAGGTGTGACCAGATGCTTAGATTTCCTGGAGAAAGTCTGAGTCATCAGGCACAGAAGCGAATGGGAAGGCATTAGGCACAAGGGTTAGGCCAGAACACAGCCAACAATCGGCTCTCTTGCTTACAGTCGATAGGGCAATGGAGAGATTGTTCCTGGGTAGAACCAGGCTTTCGGTTTCACTGTTGTAGAAGACTATCTAAAAGAAATGGAGATCTAAAGAAGATCCAAAATAGAGACCTTCAAAATGGACAGTAAACTGGACAACTTTATCAGAAAGTACCGTATTTTTCCGAGAATAAGACGCACCGGAGTATAAGAGGCACCAAGCAAATTTTAGAGCGAGAGAGAGGGAGAGAAAGAAAGAAAGAAAGAAAGTAATACGATAGGTAGGTAGGTAGGTAGGTAGGTAGGTAGGTAGGTAGGTAGGTAGGTAGGCAGATAAAGGGATAGAGAGAGAGAAAGCGAAAGAGAGAGAAATACAGTAGGTAGGTAGGGAGAGAGAGGTAGGTAGTTAGGTCAATAAAGGAATAGAGAGAGAAAGAGAGAAAGAGAAATACAGTAGGGAGGGAGGGAGGGAGAGTGTGTGTGTGCAGGTAGTTAGAAGGATAGAGAGAGAAACAGAAAGAGAGAGAGAAATACAGTAGGTAGGTAGGGGGAGAGAGAGAGTGTGTGTAGGTAGTTAGAAGGAGAGAGAGAGAGAGAAAGAGAGAGAAATACAGTAAGTAGGTAGGGAAAACGGGGCCTTTATTTCAAATAAAAAGCATGAATATCCTGAGGGGGGGGGGCTTACAGAGTGCTCCTGGGTGGGGTGGTCAAAAATGAGCAAAAAAACGGCCCATTTATCGTGAAAACGGGCCATTTTTGTGTCAAATAAATTGCATGCATAGCCCTATGGAGGCTTATAGAGTGCTGCTGGGGGGAGGGGGCAAAAAACAGCCCGCTTTAGGCTCATTTCTGCCCTCCCCAGCCCCCAGGAGCTCTCTGGAAGCCTCCATAAGGCTAGGTACAGCCATTTTGGTGATGGGGGTGTTGTTTCAGGAGGCAAAAATTGCTGTATTTGATGTATAAAACGCACTCAGATTTTCAACCTCTTTTTAGAGGAAAAAAGGTGCGTCTTATACTCCGAAAAATACGGTTGGTGTTGGGATGGTCTCTGCCGTGGAGGAAAACTAGGATGGAGTGAGAAAGAAAGAGTTTGACTACAACCAACATAGCCTTGAGGCTGTTAACAGCTGGGAAGTCAGAAACACATCCCAGTTAAGGTGTCCCAAAGTCTTTCTTTTTAAAAAAAAAAAAGGTTTTATTTTTAAACAAAGAAACAAGACATGTAACATACAAAACATCTTCCATTACGCACAGTGTGTTGATTGGTTATAAGGTTTTTGTGCATCCTTTCCATAGTCATCACTTCCAACTTTATATAAAGTCACATATCAAATATATTTGTATACATTATTATTATTATAGTACTTTGTTTGCTTGACTATCACTATTATTTCTTCATTTTAATCCCAAAGTCTTTCTGAGGAAGTTGGAAAGCTACCCAACAGGTAAGACAGAGGAAGCGAAAGCCTTTAGCTCTGCTCAGGCAGCAAAGCCTGCAAAAAAAACCATAGTTTTATACCTTCAAGAATATTCTGCTAGCTGGTTTTCGTGGCACAGCTACAAAGTCCTGCTTCAGGGAAGGGAGAATGTCCCCTTCTCCCGTGGAATCATTCTTTGCGCCCCCTCCCACAAAAAGGAGCAAGCGGGTGGGTGAGTCTGTTAAGGAGATCTCCGTTAGGAGACCGAAAAATGTGCAACGTAATGTAGCAAGAGGTATGTTGCTAGGTATCCACACTATCAGCCACAGACACTGAAGGTAAAACAAGTAGACTTTTACTTGCGTTGGAAAAATAAAGAAAGATACACTTCTTCACAAACAAGTGATCAGTAGTCCTGAATCACACACACAATCTAGTACTCAAACAATTGACTAACAGTTGCTCAACTCACGATTCTCTTTGCTTTGCTGATCTAACCGACATACAGAGCCTTCATCTGAGAGATCAGCGCCTAACTCCCTCTTATGGCTGATTGAGGAAGCAGCAGCCAATCACATTTCAATGTAGCAGTTAAAGTTACAGATACAAATTCCAATCATGGCTTATATATATTGCCAACCCAACACTAGGATTACTTTCCAAACAGGGTCACCCTGAAGATCAGCTAGCCAAGCCTGCAGAGATGAAGGTGATCAGTGCTACGACAGAAGGGACTTCGTATTCACTTTTTCCAAGCCATCTTTGTAAGATCGGTCTGGGCTTTAGACGCCGACCCTCCACCAGCAGCTCCTACCCTCCTCGGAGGTTCCACAGACTGGGTCGACATGGTGATCTGAACGGAGTGAAACAGCTGAGGAAGCTCCCGGTGGCACCAGAAGGACCAGGATTTATTGCAGAGGAAGTCCAAGAAGAAACACAGGGAGGACATCATTCTCAATGATTGGCATTACAGACCTGAAGGCCCCTTAATTCTAGTTCTCCCCCCCCCCCTTTGAGCTGAGGTGGGTAGCTCACTACGCAATCTGCAGCAAGGGCTCATTGCAGGGCTGGCACACTCACGACCCGCAGTCTGGATGCGTCACACACTGGGCACCTCCCCTGTTTGGTGAAGGGGAAAAAACCCGAGATACATCATGCGATGACAGGAGTTTTATCTGTGGGTAAAATGCCCCCTTTCTACAAGTGTGGCCCTTATGCTTCAGATGGAAGGTGGGTTCAGCAGCACAACCTACACTCCCACAATGTAAGCACAGACTGTGTGTGTGTGTGTGTGTGTGTGTGTGTGTTTTAAAGTGAATCAGACACTTTGCCGGCATTGACTGAAAGAGGCAGATCTCTGGGACTCTTTACCATTAAAGCAGAAACCAGCAATTGCCAAGTGTAAAAGGACTTCTTAATAGTCAAAGCAAAGGTCGATTATTTTCCCTCTTTCTCCTGCTCAACAACCAGCGTTCTCTCCAATCCTCAGTGTTGGAGAGAAGGGAGAGGGTAGCCCTTGGGTACTGGTCATGGTTAACGAACCGGCTGGCCTGGAGCCATTTCCCTTGACCTTGTAGGCATCTCACCCTCCCACCAGCCTTGCTCAGCCCAGCCCATCCAGCCTTCTCAAAATCCCCAGGCGATAAGTGGACCCTGCCCCTATTCTTGTTGACCCCGGCCCCAGTGGCCCTCCTGCCCTATGCATGGAGCTGCCTTGCACCCCGGCCGCTTCTACGAAACCTCCCCACTTTTTTTTCTTCAAATAATACCCTGATTGCCAGAAAGCTTAAGGGCAGCTTTGTCTCTCACCTGTTCCTGGGAGCTTTTGGGAAAACCAACCCTGGTCAAAGGTTATGCCTGGACAGCCCCCCCCCCTCCCCACTCAGCCTGGCCTTGGAAGAGCAGAGAGTTGGGAAAGAGCTTGGGCGGTGGAGGGAAAGCCCACCCCTCCCTCCTTCAGGGAAGAGGGCTCCGGGGGCTGCCTCAGCTGAGCAGGCCGTCTGACGCATCGGGTTTCCAGCCAGACACCTGTAATCTAAGGCAATCCCATCTGCCCACCACCCCATTTGCATTTCAGGCTCTCCGTGAAGCTCCTCCCTTCGGCACTGAGGGGGCCCCGTCCCCAAAGGACCCCCTCAGCACCTGCGCTCGGACAGCCTTCACAAGCCACAGGCGTGGTGGAGAGCAAAGGCAGCCAGGGCTCCGCAGGAAGCCGGGGAGGGGAGGGGAGGGTCAGTGGTGGGAATTAAAAGCAGAAGGGAGTATTTCTATCCCAGCGACCGGGACTCTCCAATCTTGGCCACTTTTAAGATTGATGCTCAATAACAGCCATGTATTGAGTTACGTTTGATGGGTAACCTGGGATTCTACTTCTAATTGCAAGAACTGACGCACAAAAACTTGTAACCAAACGACACGCTTGTTGAAATGGAGGAAAGTATTTTATCCGTGTTGTTTGGTCTTTGTTTGTTTTAAAAATAAAAAATTTATTCCAAAAAAAAAAAAAAGATGGGTGGACTTCAACTCCCAGAATTCCTCAGCCAGCAAAGTCTCCAAGGGGCCACGTTTGGGGGCCCTGCCCTAGATGCCCCCTGCTTTCCCTGCTCCTGCTGCTGTTGAGGGGGGCCAGGGGGCTCTTCTGCCCTGCCCAGCCGGCCCTGGGAGCAGGAGAGCAGCGGGCGCTGGAAGGCCTGTCAAGGCCAAGAGCCTGACAAGCGATGGGGGGGAGGCTCCTCCCAGAGGCAGGCTGGCCCTGGGCGAGGGGTGTGTGTGTGCGTGTGCACAGCAGTGAAATGAAATGAAATGTCAAGCAGGAAATTGCAAAAGCTTTTCAAGTGTTCACACCTACTTTTCCAGGCAGGAAGACTGCACAAAACCTCGCACTGAAAGGGCAAAAGCCTCAGCCTCACTTTTGTTTACAAAGGAATCAAGGTTGAACTAGCCGACTCCAGCAGAAATCCCCTCCCTTCCTTCTCTGAACCGCCTTCCTTCCAAAAGCAGGAGACCATCCTGAAACCACATTCATTGCCCAAACACCCACCCACCCAACGACCCCTCCTCTCCACCCTCCCAACAAAGCGGAGGGAGGTTTATCTCAGTGCTTCCTCCAAAGGGGAAGAGAAGACAATTCTATTCTGCTGGCTTCTAATGAAAGCCCAGGGAATTCAGAGATGCAGAACAAATATACAAACTGTAGACCCACAAGTCGACAGTTTTAGCCCACAAGTTCTCTACTCAATTTTTTTAAAGGATTAAAAAAATAAAAAGAAGCCTTTTAAGGAAAAATCCACAAAAACTGCAAACACATACATATCACTTAGAAAACCATAATACCGTGTTTCCCCGAAAACAAGACAAGGTCTGATTTTCTTTTGAACCCCCCCCCCCCCGAATTAAGCACTTGTCCTTATTTTCGGGGAGGTCTTATTATTTTTGAGGTGCAGGAGGCAGCGAGCGTGGTCAACTCACGGCTGCTGCTGGGTTGCAGTATTTTCGGGGAGGGCTTGTTTTAGCACATATTCGCATATTTATTTTCAGGGAAACGGGGAAGGAAAAGCATAGATGAATTTCCATGCAGATTTGTTGCAGGATCATTGAAATGCAAAACCAAAAAAGAAATGACTGATTAGAAAAATTAGAGCTGACACATTCATCCACCCATCCGTTTTCCAGCCCTCAGTGATTCTGGACCAGATTAATATTAACACTTTTAATCGAGCTCAGAAACTAACCGATGCAGCTGATATTAAATTGTTTTAATACATTTGAACACTCCAGTTGCTCTTGGAAACATCATTAAAACAGCACAAATTAGAATTCATGACAGGAAACCTGAAACAACCCAGCAGGAACCAATGTTGTTTTTCCTGCAAAGGGCAACCAGCTGCTGTCTCCCCCCCACCTCCCTGCACTGACACACCCAGGGAGCCTCTCAGCCCAACGTTCCTCACCAGGACAGGCAGCCGCAAGGACTTCAAGGCGAGGGACTTAGTGCTGGAGTCCAAGGGATGAGTGGACACAAGCAAAGCTTCCTGCTTGGGCCAACTCTAAGGCAACAGAGTGACCAAGCCTCACATCCCCACTGTTAGGAGTAGACTCCTAGAGTTGGGTAGGCAATATATAATACCATGATGACAAATGGTCATTGTGGCTTTAAGGATGTTGGAATGCAATTAGAGACTGTAATTATCTCCACAATAAGAGGAAGTCAGGAGAGCGCATATTCCTCTCTCTGCCGGATTGTCTTTCTCTGCTGATATCTCTACTGTTTGCTATCTGCTCGTGTGCCGTGACTAACTGTGTTTGAAGAAGGAAGAATTGTGGATTGCTGACTGTAAGCAATTGTTAGTTTGTTAAGGACTTTGTTTGACTCACTTTACTATCACTGCTTGTGAAGCAGTAGTTTAGCTAATTGTTTTTTACTAACAGTGTCTGGGTTACTATTTGTGTGTACTCTAGCAACGTTTCTCTAGCTGCATATTCCGCTGCACAACTTCTGTCTCCCAACAGAGAGATCCCCCAACACCCACCATACAGTTCTGGCTCTCAGAGGCTACCTGGAACTACAAGGTGTTGCCTTAGACCCAGGGTCTGCAAAGTTGGCTCTTTTAAGACTGGTGGACTTCAACTCCCAGAGTTCCCCAGCCAGCATTGCTGGCTGGGGAACTCTGGGAGTTGAAGTCCACCAGTCTTAAAAGAGCCAACTTTGCAGACCCCTGCCTTAGACTGAAGAACCTGCATTGCAAGTTTTAGACGCCATCACTGGCACCTGTGCAAAAGTAGTCCAGTAGTCCTCCAAGGGACACAACGAGATGTGCGCATTGTGGTGGCAGAGAAAGGACAAAAGAGTCTGGGGGCCCTTTAGCAGGCAAGCCCATTTACAATACAAGAGCAGCGTTGGAAGGGACCTTGGAGGTCTTCTAGTCCAACCCCCTCCCTAGGCAGGAAGCCCTATACCATTTCAGACAAATGGCTATCCAGCATCTTCTTGAAGACTTGCAGTGTTGGGGCATTCACAACTTCTGGTGGCAACTTCTGTTCCACTGGTTAATTGTTCTCACTGTCAGGAAATTTCTCCTCAGTTCTGAGTTGCTTCTCTCCTTGATTAGTTTCCACCCATTGCTTGTTCTGCCCTCAGGTGCTTTGGAGAATAGTTTGACTCCCTCTTCTTTGGGGCAACCCCTGAGATATCGGAACACTGCTATCATGTCTCCCCTAGTCCTTCTTTTCATTAAACTAGACATACCCAGTTCCTGCAACCGTTCCTCATATGTTTTAGCCTCCAGTCCCCTAGTCCTCTTTGTTGCTCTTCTCTGCACTCTTTCTAGAGGGGCTGTTTCAGGGGCTGTTTGATTCCACCAGTAGCCAAGCTGACGCCCGTCCCTGTAGAAAGGACAATTATGAATGTTACTGGCAGTGGGCAGTGAAATAGGGAGATCAGGAGCCTTAAATCCTCCTTACCACTTCAGGGGGTGGGTAGGACTAGAGCCACTAAGGCACTGTACAGCCAAGACCCCTCCCCTCCCTCCCTCCCCAGCTAGATGATCCAGGAGGAGTCCACAGAGAGCGTTGCTGAAGCAGGGTGGATTTCATTTAAATCAACTCGATTTAAAGCATAATTTTAAAAGAGCCACTGTCATCTGTCCCGCTGTTGATTCACCAAAAGTCCCAATATTGCAGAATATACAGTCTCAGAGGCTACATAACTAAGGTCCGTTTTATGCTGAATAAACTAAATTATTAATGCATCTTAAGTAGAAAACTATCTTTAGATAGATGTTTACTCCAAAAGCATTTTATTAAAATAAATTTGAAAAAATAAAACAAAATCCAATTAAAAATTTAAGAATCAATTTTTTTCCTATAAAAAAAACCCCATCAATTTTTATCCACCCTGTGCTGAAAAGGCATCACTGCAATGGACTCACTGCTACGAACCCAGAAGCCCTCTTGCCTTTGACAGGGAGAACCGAAAGGATCAACTCAAAGGCTGTGGGAGGAGAAGGAAAATGAGGAGGGGGCCCAGATCACGGCTACAGATGCCTGCCCTCCAGGCTCCCTTGAAGACATCCGGGTCTTGGGCTCCACAATCTCACAAGCGCTGGCCTTGAGGCAGCCAGCACAGGTTGGGCCGATTCTGGAGAAGAGCACAAGGCTGCCTGTTGGTCTCCTCAGAGGGGAAAAAAGCCCATTGTCCACAACATAACGCCTTAGAGCAGTGGTGGAGAACCTTTTTGTTGTTGGGTGCCAAAAATGTGAGGGCGCATGTGTAATAGTGTGTGTGTGTGTGTGTGTGTGTGTGCGTGCCAGCACTCATAATGCAAAGTGCCCCCCCACATGCACATGTGTGCACAACCTCCCACGCTCCCCCCTCCCCAAACGTGCCACACTGCTCACCTCCGAGCTGAGCTTGGTATTTCCTCCAGGGGGCTGCGGGAGGCCATTTTCACCCTCCTCGGGCTCCAGGAAAGCCTCTAGAAACGAACTTCCGGTAGGTGTTTTTGCCCTCCCCAGGCTCCGGAGGCTTTCCTGAAGACTGGGGAGGGTGAAAACGGTCTCCCCTGGCCCTCTGGAAGGCTGAAAATCAACTGGCTGGCACGCCCATCTACGCTGGAGCTGATGCCTCAGGTGCCAGCAGATATGGCTCCGCGTGCCACCTGTGCCATAGGTTCGCCATCACGGCCTTAGAGCTATTCTGCGAAACCATGTGGCTGTTTCTCGTGCTACAGCAGCAAAAGTACTGGGTGGGGCCCCCTTTACTAACCCTCATCCTTCTGGCTGTTTCCTGTGATAGACCTTCGTCTCCAAGATCGGGGAATGGTTGCACCACTACAGAAGGAACAGAGCAGACGTGGTTTGGTGGGAACCGTGGTTGGTACCATTGACAGCTGGTTCCAGGTGGTGGTGATGGTGGTAGCCTTCTCTCAAGTTACAAAGGCTGCACACCCACAGAGAGCCAGGAGGAGCAAGGAAATCAGCCTGGACCCATGGGGAAGAGCCAAACCGAGGAGGAGGCCTTCCCTTCCCCTGGGAGGGGCCAGGAGGGAAAGTGCCTTGTGGAGATACCAAGTCGTGGGCCACGGTCCCTTCCACTAAATAACTTAATTGGTAACTTCTTCCCCAACGGAAGGTTGAACATCTCAACTTCCAAATTGCTCGCACGTCTCCTCTTCAGATAAGCTGGCATGATATGCCGATAGCAAGTTCAGCGTCCCCATCATCCCCAACACTGAGAGGGCGGGCTCTGTTGATGTCAACCACTTCCCTTGACCAGTAAAAACACTGAATGTTTTGAAAAATAAATCGCCTTTCTTTCCCGTGACTAAGACTTCCTGCAAATTTACTGAATTAAAGTCTTCCACGCTACATTTTGGAGCGCAGAGCATCACAAACGACTGGCACAGAAATAAATATCTGCAAGTTAAAGAGCTCCCCCTCAGCAGCCACACCCAAAATACTAAAACCATCACTGCCGACTATGGAAAATGTGGTTTACCTCAAGTGGGGCAATCGGCATGCTTGTAAAAAGAAGAATCTGGTTCCAGCTGGCAGGGCCAAGAGCACAGAACGTCTTCCTCAGCCGGAGAATTACAAGGCAGCCTTGGAGCCAAATTTTCCATTTTTAGTTAATGGTGGTCAAGGATTCAGGTGCCTTTCAAGCCGCCTCTGCTTAGAGTCTCTGCTGAAACGGCCAGGGAGGCTCCAGGTGGCCCCCAAGCCCCAGAGGCCTTCATTATCTGGGATTTTCTTTGGGGGGGGGACAACCCCACCCATCATGCTCGCCCTCTGATCCAGCATGCTTTTTCCTCAAGGCCACAGCAGCATGATCCTTTTTTGTAGGAGAAAGATGCTCTGAGAACCCACCCACCCCCAACCAATCAATATAAATAAAAATGGAACAAGAGTTTGTTCAAAACCGCTAATCTCCGAAAGTCCTGCACCGATCGCTTCCAAATTTTCACACAACGTTCCTTTCAAGTACGGCACCAATGATATATGTATATAGATTGTGTAGATGTCACACCTGTGCCAGGTACACAAAACAGAAATGTAAAAAATTATTAAAAAGGTAGGTAGATGGCGTAGTTTTTTAAATCGTTTTAGTTTTTAAATTGTTTTAGTAAGGGTTTTTTAACAGGATTTAGATCAGGCCAATCTATTTAATATATTTTTAATTGTATTTTATGCTCTATATTATTGATCTTATTATTGCCTGTACACCGCGCCCTGAGTCCCGCAAGGGAGAAGGGCGGTCTAAAAATTTAATAAATCCTAATCCAGATGGATAGAGAGAGAGCAGTAGGCCACAGGTATTATGTCATCCTTTATGACATAAAATACTCTGTCCATAAGATTCAAGGAGAAAGACAGTAGGTAGGTAGGTAGAGGGATAGAGAGGGAGAGGGAGAAATACAGTAGGTAGGAGGTAAGGAGGTAGGTAGGTGGAGAGAGGGAGAAATACAGTAGGTAGGTAGGTTGGGGGTTATACAGTGGCTGTGTGTATGTGTTTGTGTGTGCAGGTGTAGATCTACACACAGATTGGTTGGCCATTTAACCAGACTGGGCCACAGCAACGGGTTGCCAGGAATGGCTAGTAAGGAACATGGGGTCAACTCCCTGGAGGGCTTCTGCCATCTCTGGCTGCCCCAGAAAATGACAATCTGCTGGCTGCCAGCAGCCGCAGCGAACACCCAACACTGAGAAACATCACTTTCTTTCTCCAAGCCTTAAGTTTTCGCAATGCCTGTCCATCACTAGGGCCGTCCCCATCCCAAGGGTGACTCAGCCGGCTGTGGGATGGGTAGAGGAGTCTCTGCCCCATTCATTGCCTCATCCATGGGATCCTTCCACCTTCCATCCACCGGCTTTGGCTGCATAAGGTTTCGGGACGTCTACCCGTTGCCACAGGATCATCCGGTGCTGATATTTGCAGGAAACAAGTGTGGATTTTTATTGCATTTCCCCCCCAAGCTCATGGCTTCCCATTTGCCCACTTCTGTTTAACCAGCAACGTAAGGGTAGAACCGGCCTTTGCAAGGGGGGGGGGGGGCTCTTCTCCCTACCTCCAGCAAAGGCCACGTAAGCAGCCGGCCTTCCACCGTCCTGCTCTGAGGGCCCTTTGTTGAAGCCACGGTTTGGGGAGAAGGCCAGCCAAGGACGAGGGAGCAGCCCAAGAGGGGGCCTTTCCAGGAGGCTGAGCGGCCTTGAAACAGGGAAGGAGCCTCGTGTTCTCCCATCAACTGTGACCCAGGAGCAAGGCTGGCCTGCCTGGTAGGGTGACAGCAAGGCTGCGCTGGAGCTTCCATGGCCTGGCTCTGCGTAAGGCATGAAGACAGGAGCCACAGACTTGCTCACATCCCAACATGACGGATTAGCTGCTAATGGCGAACCTTTTTTGGCTCGCGTGCCATAAGTGGGGGGAGGGCAGGGGGGGTCATGCACAGGCGTGACCCCCCCAGTGCACATGCGCGTGCTACAGGCGCTCCCCCCCATTTTTTGCATGCTTTTTTCGTCCTCCCCAGGCTCCAGAGGCTTTAAAGGAGACCTCCAGAGGGCAAAAAAAGACCCTATGAGCAAACTGGAAGTGACTTCCGGTTTTCTCGGAGGGTCGTTTTGAGTGCTCCGGAGGCTTCAGGGAAGCTCATGAAGCCTCTGGAGGGTCTCCGGGGGTAGGGGGGCTCCTATAAAACCTCTGGAGCCTGGGGAGGGTGAAAAATGGCTTTAAAGAAAGGTGAACTCAGCTGGCCAGTGTGTGCATGCGCACTGGCCAGCTGACAGGGCAGCGCCTCACATGCCCTGACAAATGGCTCCGTGTGCCGCCTGTGGCACGCCTGTCATAGGTCCGCCATCCCGGGATTGGCACAATGCAGGAGGGTGTGAGGATATATCTGCAGAATGGGAGGCATGGAATAAAACTTCTTCCCAAACTCCAAGACAGCCGCGGCCTTCATGAGCAGAAACCCCCCAAATACTCTGCAACACTTTCCCTATTAGAGGAAGAAGGGAAGCCAAGAGGCGGCTGCCTGGGGCTCCAGAAGCTCCAGAGGGGAGGAAGACCTTCATGGAACAAGCTGTGCCTGATCCCCACCCCCACACGCACACCCACACAATGCTCAACTCAACACACGGCTGCTTCCTGAGCCGCCTTCTTTCCATCATGCTGGCATCGGCCAGAAAGCCCCCCCCCCAGCGTTTCCTGGGCCCCCAAGGGCAGTTGGGGAGGGGGAGGGCGGCTGCGGGGAGCTGCTCAGGAAGGAAGGACCTGGGTTTACGTGGCAGGCACTTGGCTTCCAACCTGGAAGATCCTTGACTGGCTTAAGAGATCCTTAAGAGATCCCCAAAATGCTGGAAATGTGATTCAATGCATGGAAAATATTACCACCTATGGTGGGCCAGTAAGGAGACTAAAAAATTGGAAAGGGATCAAAAATTGATTGGAGGCAATAACAGGAGTTAAAATAGAATGGAAACCTGAAGTTTTTCTATTAGGAATAGTGTCTGCGAAATACAAAAAAGAAATCCAGTATTTAATAATACATATAATTACGGCGGCAAGGATTCCCTTTGCCCAGAAATGGAAAAACAAATTAACTCCCAGCGAAGATGAAATAATAAGGAAGGTTATGGACTGTGCTGAAATGGACAAATTAACTCAAGAAATCCAGGGAAAAGAAGAATCAGAATTCTACCGGATATGGGATAAATGGTAGAGGTGGAGGGAGGAAAGAAACAAGAACCAATGAAGGAAGACAGCAAAACTTAAAAACAGGAGTTAGGAGTAAAATAAGAGGGTTTAGAAGGGTGAAATCCAAATGAAATTTAACAGAAGGGGAAACAATACAAGATGAGCGGCATCGATTGACAATTGCCAGTAGAAAGAACAGGAAGTTCCTGTTCGTATTGTATGGTGTAAATGTAGTCTACGTCTAAGTTTTGTGTGAGTGTATTTTACATGTTTGTAAATAAAATTTATTTTTTTTTAAAAAGAGATCCTTGGCTGCCTCCTCTGCTCACCTCGGAGCTCTCAGGGCAGCAAGGATGCTGGCAGTGACCGGCTGGGAAAAACACCGGAGGTCTAATTTTAGGGGAAGGTTTAGGCGTTTCTAAAAAACCCCTGGAGGCTTTGCTGGCGCAGGATGTTTCAGAGCTGAGGGTGGTTTTCTTTTAAATGTAAGACATGCCCGAATCAGAAGTGGTGATCTACCACATTGCAAAATAAGGCTCAGCCTGGGTTCCTCCTCTGGGCTTTAAGAGCTTTGCCTCTGAAGCCATCCAGGTGGCCATCACCTGCCCCCCCTTCCCTGCTGACCTGGGTTGAGCAGACAGGATTTGAAGGCCTGGGGGGGTCTTCAGAGCTGCTTTGCCCTGCTGAGATGTCTGACTTGGAGACAGAGGGCAGCCCCCTCCCCTCCTTGCTTCCCTCTGACCCGGAGGGGACAGCTACAACAACTTTACTACCTGTGGACTTCAACTCCCCAAATTCCTGGGCCAGCGTAGGAGGAATTCGTATGCCACATCCTCCAAATATTGTCCTTCTTTTTTTTTTGAATAAAATTTTTATTTTTAAAACAAAGAAAGACAAAACAACACCTATAAGTACTTTCCTCCATTTCATCAAGCGTGTCGTTTGGTTACAAGTTTTTGTGCCTCAATTCTTGCAATTCGAATTAGAATCCCAGGTTATCCATCAACCGTAACTATATACATCACTGTTATTGAGCATTGTGTGCTCAGATTACCATTAATGTTCCCATGGAGTACACAACATATTCAATTCCAGTACTAATTTTCAATTGTTACCACAAATAGTTATTAAATATTTCCACTCATGTATGTTTCAACTATTCATATTGTCGGTCTTGAATGAGGAGTCTTCTTTATAACACATGAAGTCTCTGGGTGGCTGCAATAAGAACACGCCCAGGTGGGGCAGGAGGCTGGGCTGAGGCCACGGGTGGAATCCAGGGGCCCCACTGCAACCCCCACCCCCACCCCACTCTGGGCTTTTCACTTGCTGGTCTGCTTTTCCTCAACAGCCACTTGACAGAGTCGGCCCTTGGCAGACCCAGGGATTAAAACAGGGCTCAGCTTCTTCCTTAGTAGAAAAGATTTCCTGCCTCTGAAGCTGGCAAATGTTGGCCAACTTCAGCCTTTCTGCTGAAGTTCTGAAGTTCTGAAGTTCAACTTCAGCAAGTGCTAATTTTTTAATTCCTCAATTAAAAAATTACAATCGATTAAAAGAAAACTACACCTACAATAGGTGCGTTTTCAGGGCCCGACAGAAGAGACGCAGGTCGGTGATCGTACGAAGGTCGGGGGGCAGATCGTTCCAGAGGGCAGGGGCTGCCACAGAGAAGGCTCTCCCCCTGGGGGTCGCCAGCCGACATTGTTTGGCCGACGGTACCCTGAGGAAGCCCACTCTGTGGGAGCGGACTGGTCGGTGGGAGGTATTCGGTAGCAGGATGCGGTCCTGCACCACCAGTCTGGCGGTGTCAGGTGTTTCATTTTATATGAAGTTCATCTTTTGCACTAGAAGCCCCTCTGGACAGGTGGGAAAGGCAAGGAGTCCAGAAGCAGAAGGCTCTCCTCTGCCTCTGGCAAGGACCCCAAGGAAAAGAGGATATCTCCGTTGAGGGTTGAGGATATCTCCGTTGAGGATATCTCCGTTAGGAGACCGAGAGATGTGCAACGGAATTGCAGCGAGAGCTATGTTGCTAGATATTCACACTTAGTCACAGACACCAATGGTAAAAAACAAGCAGACTTTTACTTGCGGAGGAAAATAAAGTAAACTACTTCTTCACAAACAGTGACAGTTAGTCTTGAATCAAAATACAATCTATAACTCAAACAGTTGGCTCACAGTTGCTCAACTCACGATTCTCTTTGCTTTACTGACCTAACCAACATGCAGAGTCTTCATCCAAGAGATCAGCAACTAACAGTGATTCTGGCTCCCTCTTATGGCTGATTGAGGAAGCAGCAGCCAATTACATTTCACTGGAGCATTTAAAGTCACAGATACCAATTCCAATCATGGCTTATATATATTGCCAACCCAACACTAGGATTATATGCCTAACACCTTGGCCCAAACAGGCCCAGCCTGTTTGCTGGGTACAGGAGACCTTTGCCTCTGGGGGCTCCGAGTGTGACCAGGGCCTGTGGAATGCTCCACAAACCAACCGTCTTCCCACATGCTTCCCTCCAAGGCATTCCTCCGGCAATCCAGAGATGGCTGGCAGACTTTGAGAAACCGGAATAACCGTCGTCCTCCAGCGCAGAAAATACAGTAATCCTGGCCTTGCAACAGATACTGTTCTGACCTCCTTGACTCTCCTCGGAGGCTCCCCTGTGCTTCTTCACAGTTCACACTGCAGCCTCTTTTGATCACCGCCTTTCAAAACGGGGAGCCGTAATTCCCAATTAGGTCGTTTCAAAATGTAATTAGCTTTTTTTTTCAGACGGCAGCTGCTGAACAAGCTCCACATTCGTTAACACCAAAACTAAATTAGCAGTAATGCACAACTGCAACCAGCCTTAGCACATGCTTGTGCAATATCACACCAGTCACGGACATGTTAGCAGGGAAGGAAACCTGGCAGCCCCAAGGGGAAGACTCTGCCCCCAGAGCCCCCGTCTCTCGTGAGCATCTAGGAGAGGAGAGGGGTGGGCTGCCTCCAGGGCCACCAAGCCCCCCGGCCTCCCCTTCCTGACAGGCCAGCCAGTGCCAGCAGGTTTCCAGCCAAGACCAGCACACAGAACGCTTCTGTTACTGGCAGAAGCCCCAGGAGACCCCCCCCCCCAGCGGGAGGCTGAGCTTTCCTTTGGCCGAAGCAACCTGCGCCCCAATGAGACCCACTGATCCGACATCTGTTCCTATGACTGCCCTTCTCACGCAATGCAACCTCAAACCAAAACCGCCACGCATGACCCCCCCCCGCCCCCAAGGGCCCCCGTCACCCAGCACCCCCAAGGCCAGTCCCGCTCACCCCAACGTCCTCGGGAGGCAGCTCATTCGCTCAGGGCCCAAGGGACCCTACGGAGGCCTTGCAACCTTTAACCCTTGGGTCTGCCTGGGCAGTTCAGGCCCAGAGAAAAGGGAAGCAGAGAATTAGAAGAAAGCCACGCTGCTGTGTTGGGTAGTAGCAGCTGACAATATGCTGGGCTAGCAAGCCACGAATACACCCCACCACCGAGCACCTTGCAAGCAACCTGAGTTATGGCTTCCTCACGCTACTGGCGACCTTGGGGCAAGGCGGGGCGAGGGGGGGTGGAAGAGCACTAGCAAGGTGTGATCTTCTCTACAGTAGCCCCCCCCCCCCTGGCTGGGCAGTGCCCTTCCCAAAGAAAGTCACTTGGCATCCGCTTGGCATTCCTTTAGGCGCCAAGAGAGTTTTCTTTTTATTCCTATGGTTTTTCAGGTGAATTTCTTTCCTGGCATCGCTAAATATAGTTAGCATTGTTGGTGTGTGTGTGTGTGTGTGTGTGTGTGTGTGCGCGCGCACACACGCCACTGCTACGGATCTTCAATGAAGATCTTCCAATAGAGGCAAGGAATGCAGTTGGACGGATTCTTTCAAACCTCAGCAGAGAAAACCACCTCCAGCGACGTCTTTCAAGCTCTCCTCCTCCTCCTCCTCCTCCTCCTGGATGCTTTTTCTAGCTGGATTATCCTTGGATCCAAAGGTTTATTGATTCCTTCCGACGGCATTTTGGGAGTCGGCAGTCCAGCCCCAAGGTTGCCTCTGGAGGCTGAGGGGGTGGGGTGGGGGGGAATTGGGTCAGCCTCCTTGGAAATCTCATTTATTCCCTCTGCCAGCCGGGTTCCCCCAGGGTGGGGGGCTGGAGCAAGAGATAAGCCTCGGTGCAGTGCAGAGAGATAACAGTCAGGGCCGCTCATCATTATTTATTCAAGGCTCTGCCAGCCACGCAAGGCTGGGCCTCTGCAGGAGAAGAAGAGCCATGCCGGGGGCCCCCTCCGCTCGCCCGCCCCACAGCACAGCCATGGTTGGACCCACAAAGCTGCCCCACCTGTGCTGCCTTTTCTTCGTCTGGCTACGTCTTCAAGCTCAAGGGAAAGCTCCAAAACAGGGCAGGGGGCAGCAGCAACTGACTCAGCCCCCTTTGTGGCACCTTCCTTAGCCCAGGAAATGGTCATGCACACACACACACACACACACACAATTTGGAGGCAGGAGGGATTCAGGGTCCTCTTTCAGGCACAACCTTCTGCCACCACAGCAAAGGCCTCTTTCTGGCTCCTGCCAGAGGCCCTCTCCTGTGGGGGATCCAGAGCAGCCCCTGTTCCTATCAGGCCTAATGGGGCAGGCAGACACCACTGGGAAGAGACGCAGAGAGCAGGCTGTGAAGGGCTGAAAGATCTCCACCAGGCCCTTGAATTGCACTTGGATACCCATCCATGGACACTGCAGTTCATGGAGCCCAGGCGCCGAGTGTGTCCAGAACTGGCTGCCCCTCTGCATTTTGTACCAGCTGCAGCTTCCGAATGTCCTTGCAGGGCAGCCCCACCCAGCTGCCTTGCAGGAAGCCAATGCGGTGCCCTCAGGGCAAGGGCGGGGCTCTTTTCCCTCCTATGCGCCAAGCTTGAAATGCTCTTCCCTGGTGAGCAGCCTCCCCACACCCTCTTTGACCAGCCTTCCAGCTATGAAAGTCACGGTTCTCAGGAGCCTCCCGTCATCCCAGGGAGGCAGCCGGCAAAGCAAGAACCTGACGGCTGGTTTCACAAAACGGAAGCTGCAGATTCAGAGGAAATCCCACAGAACCCCTGTGAGCTTGTGAGTGAGACCCATGAAGGCATCTGGGACCTCTGGCTTTACGAGAGCTGTGTCTCCTGCAACTTCCCAACAGCCTCCAGGGGTTGAGCTGGGAGGACCTTTCTCTGCCTCCTTCTGCTGGAAAAGTTAAGATCCGGTCATCCCTCTGCACCCTGAGCCTTCCGAGAGGGAGGCAGTAGAGGAGTCAGGGTCAGAAGCTTGCTCCTTCAGGGATCTCAGAAGATCATGGTCCCTGAAACCACTGGAAAGGCTGATGGGAAGTTGCAGGAGACACAGCTCTCGAAATGTCAAGGTTGGTCCAGAAGCAAGAGGCTTGGAGGTCATCTCACCATGCCTGGGGCTGTTGGGTTTCCAAGCCACAGACTTCCTAGAGCAGTGATGGCGATCCTATGGCACATGTGTCACAGGTGGCATGCGGAGCCATTTGTTAGGGCACGCAAGGCAATGCCCTCTCAGCTGGCTAGCGTGCATGCACGTGCTGGCCAGCTGAATTCGCCCTTTTTTGCATGGTCTTTTCACCCTCCCCAGGCTCCAGAGGCTCTGTAAGAGCTTGGGGAGAGCGAAAAGAGCCCCCCTCCCCTCCCCCCAGAGGCCTTCCAGAGGCTTCATGAGCTTCCCTGAAGCCTCCAGAGCACTCAAAATGACGCACCGCCGAAACTGGAAGTGACGTCCTATTTGCTTGGAGCATCATTTTGAGTGCTCCAGAGGCTTCAGGGAAGCCTCCTGAAGGTCTCTGAGGCCTCCGGAGGGCCTCCAGGGGGGCGGGGGGGGCTCTTTTCGCCCTCCCCAGGCTCCTATAAAGTTCTGGAGCCCTTGGGGAGAGCGAAAAGAGCATGCAAAAAATGGGGGGGGGGTTCGCCTGTAGTGCACGCATGCACACTGGGGGGATCGCACATTGCATTATGGGTGTGGCATGCCCGCGCACGACCCCCCTGCGCTCCCCCCACTTATGGCACACGAGCCAAAAAAGGTTTGCCATCGCTGTCCTAGAGCTTTCTACCTCCTGAAAGAGGCAAGGATCTGCCTGGATGGCAACTTTCTACTGCCCTGAAATTGATGCTCAAGAAAGATGCTCAAGTCCTACTGCATGCGGCTGTATGGGAGGAGCTCAAACTGAACTCTGCAACGTTGCCTGAGTGTGGATGTTTACGATTCTTCCTCCTGAAGGACCCAACCGTCCCCTTCAATGAAAGCTGACCAGAGGCTCTGAGCCCCGAGAGAAGAGCAATGAGCCCAACAGACCAGGAGCTTCACTGGCTATTTGGTGAAAGTCCTGGGGGCTCAACCTACAGAATGGGGGGAAACAATCTCAAGCTTTGAAGTGAATGTCCTTACGTTCATTCAATGCACCATCAACGAGGAGAAAAAGGAAGTTGGAAGATAAGTAACAAACCACGTTTGGAGCCTCCTCTCTGACCACGATGGGAAAGAGTCTTCCCTCACCTTTGCGCTGGCTCTCCTGCCTGGCGGGGAGGCTGCCAAGTTGGCTGTTCTTGCAATTGGGGCCAATTGTCCAGGTAGTACAAAGAAACGTAAGTGAAGTGGGACTACCAACGGGGTCTTCCAACTGGGACATGACAACCAAGAAATAAACTAAGAATGCTTCGTAATGGATCTTCCTCACCTTCACACAACCGATAAACCCATAATGCTCAGCTTTGGGTCCAGCCCCTAGATACTTCCTCTAGTACAGTGGCTCTCCTTCCGTGAGGGAAGATACGGAAGAGCACCGGGGAGAACAGCTCAAGGAAACGAGTTGGGGCCAAAGTTTTCAAGGACACTGCCACAGAGACCAAGCAAGTGACACGTGGACAGAGTCCAGGGCTCTTGGTCAGCATCCCTCTGTCCACCTTAAACAGGCCGAGTGGGCAACCTTTCTTTTGGAGCAGGTCCCCGCAGGCCAATCAATTGGAAATGGTGCCTCTTGGTCAAGATACAGGGGTGTCAAACTGGTGGCCTGCGGGCCAGAGGCATCACGCACAGGCCACGCCCACCCTGGCTGCGCAAAGGCAGAAAACATCACATGATATCATGTGATGCGATCGAATGTGACACCTGTGGCAAGAGCATCACCAGCCGCCAAGCTGGGTTGGGCAACCAAATACACATCCCCATTGCCCAAAGTCCCAGCTCTCTCACCAAAGGGGTCAACCAAAAGCCCGAGACAAGTTTCAAATGATGCGCAAACAGCCCAGGGAGGCCATGCTGTCCCCAGGATTGTAGCCTGAATGTATGATAGCTTCTGCTGTTATGTGGCAATTTAGCCTGGGCACCAAGAGGGAAAGAGCTGTCTGGCAAGGAGCTCAGAGGGGCAGCCCAAGGAATGTGCCACCAAGTAGGTTTGTTACTGGCTGCAATCCGTACTCAACGGGAAATCCTTAATGGAACCACAGCTACATGGAGGGAAGACCAAGGTCCATCTTAAGCCCAGGACTCTTCAATGCCTTCATAAATGATTTAGATGAGAAGGGGAACTCATCAAGTACCTATGAGATCGCCTTCTGCCACCGAGAGCCTCCCACCGGCCAGGCTCTCCCCATGGTGCCGTCAGCTAAACAATGTCGACTGGCCACACCCAGGGGGAGAGCCTTCTCCGTGGGAGCACCTGTCCTCTGGAAATAATTGCCCCCGGAGTTATGAATTATCCCTGACCTATGCACCTTCCGCCGTGCTCTCAAAACCTTTTTTTCCCAACAAGCCGGGCTGGCATAAAAATGATTTTTTAAATATGAATTTTTATTAATTTTAATCGGGGTTTGTTTGGTTTTTTAATTTTAAGAGAGGCCAAATTGTTTAATATGCTTTTAAAACTGTTTTTTTAACTTTTATATATCTGTTTTACTTTGGCTGTACACCGCCCTGAGTCCTTCGGGAGTAGGGCGGTATAAAAAATTAATAAACCTAAATCTAAATTTGCAGATGACACCAAGCTGGCAGAAATAGGCAACAGCCTAGAACCGGAATGGCAAACCTATGGCATGCGTGCCACAGGGGGCACACGGAGCCATTTGTCACTGGCCAGCACGCATGTGTCCTCTGGCCAACTGATTTCAGCCTTTTTTTAAACCATTTTTCACCCTCCCCAGACTCCAGAGGCTTTATAGGAGCCTGGGGAGGGCAAAAAGAGCCTCCCCCCCCCCGGGAGGCCCTCCGGAGGCTTCATGAGTGCTCAAAAGCCTCTGGACCACTTCCAGAGTGGGGTCTTTTTTTGCCCTCCAGAGGCTTCAGATAATCCTCCTGAAGGTCCCTGAAGCCTCCGGAGGGCCTCTGGGGTGGTGGTCCCCAGGCTCCTATAAAGCCTCTGGAGCTTGGGGAGGGTGAAAAAAGCATGCAGAAAATGGGGGGGGGGGGAGTGCCTGTAGTGCGGCATGTGCACTGGGGGGTCGCGCATTGCATTATGGGCGCGGCATGCCTGCGCATGACCCCCCTGCCCTCTCCCCACTTATGACACGCAAGCCAAAAAAGCTTCACCGTGGCCGCCCTAGAAAATTGGCTCAAGATCCAGATGAATCTCAACAGACTGGAACATTGGGCCCCATCTAACAAAATGAAATTTAATAGTGAGAAAAGTCAGGTTCTACATTTAGGCAAGAAAAACCAAATGCCCAGGTACAGAACAGGGGGTACCTGGCTCAATAACTCTGAGAGGGATCTTGGAATCCATCCGTTTAAATAGGAGCCAGCCGTGGGCAGCAGCTGCCAAAAAAGCCAACACAGTTCTAGGCTGCATCAACAGAGGGAGAGAATCAAGATCACGTGTCTTCCAATATTTGAGGAGCTGCCACAAAGAAGAGGGGTTCAACTTAATTTTCCAAAGCATCAGAAGGCAGCACAAGAAACCATGGATAGAAACAAGGCGAGAAGCAACCTGGAATTAAGAAGAAACTTCCTGACAGTGAGGAATGGCTTGACTCTAGAAGTTCTCAAGGTCCCATCAGTGGAGGGTTTTAAGAAGAGATAGGACAGCTAGTTGTGCAAAATGGTATAGAGCAGCGATGGGGAACCTTCTTTGGCTTGCGTGCCATAAGTGGGGGGAGCGCAGGGGGGTCGTGCGTGGACGTGCCGCACCCATAATGCAGTGTGTGATCACCCCCAGTGTGCATGCGTCCACTACAGACGCGACCACCCATTTTTTGCATGTTCTTTTCGCCCTCCCCAGGGACTCCAGAAGCTTTATAGGAGCCTGGGGAGGGCGAAAACAGCCTCCCCCCCCCACCGGAGGCCCTCTGGAGGCTTCAGAGACCTTCAGGAGGCTTCCCTGGAGCCTCTGGACCACTCAAAACGACACTCCGAGCAAATCAGAGGTCACTTCCGGTTTCGTCGGAACATCCAGGGAAGCCATTCTGAAGGTCGCTGAAGCCTCCCGAGAGCTTCCGGGGGGAGGGGGGGAAGCTGTTTTTGCCCTCCCCAGGCTCCTATAAAGCCTCTGGAGCCTGGAGAGGGTGAAAAAAGCACGCAAAAAAGGGCGAACTCAGCTCGCGTGCCCTGACAAATGGCTCCGCCTGCCACCTGTGGCCCGTGTGCCATAGGTTCGCCATCCCGGGCATCGGGTTTCCTTCCTGAGCAAGGGTTGGACTAGAAGGCCTCCAAGGTCCCTCCCAGCTCTGTTATTATGAATGTGTGGAGGCCAAGAAAAGCTTTCTTGACTGCTTTCCCCTCTCAGCAGCTTCCCCTCAAGGCCAGCCTGTTCAGCAAACAAAGCCTTTTGCAGTTGGAAGTCAAACGTGTCTCCTTCGATTGAAACAAGAGCAACGAAGCTGAAATGCGGCTTCATCCTAGCAGGCTTCCAATTGCGTATCTGGTGTGTGGCACACAGTGTTCTCTGGATACAGAACAGGCCTCACTCTCAGCAGAAACGCCCAGCCCGGCCCTTTACAGCCCCCCCCCCCCGCCCCCTGTGGCCACGGGGGTCAAAGAAGAAATGGGTTAGAGGCTCACCTCTCACTTCCACCAGGCCACCCACTTTCCCAGGGGAGGAAGATATGGGGCAAATCCGGTGTCTGGGGGGCGGATCTGGCTTTGGCAGGCTGGTTTACGCCCCCGCCCCCAGGGCCCTTCTCTCCAGCCTGAAGGTTTGCCATTGCCACCAAAGCCACAGCTGTGGGTGCCACGGTTGACAGTCTGCTTATAATGCAATACAGTACAACAGCAGAGTTGGAAGGGACCTTGGAGGTCTTCTAGTCCAACCCCCAGCCTAGGCAGGCGCCCTATACTGGTTCAGACAAATGGCTATCCAATTTAAAGACTTGCAGTGTTGGGGCATTCACAACTTCTGGAGGCAACTTCTGTTCCACCGATTCATTGTTCTCACTGTCAGGAAATTTCTCCTCAGTTCTAAGTTGCTTCTCTCCTTGATTAATTTCCACCCATTGCTTCTTCTTCTGAAGGACAATGACATGCTCAATGGCTCCGGTGTCCACCTTAAGGGAAGGCTCAAAGGCAGAGCAAGCAGCTTAGCTAAGCTGCAACTGGTTTACAAACACACCCATGTGCGAGAAAGGAATGCAAAAACGAGGGAGGCCGCTTGGCTGGGAATGGCTGGGGGAGGGGTGGGGGGGAGTCTGCATTTCGCCAGGAAGAGAAAACTGGTTTGGTCTCTTGAGAAGCAGCCAGCACAGTAGAGGAACCTGAGCCCAGCTGCCCTCGCCCTTCGGCTCTGCCGTCGTCTGGCCAGGGCCCAGAAGACTCACAATGGTGGCCAGAACCTCAATGGTGCCATTCATGCTTCACCTTCCCTTCTGGCTGCCCAAGGCCAGATCCCCCTTGAGAAGGACTGAAAGCCACACAGAGTGAAGTGGGGGGCCAGAGAGGGAGGCCTTGCATCTGGCTGGTCTCTCAATCAGGCCAAGATGGCACCACAAGTATAATTGCAATGCCTCGGATGGGTGATTTGTCTTGTTTTTTAGTATTTCAAATGACTACAGCCCCCCCCCCCTCTCTCCCTCCATCCCTCCTGCCTTCAAGACTGTTTGGCAAGGCTTCAGAACTCATTTTACCCCCCCCCCTCCTAGGCAGAGAGAGAGAGAGAGAGAGAGAGAGAGAGAGAGAGAGAGAGAGAGAGAGAGAGAGAGAGAGAGAGAGAGAGAGAGAGAGAGAGAGAGAGAGAGAGAGAGAGAGAGAGATTGGCCCCAACTGGCTTTATGTCCAAGACAGGACTAGAATTCACCATCTCCTGGTGCCTTCAACACTAGACTAGAGCAAACTTCAACTTTCAGAAGAGCCCAGACCGTCAGTAAGATGCTGCCTCTTCTCTGCCCCCACCCTGCATTAGCATTACCCACTCCCCACCTTTAGAAGGATCCCCCCCCCCGATTGTTCCTCTCCTGCCTAAGTCCTCCCCCCCCCCCCCGAGGCTTTGGTGCTCATCCCATCTTCTCATTCGGCCCGAATCCGGAGCTGGCAAGGCTGGTGTTGGGATGCTAAAGCAGCCCTGATAGGAGCTGCTAGCCCAGATTGTCCAGGGGTGGCCAGCTGGATTTCAAAAGGAGCCCCTGCCTCCTCAAGACAAGGTCCCTGCAGCCCTGCTCGCCAATTTGAAGTAGTTGGAATGGCCATTTTAAGTAATGCGATATATTCAATTATTCATAGTCAACTAATGTTATATTGGAAAACTCCCCGACATAATTAAATATCTTAGTTTTTCGTTTTTATTTTTATTCTCTTCTTGTTTTCCTTTACGCTTATGTCTAGACTTTCTTTAAAGAACCTCATAAAAACATTTGTCTTGGGGGTTAAGGTACCAGGTGAGTTCAGGAGGCTGGGAGTTCTAGTCCTGCCTTCAGCACAAAAGCAGGCTGGGTGTTTTGAGGCCAATTGATCTCTCTCAGCCAACCCCACTTTGCAGGGTTGTGCGGAAAACAGAGGAAGAGGGAGATACCGTTGCTGCCTTGAGTTATTGATAAAAATAATAAAGACAGTATGACGTAAACAAACTGTTAGGGCTATAATCCTAATATTGGGTAGGCAATATATATATAAGCCATGATGACAAATGGTCTTTGTTACTTTAAATGTTTGAATGTAATTAGCAGCTGTAATTAACTCAGCAATAAGAGGAAGCCAGGAGAGCTCTCTCTCTGTTCGCTGTGACTGATTGATTGACTGACTGAAGAAGGAAGAATCTTGGATTGCAACTGCAAGCAATTGTTTGTGAGTTAAGGACTGTATTTGATTCAATACCTACATCACAAGTAAAGCTACTTGTTTTTACTATCAGTGTCTGAGACTCCATTCGTGTGTCTACTAGCAACGTTTTCTCTTGCTGCACATTCCGCTGCACAGCTTTCGGTCTCCTAAAGGAGAGATCCCCAACACAAACAAAATAACAAATAAATCAATGACAAAAATGTATCAAGAAAACAAGTCACAGCACTCCAGATTGACCCCAGATCAGTTTCCCATACCTCAGCATGGGAAACGCTGATGAGAGATAATTAGGATCAGAGCCTGGCAAAGCCTCGGGGTCTCCTCCACCAGGAACAACATGGGGAGATGCATCCAAGCAGGCTGGTGACATCTTCCAGCCCTGCAAAAACCCTCACCCAGCCAGCGCCTCCTCCCAGCCGAAAAGCCTCCACCTGCTGCCAGGTGTGGCGAAAGAGGGAGAGGCTGACTCACTGGAAAAGGATGGCAGAGGCTGACTCACTGCAGCCAGAAAGTGGGCAGATTCTTATTTTTCAATCTGAGTATCGACATTCCCTCAAAAGATTACAGGCAGTCCTCAACTTACAACCATTTGCTAAGCGACTGCTGGAAGTTACAATGGCACAGGGAAGGAGTGACCTTTGACCCTTTTTTCACCCTTCCGATCACTGCAGCATCATCACCAGGGTCACTTGGCCAAAATTTGGACACTTGGGAACGGACTCATATTTATGATGGTTGCCGTGTCCTGGGATCACATGGTCCCCTTTTGCAACCTTCTGACAAGCAAAGTCAGTGGGGAAGCCAGAGCCACTTAACAACCATGTTACTAACTTAACAACTGCACTGATTCACTTAACAAGGAACGTGGCAAGGAAAGTCATAGCAAAATTCACTTAATAAATGCCTATTGTTAAGCAAAACAGAAACTTTGGGCTCCATTGTGGTCGTAGGTTGAGGATTACCTGCTCACAAAAGGTTAACTAAAAACTGTGTTTCTAAACCTTGATTACTTGAAGATGTCCAAGACTTCAAGTCCCAAAATTCCCCAGCCAGGAGAGTTGAAGTCCACAAACATTTGGAAGCAGCAACGGTTGAAAAGCACAGGCCTAAAGTGGCATCCGAAATAATCCTGGCCTTGCTGGGCATTGATCAATGTAATCAGCACAAAGGCCACAATCCTCTTCCCTAGAAACTGCTGGCCAAAGTTGGGGTCTCAGCAGGATGGAAGGTGAGGTCAGGACACACGGAAGCCACCTTTTAAAACCGCCTCCACAGCCACACCTGCTTCCTCCTTGGCCTAGGAACTCCTTAGGATATCAACAACAGGATTCCAAGGTAAATTCCTTTTATAATATATTCGTGCCAGCTGTTGCCCTGCTCCTCCCGAGCAAACGCCCCAGTTGCAACCTGTTTTCTTCCTCTTTGCAGAGCAGGCAAAGTTAAGCATCTGCCTAAAAGGCAGCCACACACCTGAGGCCCCAGGACTGGGTAGAACAGGGAGGAAACAGAGGCTCCCCCTCCATAGAGATGCCTAGAGAGGCATGTGGTTCAGTCCCAACTCCGGTGATTCTCATCAGGGACCAAGGAAGCTGTTGGCAGGAGAAACGGCCCTGTAAGCAGCTGGGAGACCGACAGGCAGGGCTTCAATGGCACAAACAAGAGTTCAGATTATACCCCAAACCCTGTGGGTGACCAGCGCAGCGATGGTAGCCTAAGTGTTCAAGCAGCCGCCAGGATACTGCGGGGTAGAGGCGTAAATGAAATAAGGCGACGGAGCCAAGCAAGTCCCGCGTTTCTCCAAAATGGTTTCTGCTCTTCTTCGTTCAGCTGGAAGACTTTTGATCTGCCATCTGTTTTGAACGCTGTCCAAATGGGCAGAGCTTCCTCGTCATGGAGGGGTAACTGGCTGGGGAGATGGAAACTGACTGTGGCTCCACAGAACAGAGACAAAGCCACTCACCCCCCAAAGGGAGGGGGAGGGGAGGGGGCTCCTGTCACTTGAGCTCTATCAATCTCTGGGTGACTCCTGAGGTGGCCCACCTGAACACACACACACCCCTCCTGAGGGGCAGGGGTGGCACCTGACCTCTGTTGGCAGAACATCTGGAAAGCGCCACCTGCACAAAAGCTGCAGTCCACTTCATGGGCCCCTCCTTGGATGGAGAGGACCTCCTCCTGCAATAAGGAAGGAGGTCCAAGACCTCTGCAGGTGACCAAGCATTTTTCTTGAGTTACTGCAGGTCGGCTCTTCCTTGCAACGGCAGCAGGAACCTGGCATGTCCCGAGCTCCTCTCTCTTTGCCCTCCACACTGCCCCCGCCCCCAGCCACCTGAAGGCACCCCTGGGAGGATGCCTCCCTCAGCCTGGAGCAGCCCCCCCATTGTGCACCACAGAACTAAGGAACTGCACCCATCCACAGATCTCCAGCCAGGAAAGAGGCAGATTGCTGGGGGGGTGGGGGGTGGAGAGATGGGGGATGACTTTTTAAGGTAGCCCACAAAGCAGCTGTTGCCAAGCCAAAAAAAGCAAACCCACCTAATGGAGGAGAGAGACAGAGATAGATAGATAGATAGATAGATAGATAGATAGATAGATAGATAGATAGATAGATAGATAGATAGATAGATAGATAGATAGATAGATAGATAGATAGATAGATAGATAGATAGATAGATAGATAGACACACAGACAGACAGACAGACAGACAGACAGACAGACAGACAGACACAGACTGACTGACTGACTGACTGATTTGCTGGGGTGGAGGGAGAAAAACAAGCCACCCTCCAAGCAGTTCTGGTTTCACACAGACAACAGCATCCCTGGGCTACTGGGGGCCTCATCCAACACAGAAGGAGGCAACCTCAGTGGGCACTCTGGGCTTTCCAAAGGTGGCTCCTTCCTAAGTATCAACTCCGAAAGACGGGCACGGATGACGCTGCAGCAGAGACTAAGGGGGCACTGATTTCTCCTTGTGGTTTGCCCCTCCTCCCATCCCGCAGCTCCACTCTCAGGGCCCAACCTGGTTCTGAAGAGCTGAGCGATGCAGATATCCTCCTTGCTATGGTCTCCCCTCCCCCCTCCAGGCCCCCAGCCAAGGCCTGAAGGCCGGGATCTAAGGGCTGCTATGAGAAGAACAGAACCTGCAAGCTGAAGACCCTTGCCAGGCCCTCAAAACTGGCAGAAAAACAGCGACAGGTTATGCCATTATAATCAATAATTCCCAGGACGACCACAATAACCCTCCTTCTGCTTTATTAATCCCTTCCTGGACTCCTGCCTCTTGCCCACCCCGCCCCCACCCCCGCCCCCACTCTCCAGGGCAGTAGGGCTGGGGACCACCATCTGCCAAGCTCAGCCTCCCAGCAGCTGTCTTCAGCCTCCCAGACAGAAGTGATGCTCAGAAGTGAGACCTCTGTGGAACCCCACCCAGGACCCTTCCTGCCCCTGGGACCCATTGTGGCTTTCCGTTCCGTCCTCCAGGCCTGCCCTTGAACCACTGACCACCGAGGTTTCCCCATGGGGACCTGCAGCTGGGCTCCAGCCACTTCGCTTCCACCTCCGATGGGCTCTGCCTGTTTCTTCTAAGCCATTTTGGTGGGTCAATAGCAGACAGGAGACCCGCCCCCCCCCCCCAGCAAAAGCGGCCCATGCATGTTCTTCCTTAAGGGGAGGAAGGGCCTCTAGGCAGGCCCCTCTGGGCTGCAGGGCCATGGGGACGGGTCAGCTGCCTCGGCATGGCCAACGTCCCAAGAAAAGTCGCACAAGGGTGGGCAAGCGCCAGGGCCCACCTTGTCTCAGGGGTGGTGAGACACACACACACCCATGGGATCCACTCTCCAGTCAGATGGCCAACTGGCACTGATCTGCAGGCGCTGTTGCTGGAAAGGAGGCCCCAACTGCCTCCACCTAACCACAGGGCACAGTGACTGGGGAGCCAGGAGGGAAGGGCAAGTGCCCCTCCTCTGAAATGCAGGGTTTCTGTCATGGGACTCAGACCAGATTCTTGGGAGCCTCTGCTGCCTTTGGAGGGAAATGGGGGGAGGGCTCTGCCTTTTCTAGCTCAATTACGGCAGCCCCCCCCCCCCCCCCCGGCCAGGCAGGCGACTCCAGGCCTCCCAGTCCCCCACCGGCCACCTCCACCCCTTAGTGGGAGAGTCTGGCCTTGCCCCCTTTGGCCCATGAGGGACCCCCGGCTGCAGGTGGGCCTCGGCTGCTGTTTGGGGAGGGGCCGTGGAGAGAGAGACCCTGAACCTGGTGGCATCTGGCAGGCCTGACAGGATGAGGAGCTGAAGGAGCTGGGACGGCAGCAGCCTCTGCCCCCCCCCCCAAATGATCCAGAAGAAGCTGCTGACTGTCCTCCCCCCCCGGGGGGCTATTAGACTGCAAAGGGGGAGGGGGGAGAACCCCCGAGACTTTGGGGCCACCACAGAATTCCTGAGCTGCGCAGGCGCGTTGTGACCCCTCGTAGGAAAATGTTCGTTCGATTGAAAGCGACGGGACCCCCTCCCCTCCCCCCGCAGAGCTCGGCATCCGCCCGCAGACCCCGCCGGCCCCCAACCTTCCCGGGGCTGACCTGCGTCGCCATGGAAACAGCCGTCGGCGGCGGCCCTCCCGGCGGGCGGCTCTCCGTCGCAGGGCCAGGGCGGCGCGCTCTTCCGGGGCTCGGGGCCGGCGGCCTGCGGGTGGTGCCGGTGGCGCTTGGGGGCCTGCGGGGTCGGGGGGCTGCCGCTGCTGTCGAAGGACTGCTGCGAGTGCTGCGAGGGCGAGCGGCTCTTGTCGCGGGAGAGGCGGCAGGCGGTGGGGCTGGGCGACACGTGGCTCGACTGGCCGGACGAGAAGTCCTCCTCGCTGGACGTCAGGTTCTCGTTGGAGCTGCAGTCCGGCGTGTAGCCGCCGCCGCCGCCGCCCAGGTCCTCGAAGCCGCGCGGCGAGTAGGAGCGGCGCGGCCAGGTGAGCGGCTGCTCGGCCGCCCCCGCCGGGCCGCCCCCGAAGACGCTCTGGTAGGGCTGGAAGGCGGCGGGGGAGGCGGCCGTCCAGGAGGGCCGCCCGGCGCCGTCCAGCAGCAGGTTGTCCTTCAGGAAGCGCGCGTTGAGCTCCGCGTCCTCGTACTCGCCCCCGTCGTCGTAGGCGGCGTCGGCCGAGCGGCCCCGCGGCGGCCCCGGCAGCTTCTTGCGCGCCTCCAGCTGCATGGCCTGGCTGCCCAGCGCACTGATGCGCTCCGAGACGTCGCGGTCGTTGACGCGCACCAGGCCGCGCTCGCGGTGGTACTCCAGGTTCACGTAGAAGGGCTTCTCGGCCGCCTCCCGGCCGTCCGGCTGCCTGGAGGGCGGCGGCGGCGGCGACGACGACGAGGAGGGCGCCTTCCTCCCGCGGTCCAGGCCGGAGCGCAGCAGCCCCGCGCCGCCGCCCCCCTGGCCGCGCTCTCGCCCGCCCCCTTCCAAGGCGGCCCCGTCTCGCTCCACCGAGGCGGCGGCGGCGGGCAGGCGGCGGCGATTGCCGCTGGGGGTCGGCCGCGCCCTCCCCGGGGAGCCCACCGCGAAGCCCTCCTCCCGGGGCTTCTCGTCCGAGGCGGTCGGCTTGGCGCGCTCCTCCTGGCCGGGCTGCGCGGCGTCCGCCTCCGAACTGCCGTCGCTGTGCGCGGAGAGCTTGCGCAGGGCGGGCGGGCGCGGGCGGGCGGGCCTGTCGTCGTCGGCCTCGGGACCGCGCTGGAAGCCCCAGCGCTGCCGGTCGTAGCTCTTGCGCTCCTTGGCCAGCAGCGTCTGCAGGTAGATCATGCGGAAGCGCTCCTTGTTCACCTCCAGCTCCAGGCGGCGGATCGACGCCTTGCAGCGCTCCAGCTCCGCCTCGATGTCGCCCACCGAGCGCAGCGCCATCGCGGGCGGCTCCGCATCGTTGAACTGGGCGCGCCACGCCTCGGCGAAGCCCACCGGGTCTACCATGACAACGGGCCGGCCGCAGGCGAAGGCGGGATCAGGGCGGTGCGCAGGACCGGTAGCGGCCGGCGCTCATCTCCGGAGGGCGGCGGCTGCGGCGGGCGGACTGCTCCGGGGCGGCGGCGGTCCCGACCTGCCTCCAGCTCTCTGGGCCGCCCCGCCGCCCATGGCGGGGCCCCGCGCCCCTCCGAGCCTCGGCGGCGGAAGGCAGGCAAGCAGGCGGGCAGGCAAGAACAAAGAGGCGGCGGGCGAGGCGAAGGGGACGTGCCGGCCGGCCGGGCGGGTGCGAGGCGGGGGGCTGCGGCTCCTCCCCGCGCGTCCGCCTGCGCGCCGATCCCGCGGGGCTCCGGCCGCGGTTTAGCCGGGGTGGGGCGGGACGCGCTGAACCGGCCCCAGGTGACGCGGCAGCCCGGCTCGGCTCGGCATCGCGGCTGCCTGGCCCGTCCTGCCTCCTCTGGGGAGCGGCCGCGCGGGAGGGGCGGGGCGCGGCGGGGGCGGGGCGGCCCCTTAAAGGGGCGGGGCGGGGGCCAGGAGCGGCCGCGTCCTCTGCGCACGTGCAGAGCGCCGGGCTCCCCTTCCCCGATGCAGGAGCCGGCGCTGGGGGCCGAGAAGCTGCCCGGCCAGAGCTCAGCGTCTCCGGTGGCCGCTCCGCCTCGGGAGGCCGGGCTTTTCAAGGGACCCTGGTAGGGGTGCGTGGGCTGCCTTGCGATCGGGCATCCAAAGGCTCCGGGCTCGCCCAAAGCGAAGGGCCAGGGAGGAGCGCGCCCTGCCCTGCCCTGCCGCAGCGCCTCCCACGGACAGCGGGGCCAGGCGAAGCTCCCGGCGCGGCCTTCCTTCTCCTCCCGAGACCCGGCGCCAAAGAAGGCGGCCCCTTGCCGATCCGGGATCGCCGCTCTGCAGACTCGTTTCGCGTTCCGGGAGAAGAGGGCGGCCTCCGAAGGGCCTGGATCTAACCAGCCGCCAAAGGTTTCTTGGGAGCAGCCGGGGCGCCTCCGGTCCCCTCTAACAGATGAACAGAGTTGGAAGGGGCCTTGCAAGGTCATCTAGTCCAACCCCCTGCCCAAGCAGGAGACCCATCATGTGTCAGAACAAGAAGCAATGGGTGGAAACTAATCAAGGAGAGAAGCAACTTAGAATTAAGCAGGAATTTCCTGACAGTGAGAACAATTAGTCAGTGGAACAGAAATTGCCTCCAGAAGTTGTGGATGCTCCAACACTGCAAGACTTTAAGAAGATGTTGGAGAGCCATTTGTCTGAAATGGTATAGGGCTTCCTGTCTAGGCAGGGAGTTGGACTAGATGACCTCCAAGTCCCTTCCAACTCTGCTATTGTATTATTGTATTGGCCTCTACCTAGGATCGAACTCCCAACCTCCTGCCTTTGAGGCAAGAGCTCTACCTCTAGGCCACAGCAGCTTCCCTCTTATTTATGGAAACCAGCGCCAGAGATGCAAAACTTTGGAAAAGCGAGCAGAACTAGGGTGACCGCCCCTCCCCGCCAAGAGAGATTTAGGGCATCGCCAACATCAAAGCCTCCTCTTGCCCTCCTTGGTGGTCAGGGAGGAGAATGGGAGGGGGGGCTTCCTGTGGCTCCCAGAGGCTGAATCTGGGCTGTTTCGAGGGACCAAAGGAAACTCAGCGATCCCCAAACCCTTGCAGATATTTGGAGCACCATTTTCCATTGGAGGAGAGGCTGAACCCGGAGATCCTTGGGAAAGATAACAGATGAACAGAGTTGAAGGGACCTTGCGGGTCATCTAGCCCAGGGATCGGCAATCTGAAACACTCAAAGAGCCATTTGGATCCATTTCCCACAGAAAAGAAAACACCGGGAGCCACAAAACCTTTCCCGTGCCTGACTTTCCTGAGCGGCTACAAAACTAGCATATCTAGTTGAATTAAACATTCTGTTTTCTTCTGAAACTTTTCTTTTCTTGGATTTATCCATTCTTGGCCTACTGGGGGTCGAAAAGCTCAATAAATCGTGTGCTGGAAGGTACCACACATTGATGGTTGTGACACTATTTTGAGCGACAGGGAGGGATGAAAGAGCCACATGTGGCTCCAGACCTGCAGTTTGCTGACCTAGTCCAACTTCCTACATCTGCCTCTACCTAGGATTGAACTCACAACCTCCTGATTTGGGAAGCAAGAGCTCCACCTCTAGGCCACAGCAGCAGCAAACACAAAATACGAAGACTGGCAAATGTTGGTACTGTGGGTCTTAGGGAGCGCAAAGCAGCACCTCAGCGCTCGTCCCTTGGCAAACTGGGCAGCTCAACCTGAGGAGCATCAAGAAAGCACGAGAAGAAAACACTCCTCAATCCTGGAAGATGATGAGATGGGAACGGGAGGGGCCACGGGTCCGCCTGCTGGTGGGGGGGAGGAGGAAGAGACTATAGCAAAGAGGCTCAGATCGCAAAAATAATTTTATATTTTTTTTATGATGGTAATTCCTGTACGGATGTCAATAGTACAAAGTAATTGAATGTATAAAATAATATGAAAATTTATGATTTTAAAATGTATGTACCCCCTCCTTTTAATAATTTCTTTTTAATGGAATATGTATGAAGACTCGGAGGCGGTCATAAAACCCGATGTGGAAGCTCCAAATATTATCTAATACCTTATCTACCCCTTTCCTGATATAAATTGTTAAAACCAATAAAACTTTTTTCAAACAAAAAAAAGAAAGCACGAGAAGCAGAAAGACCTTGGGACCTCCCTGGTTTTCAGAGGTCTTTCTGCCTCCATCCACTAAATTGGTCTGTCCCTTCATATTTTGTTTTATTTTTTACTAGCCGCTACCGGCCACGTGTTGCTGTGGCCCAGTCTGGTTAAATGGCCAACCTATCTGTGTATAGACCTACACCTACACACACAAACATGTACACACAACCACCGTATAACCCCCAACCTACCTACCTACTGTATTTCTCCCTCTCTCTATCCCTCTACCTACCTACCTGCCTACCTACCTACTGCATTTCTCCCTCCCTCTCGCTATCCCTATAGCTGCCTACCTACCTATCTTATGGACAGAGTATTTTATGTCATAAAGGATGACATAATACCTGTGGCCCACTGCTCTCTCTGTATCCATCTACCTACCTTTTTTACATTTTTTTACATTTCCATTGTGTGTACCTGGCACAGGTGTGACATCTACACAATTTATATATATCAATGGTGCTGTATTCGAAAGGAACATTGTGTGAAAATTTGGAAGCGATCGGTGCAGTACTTTCGGAGATTAGCAGTTTTGAACAAACTCTTGTTACATTTTTATTTATATAGAAGATTAAACTTGGGATTCCGTTTCCGGTCTTCCAGAGGCGACGGACGGGTCTCTGACACATCCGCCCCTTGGTTGCTCCGGCAGCGCCTTTGGGGGCACGGGGCTCTTGCTAAAGAGCCCCCACCGCACGGGCAGCTCGCAGGGAGTCCCCCACCCCGACGGCGGTCGTGGGGGGTGCTCCCGCCTCGTCCCAGGTGCCGGAGAATGAGTCGCGGGGGGGGAGTTTCCCTTTCGTCCCCTTCACCGACGGAGAGCCGGGACAGCTGCAATTAAAGTCGGGCTGAAAGCCGGAGCTGAAGGCAACACCGAGGTTCCGTTATTGCTGCAGAGTGGACTGTGAGTGATTTAATAATTAATGCCTTCAACTTTCGTTTTTAAAGAAGAAGGAGGGGGGAGTTTGTAAAACCCCTCCTCGGAAGGAAAAAAAAGCGGCGTTTTGAAATGCTCCCCAGGCTTGGGGAGGAGGAGAACTTAACATCCGATTTTTAAACAGCAAATGAAAGTCTTTCACTTTAAGACTGTTAATGATACTTTGTATCTCTGTCTTGCAACAACTGATATGGACTTTCACTAGTTCTCCGCGGCTGCCAGAGGGGCGGGGAAGATGGTGTTCCTTTGTTCTCAGCAAGAAATATTTCTCTTTGAAAAGTGCTGACACTCCTTCGTTTTTATGGGACTGAACTTTTTACTATTGGACTAATGCAATGGACTCTTAGGATTTCTCCCAGATGTGCCTTCTTCTTTTTCCTATTTGATTGCTGTTAAAAAATTGTTCTCTCTGGATTTTAAGCAAAGTGCATTTTAAATTTGGACTGACTCTTACTCTCTCCTCGCCTCACGGACTACCTCTCCAACAGACGCCATATTAGTGACAAGAATTTAACACTTTCATTATGGCTTCAAAAAAGCATCCACACCAACCTAAGATTACTTCAATGTTTTCCAAAGAAACGGAGGGGGAAGCTACACAGTTATCAGCAATAGAGGAAACTCTACAAAACATCATGAAAGAAATAAAAGAAATCCGGAAAGACAATGTTAGTTCAAAACTGGAACTTTTGGAGACACAGAAAGCACTAATGGAAAACAAACAAAGAATTGATGGACTGGAGGGGGGGACGGCTGAGATGATGGGAGAGATAGGTAATTCTCAAAAAGAAATAGTGGATTTAGTTGATCATATGTCTAGGATGGATTTTGAAAGGATGTCTTACTTTTTAAGGTTTCAAAATGTTCCTGAAGCTGACTCTGAGGATTTAAAAGATTTAATGTATACGATGTTAGCAGATTATACTAAAAAGAGCAAAGAAGATATTTGGGGGGACATTGATTTCATTTATAGAATTAATTCAGCATATGCCAGAATAAATGAAGTACCCAGAGAGATACATATTAAATTTGTAAGAAGGTCGACGAGGGATGGGATCCTGAGAGCACAGAGAGATGGTCCCTTGATATATCAACAGACTGAGATTGCCATTTTGAAACAGATCCCAAAAAAGATTAGAGAAATAAGAAGGAAATATTCCTTCTTATCAAAAAGATTATACAAAAAAGGGGTGTGGTTCAAGTGGTCGATGCCCGAAGGAATGTTAGTGTTCTGGGAAGGGAGGAGAGTAAGAATTAAAACAATTGCAGAGGCGGAAGCCTTTTTTAAAAAACACTCCTCAATCCTGGAGGATGAAAATGGGGGAACGGGAGGGGCCACGGACCCGCCCACTGGTGGTCAAGGAGAAGAGGATACAATTGCTAAAAGACTCAGATCTCACAAATGACTTTTTTCAATATAGTGTAACCCTTATCTGGATGTTTATAGAAACAAATGATTGATTGCATGAAGTTATGAAATGATATATGTATGTATCTCTTTCCACTTTGTAGGGAAATGGAAAATTTATTGTATCATCCTTTTTTTTTCTGTATGAAGCCTCGGAGGGGTCCGACACCTCCGACATAGATGTCCTCAAAATGTCTCACTAATACCTTATACCCTTTTCCTGATTGAAAAAAATTTGTAAAAACCAATAAAACGTTTCTTAACGTAAGATTAAACTTGTTTGCCGTCCATCTCCGCCCTGAGATTCTTCCTGAGAATCTGGGCCCAGACTGCTTTCCAGGGCTTGTCATCTTCTGCCTTTTAATGCTGGTGATTTTCCTGTAACAGAATAACAGAGGCAGAAGGGACCTTGGAGGCCTTCTAGTCTAACCCCTTGCTCAAACAGGAGACCCTATCATTTCAGACAAGTGGTTATCTAGTCTCTTAAAAACATTTAAGAGTCCTCTGTGGAGAAGGGCGGGATATAAATTTAAATAAATAAATAAATAAATTTTGAGTCTTGGAACATTCACAACTTCTGGAAGCAAGTTGTTCCATTGGTTTGTTCTCACTGTCAGGAAATTTCTCCTTAGTTCTAAGTTGCTTCTCTCCTTGATTAGTTTCCACCCATTGCTTCTTGTCCTGCCTTCAGGTGCTTTGGAGAATAGCTTGGCTCCCTCTTCTTTGTGGCAGCCTCTGAGACAGTGGAACACTGCTATCATGTCATCCCTAATCTTTCTTTTCATTAGACTGGATGTGCCCAGTTCCTGCAACCATTCATCCTATGTTTTAGCCTTCAGTGCCCTGATGATTTTGGATGCTCTTCTTTGCACTCTTCATAGAGTCTTAGCATTTTTTTTATAGTGTGGAGACCATAATATTCCAATATCCCAAGTGTGGTGTTCCCGAGGACTTATAAAGCGGTATTAACGCTCCCCATGATTCTATCCCTAAAATTTCACTTTCTCACACAACGCTGCCTTAAAAGAATTCCTGGCAGATTTTTCTTTTAATTGCTGCTTCTCTGGATTCAATAAGTCATCTATTTTATCTTGTACAGCTGCTCTCTGGGCTTCTCTTGCATGCTGTAGCCCTCTCTCCGTTCCCTTCTGAGGTGGGCAATAGGATGCTGAGAAAAGGAGTCAGAAACAACTCTAATTTTCCAGACTGAGAAGTCTGGTAGGGAGGAAGGAGCAGCAAATCTTGAGAACGGCACAATTGCTCCAAAGAAAATTGCTTCCTGTTATCTGAGTAGAATAGTTCATTGGCCAAGTGTGATTGGACTCACAAGGAATTTAAAAAAGATTTTAAAAGAGAGGGGGGAGGGAGAAACGTTATGAGCCAAAGGTATCTGTTGTGGCCCAGCCGGCTCCGGATGAGCTGCTGATGGACTCTTCTAATGAAGAGTCCTCTGAGTCTGGCCTGGAGGAGGAGGGAGACCTTGAGGAATCAGAGAGTCTGGTTGGCCACCAGGAGGTGCCTGGGTCATGGAGCAGTGGGGAGGATCAGGGGCAATTTGTCCTTGATGCTAGATTACGCAAGGCTGAGAAAAGGAGGCAACAGTTACGTAAGAGGCAAGCTCGTAAGCCCTGATGAGCATCAGCTGGTTGCTGCGTGGCCCCTCCCAAGAGAGCTTATAGGGAAGGCTTTGGGGAGGGGTCATTTGCAGGAAACAAGTGACAACTCTTCATTGGAAATTCTGGTCAGTCGCGTCTGCAATTCTGTCTTTGTTATGTGAGTTAGGGCTCGCAGCCAAGGTGATAGTGGCAAGCAGCCAAGCTTGTGTGTGTGTCCGTCTGTGGGGCAGAACAGGTATCCATAATGACACCCCTTCCTTCCCACCCATGGCGTTTTGCAAAACAAAGAATGGACTTTGCTTGGTGTTTCTGTACAAGGATCCTTTTGCAAATCAAGACTCGCAACCAAGCGGGGAAGAATGTGTGGTTCCTGGTTAATGCAACTTTTAGCAACACGTTAAAAACAAATTAACAAAATTAAATTTTGCCAGCTCACCACCCAAAGCTGACTGGCTCTACCAGCCTCTGTAGGACCAGCCACTCGAAAGAGAGTCGGGGAGGCAGCGTTGAAGGAAATATGCAAGAATCACGACTGAGCAGAGTGTGCGTGTGAAACTTTTTAAACCGTGAAAAACAAGACAACGTTTGCAAGTGGAACAGGCAGAGGCTGAGGAGGGATGGCACAAACCGTCCTGCCCAATTGGGTCACTCGAGCCACTCTCAATGCAGCCTCTGCTGGTCTTCCATGTGGATTTCATGGTCTGGCTAATAGGTGCAATTGGCAGCCTCTGTGAGACGCAATAGGGAAGGAAGCTGCCTGCATTTAGAGCTGGGGTAGTCAACCTTTTTATACCCACCACCCACTTTTCTTTCTCTGTTAGTAGTGAACTTTTCTCACCGCCCACCGGTTCCACAGTCATGGTGATTTATAAAGTAGGGACGTCAATTAAATTTAAAAAAGGAAAGTGCTTCAGTATTGGACAAAACTCCCACCGCCAACCATGAAAGCTGGAACGCCCACTAGGGGCGCTAGGGACCAGGTTGACTACCACTGATTTAGAGTATGGCAGGAGTGTCCAAACTTGTGTCAACATGTGACGTATTGCAACTCCCCCCCCCCCTTTGCTAAGCTGGGCGTGGGCATGCTCAGCACGTGACGCACCCGACCTGTGGGCCATGCGCTTGACAGCCCTGTGGTAGACACTGCAGTGGGCGTAGCGTTTTGTATGTGCTCCAAAGAAAAGATTCCGGGGAGATATCAGATGGTCACATTCAGTGCAGCCTGGAAGCTCTTAATGACAGCACTGCAATTTGGGGAGAATAGAAGAAAACGATTCTCTCTTGCTGTGATTCTGTGCCCCAAATCCTTTGGCAAAACGGTGCCTCTCCCGCCACTGGGCCCTCGGCTGGTTCACAGGCAGGGATGGCTCGGCTCCTTTCTGCCTAAAAAGCAGCACCAGGCCTTCCCCCTGCCTCCCCCCAGCGCACGCTTGCCCTGCTGTTAGTATAATCCTAGTGTTGGGTAAGCAATATGTATATATACCATGATGACCAATGGTCTTTGTTGCTTTAAATGTTTGGATGTAATCAGCAGCTGTAATTATCTCCACAATAAGAGGAAGTCAGGAGAGCTCATTCTCTCTCTCTGCTCGCTTGCTGACTGACATTGACTGATTGTTGGAAGAAGGAAGAATCGTGAATTGCGACTGTAAGCAATTGTTTGTTTTGTTAAGGACAAAAATAGTAGATATTTGTCAATATCTACTATCGCTGCTGGTGAAGCAGTAGGTTAGTTTTACACACCAGTAAAGCTACTTGTTTTTTACTCCATTCGTGTGTCTACTAGCAACGGGTTTTCTCTAGCTGCACATTCCGCTGCACAACTCTGCCTCCCAAAAGAGAGATCCACACCACCTGCGATGCTGGGGGTGATGTTATGGGGAAGATGCTATGTCAGCAGGGCCTATCAAGGGCGCCTCGGATCAGCTCCGGAGGCAGCAACATTTTCTGTCTGTCTGTCTGTCTGCTGAAGGACTTACAGACATGCGGCAGAAAAGCATCTCCAGACAAAGCAGAGGTGTGGTTGGAGGAGTCGTTCCCCCCCCCCCCCCAATGCACCGCATGGACCAGCATCTGCTTCCCGAGGCAACTCTTTGCTGGCCAATTCAGAGGCAGCCGATGGGGGCTGCTTCTAGCCAGAAGCTTCCACAGCGACTGGTTGGGCCCCACAGGTTGCCAGTCTCCTGGGAGCATGGAGGGTACCTTACCCATGAGAGGGATTTCTTCCCCGAGTTATGGCAAAAGGCCTCCAAGATTATTTGGGCTCTTGACATGTTATTTGACGGGATTCGGAGGCCGTGTGTGCTTAGAAAGGCTAAAGAAAGGCCTGTTTGCACCCTTTGCTTCCTGGGCATCACCAATACAGGTCCTTGACTTACAACCCTTCGCTTAGTGACAGTTTGAAGTTGCAATAGCACTGAAAAGCGACTTATTTTTCACACTTACGACAGTCGCAGCATCTCCATGGTGATGTAAACAAAATTCCAACACTTGGCCACTGGTTCATATTTATGACGGCCGCAGTGTCCCTGGGTCACAGGATCCCCTTTTGCAACCTCCTGATAAGCAGAAGTCAACGAGGAAGCCAGATTCACTTAACGACTGTATTACCCACTTAGCAACTGCAGTGGTTCACTTAAAAACTGGCAAGGGGCAAAAGTGACTGTCTCACTTAGCAACAGAAATTTTGGGCTCCACTGTGGTTGTAAGTCAAGGACTCCCTACACTACGAAAAGCTGCCTGTGTGCTGAAACAATGAGAGCCTGCAAACAAAGCCATTCCCCACAGGATGTCCTTTGGCAGCAGGAAACGCCCGTTTGCCTGGGATGGCTAAGTTTTCCCTTCAACCAGGGAGGGCGTTGCCACGGCTGGCACAGGGCGCAGCAGGGCTACTGTGTGCTGCAGGTCATGGCCACTCCTGGCGAGGGGCGGAGGGGGGGCAGTCGTGGAAATGTCTTTCTCCTGCGGAGTTCCTCTGTGATGCTGGACAGGTGTCTCCACCACTAGCCGAGAGGCCTGCCTGAAGCGAAAGGGTCAGAAGTGGCATCTTGGACCCAGCTCTCTGGTGGCGCAGTGGTTAGAGTGCAGCACTGCAGGCGACTTCTGCTGACTGCCGGCTGCCAGCAGTTTGGCAGCTGGAGTCTCCCTGCCTTCCAGCCTTCAGAGGTTGTAAAATGATCCAAGATTTGGAGGCAGTAGGCCGACTCTGCAAACCGCTTGGCGTGGGCTGGAAAGGACCGTGAAGCGGCATATACGGAAGCCTAAGGGCCGTGGCTGGTGGGGTTCACCCATGGCTGCTAAGGTCTTACTGAGTGATGGGGAGACAGCGTAGCACAGAATTCTGGGCCTTTAATTCTACAAAAGACATGAAAAGAACGCTCTGTTTTTATAGGGGTTGCCCAGGCAGTCCTTCTAAGCAAAGCTAACAAGTAATTCAGGCCATGAAGTCAGAGCGAGGCGCTCTTGGTGCCCAGAGGCCACTGGACGGGCCCTAAGTCGGAGACACTGGCTTTTCTCCCTCCAGATCTCCCCCCTCGGAAGTACAAATTCCTCCTGCTGGGTTTTAACAGCTACTTCATGGTTAAGGTTTAACTAGGTTAAAGGCTAAGGTTAAGGTTTGTCCAGTTCAAGTTGAATTTGCGGCCGCCAGGAAGAGTCAGCCGGTTTGGGGCTGTTGCCCTGAATTGGCCCAGTCTGCCAACCTGGTCCCTTCGTCCCGTCTCCAGGTAACCAGGAGGGAAATGCTTTTGGGTTTGGAGCACGGAGAGCTTCCAGGGAGAGGAAAGATGGGCCCTTTTCTGCAGGTGAGCCTCCGTGGCTCAGAGGGGCTTTGGGAGCAGCGGAGGTGGGGACCGGCTCTTCCGCGCTCCTTGGGGTTCTCGGAGATCCCCTCCTTGTCCAAGAGTGACGGAGGGCAGCCTGCAGTGCAGTGGGTCCTCTGGGAGTCCTTAGCAGCAGTTCAGGTTGGATGGACGAGATCCGGGTGAAGAGGCCGCGTTTTCTTCTATCCCTGCAGGAGACCAAGGGAGGGAAGGGGGCTTCAAAGGATTCCTCTTCTCCCACCCCCAAAATGCCAGCCATTGCATTTGTGTTTTCCAGGATGGGCTTAGGCGTCCCCTCCGCTCCCTCGGAAGAGGAGAACCAGAATGGCTGCCAATGCTGCCCTTCCCTGGGCTCAAGCAGAAGCCCTACTGAATCCCCACAGGAGCTGCTTCTGGGCAGGAGCCCCCTAGAGGCCCCTCCTCTGCGCCACTTGAAGATGGCTGGGGATCAACTCAGCCTCTTGGGGAATCCAGAGGGTTGAAGTCCCCAGGGAGTCTCCAGGGAGCCAAGGCTGAGAAACAGCTGCTCTAGAAGGAAAGAGCCCCTCTGACTGCTTTCCTGAGGAGAGGGAGGGGGAGTTGGGCCCACGTACTGATGAGGTCTCCTGTGCCGATTGGCAGCAGCCGGTTGCAGCTCTTCTCCAGCTCCGTCAGCACGGACCTCTCAAAGGCCAAGGCAGCCAACCGGAAAAAGAAGTCCTTGACATTTTCCCCTGAAGAAAGAGGAGGAGGAGAAGGAGGAAGACACCCCCCTCCCCCCAAAAAAGCCTTAAGACCCAGCAAGTGGCTCTTTGTTAGGTCTATAACCCTAGTGTTGGGTTGGCAATATACATATATAAGCTATGATTACAAATGGTCCCTGTTACTTTAAATACTATGGTGAAATGTAATTGGCTGCTGCTTCCTAACTCAGCCATAAGAGGGAGCCAGAAGCACTGTTAGTTTGCTGATTTTTGAACGGAGACTCTGAATGTCAGGTTAGGCCAGCAGAGCAAGGAGCAATCGTGAGTTAAGCAACTGTAAGCCAACTGTTTGAGTTATAGACTGTATTTTGATTCAAGACTATCACTGTTTGTGACAAAGTAGTTTATTTTTCCATCACAAGTAAAGTCTTTACTTTTTACTATCAGTGTCTGTGACTCTTAGTGTGACTTCTAGCAACGTTATCTCTTGCTGCAAATTCTGTTGCACAACTCTCTGTCGACTAAAGGAGAGATCCCCAACATTCTCTAGTCAGAGAACGGGCAAACATGGCTGCTTGCTGGGAGAGCAAACGCACCAGGGTGTTGTGGCCCAAGATCTCCCTTGCATGCGAGGAAGCCTCCTCAGGGCACCAGAGCTGGGTGGGCGACACTTGGGGTCCAGTGGCTCCTTCCAGACAGCATTGGGGAATGGGGAGGCGAGGGGGCTCCATTCCCTCCCGGATCTGTTGTGCTGCCTTCCTGGGGCTCAACTGACCTGTTTTGGCTGAGACGGACCAATACTCTGCCTGCATCTCATTGGCCAGACGGATGGCGTCCCGCTCCGTCCGCTCACTCTCGGCCTTGGACTGAAATGGAAAGAGCCACAGAGGGGGAATGAGATGCTGCTGCCCCCCCCCCCAAACCGAAGCGCCTGCCTCTCTACTGCCCTCTGCCCGGCCGATTCGCTCCAACAGAGAGGGACTTCTCCGGGTGCCGTCCACTAGACTTTGTCAGCGGGCGATGCCCAGGGGAAGGGCCTTCTCTGTGGCGGGCCCAGCCCTCTGGAACGACCTTCCCCCCGACATTAGAACAACTACGGACCTCTGCTCCTTCCGTCAGAAATTAAAAACTCACTTTTTCTGCTTGGCCGGCCTAGGTTAGTCTCTACCCAGGGATTAGGGATTGTTAATTTTAAATGGGAATTTTAGTGCAGGGATAGTTAAATTTAATTTGTTTTTAGTGTATTTATGTATATATTTTATGCTGTTTTAATTTCTCCCTGTACACCGCTCCGAGTCCCCTAGGGGAGAGGATGCGGTTATACAAATAAATATTCGTATTCGTATGAGGGGGCTGTGGGGAAGTCTCCAGCTGCAGGAGTAGGGTGGGGCAGCGAGCTTGGAAGGCCTCCAAAGGAGATCTAGAGGGGGCAGAATTGACTGCAGCCCAATTTCCCCAGCCTGGCCTATGAGGACTCTGAAGGCCAGCCCCCTCCCCTCCCTTGGGGGGCTGAGCAGCTGCCCTTGTCCAGGGCAATGGACTCTCACCTTGGCCGGAGGCGGCTGGCCCAGGCCTGAATGCCACCAGTGTGGGACGTGGCATCAGGAGCCACAAAGCCAGCCCAGCAATCCCTACAAGGCAACGCGTGGGTTCTTCCTAGGCCAGTGGTCGGCAAACCGCGGCTCGTGAGCCACAAGTGGCTCTTTGGCCCCTCGGTGTGGCTCTTCCTCTCTCCCTCCACCCCCCCGCGAGCGAACGGGTGGGGGGGAGTGCCCGGGGTTGCAGCTTCGCCGGAGCCATCCGGCCGCTGCGCGCCCGCCTCCCTTGGGGGAGACCCAGGAAGTCCTCCCAGCGCAGGTGAGCCACGCTTGGCCCTGCAGGGGGGACACGAGGCTTAGGGCCAGAGCACACGAGCACGGCCACCCCACCAAGAGGAGCGGTTGTCTCCTTTGCCTCCGAAGGCAACGGGGAGTGACGGGTGCTGCTGCTGCGGGTGCGAGTGGAAGGCGCTGGACACGTTGTCTCCAAAATGGCCATTATCTTCCTCCCTGGACTCTGTCTCCCGGGCAGACAGAACGAGAGGCCAGGACCAAGCCCATCGGCCACAGCCACCACTTCCAAGAGCAGGCTACTCAGCTCACCCCCAGCGCTGTCTGGGAGACAGAAAAGAGCCCCGGCCTGACGCCTTCCCTGCGGCTGCCTCCCCCTGTAACGAGCGAGCGAACGGGCGGGGGGAGCGCCCGGGGCTGCACCGGAGCTGTCCGTGTGCCGTGCGCCCAGGGAGGCAGGTGCCTGGCACCCGGACGGCTCGGGCACAGCCGCAGCCCTGGGTGCTCTGCTGCCGGGCCCTCCGCTGCCTCCGGGCGGAGGGGGAGAGAGAGGAAGAGCCGGACCTGAGGGGCCAAAGAGGGACCTGGTGGAAACGTGTTGCAGGGCTCGGGGACAGCAGCAGCAACAGCCGCCTGCGGAGGCCGCCGCGCCGTGCTTTCCGGGACTGGCCGCCACGTGAGGCTGGGACCGAGGTGGGCGTGCAGCACCCGGACAGCCTCCGCGGTGCTTGGATGGCCGCGGCCTCGGGTGCTCTCCCCGCCCGCTCGCTGAGGGAGGCGGCGGCCGTGTGCCGGGCTTTCCACTGCTTCCGGGGGGGGAGGGAGGGAGAAAGGGAAGGAGAGACTTACATACAGAGAGAGACAGAGGGGGGGGAGGAAGAGACAAACAGAGAGACAGAGAGAGAGAGGGAGGGAGAGAGGGAATCAGAGAGAGAGAGGCACACACACACACACACAGAATGATAGATGGGTGGAGGGAGGAGAGAGAGACAGATAAAGAGAGAGATTGACAGAGAGAGACAAAAAGAAAAAGAGAGAAAGAAAAACAGAAAGAAAAAGAAAGTGGGAGAGAGAGATGAAAGAAAGAAAGAAAGAAAGAAAGAAAGAAAGAAAGAAAGAAAGAAAGAAAGAAAGAAAGAAAGAAAGAAAGAAAGAAGTCCGCGAGGTCCCCTTCACGTTCCTCATCTCCCCGAATGCCGTCCGGAGCCATCCGCAGCCACGCAGAGACTTGCCGCTTTTCCATGCCGTGCAAAAGATAGGCGCGCGCATGCCCCGCCCAATTACAATCTTGGAGAGTTTGTGGCGGTGGAAACTTGCGTTATAATTGCACGCGCCTATCTTTTGCACGGCATGGAAAAGCGGCAAGTCTGCGCGGCTGCTGATGGTTCCAGGCGGCATCCGGGGAGACGAGGAACGTGAAGGGGACGCCCCTCCCCCAGCGGAAGGCCTCGCCGTCACCACAGAGCCCGCCGCTCCTCCACGCGGTATTTTGTGGACAGTGACAGACAGACACAGAGAGGCACAGAGCGAGAGAGAGACGGACGGAGGGAATCAGGGTCTGACAGATACAAAGAGAGAGGGGGGGAAGGAGGGAGGGAGAAACAGAGAGAGACAGGTAGGGAGGGAGGGAAGGAGGCAAAGAGCCACAGAGACAGACAGACAGAGAAGAAGGGAGGGCAGAGAGACAGAGAGAGACACGGAGAATGACAGAAAGAGACAGGGAGGGAGAGAGGGAGGGAAGGAGGCAAAGAGCCACAGAGACAGACAGACAGAGAAGAAGGGAGGGCAGAGAGACAGAGAGAGACACGGAGAATGACAGAAAGAGACAGGGAGGGAGGGAAGGAGGCAAAGAGCCACAGAGACAGACAGACAGACAGAGAAGAAGGGAGGGCAGAGAGACAGAGAGAGACACAGAATGACAGAAAGAGACAGGGAGGGAGGGAGGGAGGGAGGGAAGGAGGCAAAGAGCCACAGAGACAGACAGACAGAGAAGAAGGGAGGGCAGAGAGACAGAGAGAGACACAGAGAATGACAGAAAGAGACAGGGAGGGAGGGAGAGAGGGAGGGAAGGAGGCAAAGAGCCACAGAGACAGACAGACAGAGAAGAAGGGAGGGCAGAGAGACAGAGAGAGACACAGAGAATGACAGAAAGAGACAGGGAGGGAATGAGAGAGGGAGGGAAGGAGGCAAAGAGCCACAGAGACAGACAGACAGAGAAGAAGGGAGGGCAGAGAGACAGAGAGAGACACGGAGAATGACAGAAAGAGACAGGGAGGGAGAGAGGGAGGGAAGGAGGCAAAGAGCCACAGAGACAGACAGACAGAGAAGAAGGGAGGGCAGAGAGACAGAGAGAGACACAGAGAATGACAGAAAGAGACAGGGAGGAAGGGAGAGAGGGAGGGAAGGAGGCAAAGAGCCATAGAGACAGACAGACAGAGAAGAAGGGAGGGCAGAGAGACAGAGAGAGACACAGAGAATGACAGAAAGAGACAGGGAGGGAGGGAGAGAGGGAGGGAAGGAGGCAAAGAGCCACAGAGACAGACAGACAGAGAAGAAGGGAGGGCAGAGAGACAGAGAGAGACACGGAGAATGACAGAAAGAGACAGGGAGGGAGGGAGGGAGGGAGGGAAGGAGGCAAAGAGCCACAGAGACAGACAGACAGAGAAGAAGGGAGGGCAGAGAGACAGAGAGAGACACGGAGAATGACAGAAAGAGACAGGGAGGGAGAGAGGGAGGGAAGGAGGCAAAGAGCCACAGAGACAGACAGACAGAGAAGAAGGGAGGGCAGAGAGACAGAGAGAGACACAGAGAATGACAGAAAGAGACAGGGAGGAAGGGAGAGAGGGAGGGAAGGAGGCAAAGAGCCATAGAGACAGACAGACAGAGAAGAAGGGAGGGCAGAGAGACAGAGAGAGACACAGAGAATGACAGAAAGAGACAGGGAGGGAGGGAGAGAGGGAGGGAAGGAGGCAAAGAGCCACAGAGACAGACAGACAGAGAAGAAGGGAGGGCAGAGAGACAGAGAGAGACACAGAGAATGACAGAAAGAGACAGGGAGGGAGGGAGGGAGGGAGGGAGGGAGGGAGGGAGGGAAGGAGGCAAAGAGCCACAGAGACAGACAGACAGAGAAGAAGGGAGGGAAGAGAGACAGAGAGAGGCACAGAGAATGACAGAAAGAGACAGGGAGAGAGGGAGGGAAGGAGGCAAAGAGCCACAGAGACAGACAAGACAGAGAAGAAGGGAGGGCAGAGTGACAGAGAGAGACACAGAGAATGACAGAAAGAGACAGGGAGGGAGGGAGAGATAAAGAGCCACAGAGAGAGACAGACAGATAGACAGACTCAGAGAGACAGAGAGAAACAGAAAGAGAGAGAAAGAGAAAGAAGGGAAGAAAGAAAAGAAAGTTGGAGAGAGATGAGAGAACTTATGACCACAATTGAGCTCAAAATTTTGGTTGCTAAGCAAGACCGTTAAGTGAGTTTCACCACAGTTTCCAAGTTGGCCACCCCCATCCGGTCACATGACCGCTGAGCCACGCCCTCAAAACAGGCCACACCTTCCGGCTCTCAAAAGAAATTTCAATCGAGCTTTTGTTGATATTTGGCTCTTTTGACTAATGAGTTTGCCTACCACTGTCCTAGGCCAAGGGAAAGGGGGGGGGGGGAGCAACACAAAGGAGAGGGGTGGGGGAGGGGTGACAGACAGGCTGTGGTCCTCCATATACCCCCCTGCCCTTCTGGCCTGGTCTGCATGAAAGAGATTCCACAGGGGAAGCCCCCAGCCTCACCCCCAGCGCCCCCTTCCTTTCTCAGAAGAGCCCAAACGAGCCTCTTGAGAAAATCAATAACGGGGCCACTTCCCTAGAGAGGAGGAAGGAAAGCCCAGGGCAGAGGGAGGGGACAGGTTTTTGGGGGTGGGGGGCAGCAAAGGTGCCACCCTCCCCTCAATCGCTTCACAAGAGCGCCCAGTGCATCTTCTTCATCTTCCAAAGAAACTGCCCCCTTCCCAAAAGAATGGATCTAGGGGACAACCCCACCAGGGTCTCTAACCAGGGTCTACAGGTTATGGTCAGAAACACCAAGACAGGAGACAGAACCGGGCGATGGAAGTTATGCCTGTTTTTGGCTGCCGTCTTGATGCCCTTGGTCTCTTCTGGCAGACAAGCACAGGCCGAGGGCTCCCAGCTCTTCACTTGGCCAGCATCACTCTCTCTCTCTCACACACACACACACACAAACAGAGAGAAAGAGACAAACAGAAACAGAGAAACAGAAAGAAACAAACAGAGAAACAGAGAGAGAGAGAAACACACAGAGAGAGAGAGAGAGAAAGAGAGAGAGAGAGAGAGAGAGAGAGCTGTCAGGGCCTCCCATAGACAGACATGCTCCATTCACTGTGCTGCAGATGGATTCCCAACCAACCAACTTGATTCTTGAGACAGATTCCTTCAGGCTCACCAGCAGATCCTTCTTGGTTCCCACCAGAAAGACAAAGCTGGAGCCAGGGTGGTTCTCCCGCAGGGCATCCTCCAACCACCGTCTGGAGAAGGAGGAGAGGACAGGGGAGGGAGGGAGGGACCATCTGACACGCTGAGAAGACACACCTGTATCAGTCCTGGCTTGGGCCAGAAAGCCGTCTCCCCCCCCCCCCTGTGGAGGCCTTTTTCTGCCCCCCCAGCCCCAGAGGCGCCTCCCCCTGTCCTGCTGCAATGGGCAGGCTCCACCTGCTTACCTGGTGTGGAAGGGCAGTGAAGAAAGAGCACCTTTGCAAGAGGGACCTTGGTCCCCTCCTGTGGGGATCTCTGGGATGGGCGTTACTTGGGGCTGCCTTTGAAAACCATTCAGAAACCTCAGCTAGTCCAGAACGCAGCAGCACAAACAGCGATGGGCCCCCCCCGCGCTTGGCTCACGTAGCCTCTCTGGGGTGTGACCTGCCCTGCCTCCCGGTCTCTTTCCAGGTGCGGTTCAAGATGCTGGTCACCACTTCCAAAACCCAGGTTAAATAATGTGGCCCTGGTCCCTTCACCAAAATATAGCCGTTTTATGGGAGGTAGGAAGCCCGCCTTCTCCATGGTAGCTGCTGCCCCTTTCCCCGAAAGCCGGCAGGTTTCTGCCCTCCTGGCTCCCGTACAGCACCGAAGACCCACCTACCCCTCTCTCCCAGAAGGTGGGATGGGGGTGACACGGTGGTGCCTGGTTTCTTTCGTCGGCGTTTATGGCTTTTAACATCACTCTCGGTTGCTTTGATTCTTGATTGGGACCCACCCAGAGTCTCTTCTAAGGCAGGGGGCAGCTAGAGCCACGTTTCAAACAAATGCATCGATCTGGGCCTTCTGCCTCTCAGCGCTCAGCCTGTTTTTCTCTCTGCAAAGCTAATCAGGGGGCGGGCGGCCATCTGCCCATGTTTGCACCGTTGTTGCTCCTTTGAACCGGCAAACTCATCCAGCGATGCCCCGAGTGATACGGGAAGGAGGAGGAGGAGGAGGAGAGGCAGAGGGCAGAGGCAGGGAAGGCAGTGCCATCTGTTCTCCCGCTCAGCAAACAAGATGGGCCCTGTGCCAGGCCTCTCCCGTGCGGGGCCCCTGCCCACCCAGGCTGGTTAGCGTCAGCTGATCCTCCCCCTTGGAAAGAACCGGGCTGAAACCACACCAGCCAAAGGACCCTCGGAGCCCGCAGGAGCTGAGCCAGAGGCAACGCTGGAGGGAAGCCATCTGGCAGAACCCAGGATGGATGGGCCCCCCTCTCTCACACGCCGCCTGCAGAGGCGCTTCAGAGTCATCAGGGCATCAGGGCATCAGGACCAGCCAAGCCTTCACCCTCCCTTGGCCTCCTCCTCCTCCTCCTCCATCTCCATCTGGATTCCACACAGCAGGAAGAAAACGGTGCCTCCCTCGTTGGCAGGCGGGGTGAAGCCATGTCCCTCACATGGTTTAATGCACGCCTGCCCCTTCTCTGCATGCAAATTAATATTTAACTCGCCTGGGGCTTTTCCGAGGCTCTCGCCTAAATGTGGAGGAGCCATGACTTCAAATTCCAATTGGTGACAAGTTTGACTCTTTGCTACAGAAATGGCACAGGCCGGCTGAAAGGCCTTCCCGTTGCCTGCGTGTGGGTATGCAGGATCGGATCCTTTAATCATCCTGCTAAGCTCAATGTTTCACAATGAGACACTAATAGGCCATTTCTCCACCAACCACGGACTCCTCGTATGCCCCCCCCCCCCCCCAATATCACTGACGTCTCCCACCATGGTATTATGTTGGCCAAACGATGGTTGGGAAAACTCTTACAGGCGGCAGAATCTGCTGCAGCAGGAATGACCTGCATGGTAAGAGGGTTTGCTCGACTTGTGCCAAAGCAGGCAGATCGTCTTCAGCCAGTAAACGTGGTCCCGTCAATCGTGGCTCCGTGGGACGGGCAAAGTCAGCCAGTCACAAGGGGAAACTGGAGGGACTTACTTGGTGTGATCCAAAGTCTGGATGTCAGCCAAGTCGAAAACGGTGATGATCGCTGCCGAGGAAGTAAAAGAAGATTGCGCAAGGCTTGAGCGGCCCCCGGAGCCTCCGGTTGGCTATGCCAAAGATGGGGGGGGAGGGGGGGGTCTTTACCCTCGGCTCACCTTGCGCTCCTCTGTAGTAGGCGGAGGCGATGCACTTGAACTTCTCCTGGCCAGCCGTGTCCCATCTGGGCAGGAGGGAAGGAGAAAGTCACCAGGGGCTCCCAGGGGACCTAATTTCTCCCACTGACGGAGCTGAAGTATAGGCAGAAAGCCCAAGGAACAACTTCCTCCCATTCTTCAAAATTGAAATACACAAACACACACAGAAACACAAAACACACACACACACTAATATGTGTGTGTGTGTGTGTGTTACGTTTTTGAGCTGATCAATAAATAACAAGTATATACTTATCCTCCTGTCTCAGCTGATCAGGAAGAGACCCTGGTGGCTTAGTGGCTAAGGCTTCTGCCTAGCATGTAATACAGCCCCGGTTCGAATCCCAGTAACGGTATGGCTAGCTGATGAGAGCTCAAAAGCTCGAAATAGATCTATCCTGGTCTCCCTGACTTATTTATTGATCAGCTCAAAAACCTAACAGATACACACACACACACACACACACACGGAATAAAAATCAGTCTGGCTGTTATTCATCAGGATCTGTGTATCCCCCACTTGAGTGCAGGTAGTCCTCACCTTACGACCACAATTGAGCCTAGAATTTATGTTGCTAAGTGAGAAACTGAGCAAAGTGAGTTTTGCTCCATTTTACGACATTTCTTGCATTTGTTAAATGAACACAGCAGTTGTTAAATTACGGTAGTTAACAAGGTTGTGAAGTGAATCTGGCTTGCCCCTTGACTTTGCTTGTCAGGAGGTCGCAAAAGGGGACCACGTGACCCTGGGACACTGCAGCCGTGATAAGTATGAGTCAGTTGTCTAGCATCTGAATGTAAATCATGTGACGACCATGGGGATGCTTCAAGGATCCCCCAAGTTTGCTTGGCATTCAGACGTTGCTCAACAGTCTTCCCAGGAACTCCCTCAGGGGCTACAACCCTCTTGGCTTGGGAGTCCTGGCCAGAGTTTCCGATTTCTCCCGTAAAGGCTGGAAGGAAGAAGCTCCCTCCGAGACATCCCAGCTTCCATCCCGGGTCACCGGTTGTGGTCAACCAGTAATGTCCTCATTAGCACATTCAGCTGAAGGCCCCAAGAGACCCCGCTAACTGAAGAGGCCCCAAGACCAGGACAAGCACGTCTGCTCCTTCTGAATTAGCTCCTCTTCTCCAGAGACGCTTCCTGCTGGGAAAGGCTCTGCCTGGAGGGCTCCGGTGGGCCCCAAGGAGCCAGGCAGCTTTTCAGGCTCAGCTGAGACAGCCCTCATAGGCCCCCCTCCTCCTCCTCAAGGGCTTTGGGATTTCAGAACTGAGCTTAAGAGGGCTGGAGGGGCGTCTCCAGCAGGCAGAAGGAGCAACCTTGAGGGGCAGGAGGGAAAGCTGCAGGGAGTCAGATAAGAGAAATCTGAATTGGGGCAGAAGCTAATTTGAGAAAGCTTCTCAGACATGACTCGCCCTACTTCCCAAGAGCGAGGGGGCAGGCACCCTCAGGCTTGCGAGAATCTGTTACAGGTAGTCCTTGACTTACAACAGACACCCCCCCCCCCAAATGGTATTAACGATCCAATTCCAGAGTTTGCATGGCTCCCTCTTCAGCAGCCATGTGATCACATTTCGGGCACTAAGCAAATGGCCTGCATTTACAGCTGCTTGAAGCATCCCGGGGTCACACAGCCACAATTTATGATGGTTTTGCCAATAACTGGCATGCCAGCAAAAATGCCCCCTAGCGAACAATGGGCTTGTTTAGCATCACATCAAAAGAGGGAGAGAGAGAGAGAGAGAGAGGTAAAATTGGGTCTGTCATGTGGGTGGCCCACCTTACAACTGTCACAACATATGACCCAAGCGGGCAGAACCAATTATGGCCATAAGTCAAGGACTACCTACACCAGTGATGGCGAACCTTTTTGGCACCGAGTGCCCAAACCGGAATGTTTGTGCATGTGCATGGATGGCGCATGCATGCTTGTTTTTTGGCTATTTTTCGGGCCCAGAAAAGGCCCCCAAAACAGCCTGAAAAAGACCCCAAAGTCTGGAAAACGGCCATTTTTGGGGCCGTTTTCAGGCTGTGAAGACCAGCTGGCCAGCATGCATGAAGTGCAGCTGGTGATGGCATGCATGCCCACAGAGACGGTTCTGCGTGCCATCTCTGGCACGCGTGCCATACGTTCGCTATCACAGACCTACACCGTAACTATGTAATAAAAGTCATCTGCACACTCTCGTGTTCCAGTCTGGTCTCCCTCAGAGGGCTGACCGAATCTGGGAGTTGAAGCACAATGCCCAACATCGTGAGAACAGGCTTCGCTTGGCAAACGTTCTCTGTGCATCGGGGTAAGTGCATGCGCATAAAATGTTCACACTCCCTCAGGTGAAGCATTCTGAAACGCAAGACTGCCTTTTCCATCAGAAATGCTGCTTTAAGGTTATTCCAGTGAACCTCCCATATGCCTGGAAATGGGGAAGGGGCAATGGGGACAGGAGCGGCTTTCCAACTTACATCTGAAGATTGTAGGGCACCCCAGCGATCTCAAAACGCTCAATTTCAAAATCCACCCCAATGGTTGCCTTGTAATCCCGGTCAAAAACCTCTTTACAAAACCTGCGATTGAAAAACGGGTAGGGAAAAAAACAGCACGCCATTTAAATCTTGGTAGTCTACGGAGGTTCTCAGTCATCCCAGCCATGGCTTTCCCAAAGGTGCTTTTTCCAAGAGGCAAAGAGTTGAAGAAGCTTCTTGGATGCGAAGCGAAACGTCTTCAAATAAAAACCAGAAAGTTCCAGTTGCCTCTTGAGAAAGCACCTTTGGGTTAAATCTTGGAAGTTCCTTCCGAAGGCTGCAATTGTCCCTTTTTGTGCGCGTTTGGGAGACAGTCCCCCTTCAGCACACAGGCCAGGCGATCAGCGTGGGAAGAACACAAAAGAGCCGAGAAAAGGGACGGATTTAACTGCCCTCTGCATCTGATAAAGGGAAGGGAAGCTTCTGCTTTTAAATAAAATGTGGTAGTCAGAAAAGATGCTGCACATTCCTTCTGAAACTTCAGTGACGTGAGCTTGAGAAAAGCCCAGGAACAATTAAATTTCAAATAAGCACATTTGTAATTTTTACGATGCCTACAACAACTTTGCTGCTTTCATAGACCTTACAGCAGCATTTGATATGGTAAACAGAGAAGTACTATGGAGTAAATGGACATCTCTTAAAATGGAATCTAGACTTTGGGTTTTGATTAAAGCCCTTCACACAAGTGCCTGTTTGAGGGTGCAGTATGGAGTTAATGAGACTCTGGACTAACAGCATTCACACAAAGAAAGGGGTAAGGCAAGGTTGTATCCTGGCCTGATCATTATTTAGTTTATATATCAATGGCTTGCCAGGGTTAATGAAGGATCCCATGGAACACAGGCCGATGATCCTAAATGCTTACTGCAACAGCTTGCTTTATGCTGATGATACGATTTTACTATCATAGACACTAGTAGGATTACGTAGGCTATTAAGAAGATTCAGCTCTTATTGCCAGGATAGCTCCCTAATCATCAGTAAATCTGAATCAAAAAAATAATGGTGTTTGGAAAACACCATCAGAGACATAAATAGCAATTAGATAGCGAACCAATTGAACAGGTTAACTGGATCTTGGGCTTGCCATCATCATTGGAGTACGTTTAGAGCAAAAGCCCATTTGAATTTACTGCTGAAACTAAAGGGCCATAGTTACCCAGGCTCCCCAGCCCCATTAATTAAGGTTCGTAAAGCCAAGGTTACCCGTGTGCTCTTGTATGGAGCAGAGGTTTGGGGTCTGTACTCAACCTCAGTCCTAGAACAAACACAGTCCCAGCACTTGAGATGTATCTTGGGGGTAGATCCAAGGACATCTGCTGCTGCAGCAGCTAGAGCTGAATTGGGAATTCATACAATTCATGCACTATCCAAAACTAGAGCATATACTTACTGGTACAAAGTCAATGAAATGGAGACTGATAGACTCCCCAAATTATGTCTACTAGAGCAGGGGTCCCCAACCTTTGCAACTTTAAGTCTGAAGGACTTCAGCTCCCAGACTTCTCCAGCCAGCTTTGCTCATAGACTCCCCAAATTATGTCTACTAGAGCAGGGGTCCCCAACCGTTGCAACTTTAAGTCTGAAGGACTTCAGCTCCCAGACTTCTCCAGCCAGCTTTGCTGGGAGCTGAAGTCCTTCAGACTTAAAGTTGCAACGGTTGGGGGACCCCTGTACTAGAGCAAATAAAGTTGCAATCGCAAATCTCCTGGAAAACCAAACTAACAAATTTGCTAAGAAGCTGTGGCTTTCCTGTCTCTTGCGTAACAGGAGAACAACTCAAAAAATGAGCTGCCCAAAGAATTAAGGATGTAGAAGCACCAAATGATATAGCTATCCTTAGTAAGGAGGGTAACTTGAAATGGCTGGCTAAATACAAACATACTTGAAAACAGCTATTTGAAGTTGCAAGTGCCAACACTTCTTAGGGTGATATTTACGTGAGCGAGATTCGAACCGCTTGACCCAATGGTCAGAGATGGGAGATTCCCTTCTATACCTTACAAGGAGCGTCTCTGCATTTGAGGAGCGACAGAGGTAGAAGACCTGGCTCACATCCTATTGGATGGTTGCTTGGAGAAGGGGGCGAGAGGCAGGGACCTCGGTCCATAGACCAAACGAAGGACCCCCTGGGATCCCCATATCAAAACAACTTACCTTATGCGTGGCCAGAACCGGAAAATAACATTTAACACAGCACAGGACTTAAAACAAAATGGTTTGGTTGAGACCTGCATAGGTGGGGCAGATTGGGGTAGATTGCAGGGGTGACACCGAAATATAGTTTTATCATATTTTATCTATATCGTAAATTATGTATATTCTATTCCAATTTCATTTTAGACTGTATTCTATTCTGATTCCATTTTAAATTGTATTTTATCAAAATTTTAGTAATAATTTGTTTCTGGAACTTGGCACTTGGATATGGCCCAAGGGCTAATCAATAAAGACTCAATGTCAATACAACAACTAACATTAACTGTGCTTTGGGAAAGAGGGATAAATGGCGTAAGTCCAGTTTTCAAGCTCCAGGTCTATCCACAGCCTTCTTGGAGAGGAGGGGAGGGGAGGGAGGGAGGGAGGAATCCTCCTCTGCACCCTGCCCATGGCCTGGCTCTGAGGCCTGGCGGTTCCACCATCCGGCAGTGCTCCCAAGCAACAGGGGCTTCACCCACCCTAGAAAGGGCCCAAAGCAGCCTGCATGGCACTCAAAGATCCCTGCGGGGAAATGGTCAGCGACTTTAGAATAACCTGGGGCGGGGGACCCACAGACGCCGCCCTTAATTGCTGCTGGAAAATGGAATGGTTTCAAAGCAGAAGCATCATAATACCTGTTGATAAGGCTCGTTTTTCCAACGCAGAGGTCTCCCACCACCACCACTTTGGAGATCTTTAGGCTGGAAGACAAATTGTCACCCTGAACACGTTGATCCAGTGTTAGGGAAAAGCAGAGGGTTCTGGGTGTGAATGAGCTTTCAAGGAGAGGGATGCAAACTCTGGAGCTCTCCGTGGCTGGAACCAACTGGGCACTGCCCTCCCCTACCAGGAGCCTCCCGTCCTCCTTTTCAGCTTGAAGCAGTTCAGGCTCCAACGGGCTTTTGCATCCCTCTGCTTCCTCCCACCCCCAATTCTTTTCCAATCTGAGCGTAAAGCAAACTGGGGAGGGGGGGGACGTGCTTCAGAAAGGTAGAAACAGACAGGAGGACCCTCTTCCTGATCCTCAGCAAAGACGACAGCAGGACATCAAGGTGAATCAAAGTGGATTTGTCTCTACAACACGAACAGATCCTGCATTTATTTAAATGTCACTCCGGCAAAATATGAACCAGAATTTGCTTTTACAAATTAATTATGTTTTCTGCCTTTCCTTCCTGCCATCTCTTCCTACTACTCACTTAACAAACGTGCCAGGAAGGCTGGGCTGAGCCAGAAGGACAGCCAGCCTCTCCAGGGGTCCCCCATGACTAGCAAGGGGGGTGGGGGGGGGGGCTTGACTGGTCCAACATTTTAATCAACATATTGCTGGGACTTTCTAGCTTAGAGATGCAGTGAGTAGAATATATTCTCCAGAGGGAGACAGTTTTATAATAATTGACCTCCTAGAACAGGGGTCCCCAACCTTTTTTGCACCAGGGACCGGTTTCATTTTAAGGAAAACTCTGCGGACCGGCTGAGCGGCTCAGCAGTCATGTGACTGGGTGGGCGTGGCCAATTTGGAAAATGTGAAACTAACTTAACAATGGTCTTGGTTAGCAACCAAACTTTTGGGCTCAATTGTGGTCATAAGTTCTCTCTCTCTCTCTCTCTCTCTCTCTCTCTCTCTCTTTTTCTTTCTTTCCTTCTGTCTTTCTTTCTCTTTCTCTCTCTCTTTCTTTCTCTGTCTCTTTCTTTCCTTCCCTCTTTCTTTCTTTCTCTCTCTTTATTTCTTTCTCTTTCTCTCTCTTTATTTCTTTCTCTTTCCCTTTCCCTCTTTCTCTCCCTCTTTCTCTCTTTCTCTCTCATTTTTTTCTTTCTTTCCCTCTTTCTCTCTCTCTTTCTTTCTCTTTCTCTCTTTCTCTTTCCCTCTTTCTCTCTCTCTCTTTCTTTCTCTTTCTGACTCTTTTTCTTTCTTTCCCTCTCTTTCTCTCTTTCTTTTTCTCTTTCCTTTGTCTCTTTCTTTCTCTTTTTCTCTGTCTGTCTTTCTTTCTCTCTCTCTCTCTTACTTTCTCTCTCTCTCCCACTTTCTTTTTCTTTCTTTCTCTCTCTTTTTCTTTCTGTCTCTCTCTCCTTCGTCCGTCCATCTCTGTCACTCAGTGTGTGTGTGTGTGTGTTTCTGTCTGTCTCGCATTCAGGCACTTAATCACTCATTCTGTACCTCTGTCTATCTTTCTCTCCCTCCCTCCCTCTGTGTGTGTGTGTGTGTGTGTGTGTGTGTGTGACTCTCTCTGATTCCCTCCCTCCCTGTCTCTCTCTGTGTCTATGCCTCTCTCTGTCGGTCTGTCGTCGTCCCGTCCCGTCCCGTCCCGTCCCCCACCGCGGAGTCTCCTCAGCCCGGCTCGACTCGCTCACTAGCCTTAGCCTGCCCCGCCTGGGCGGCCGCTGCCGCACTTGGTCCCTCGTGCGCTCGGTCAGGCTCCTTCCAGGAGCTGAGAAGGCTCCGTGGGGTGGGGGTGAGGAACCTCCGCAGCCCCTGGAAGAAGACGAGTGGGTGGCATGCCGGTTGGGGAAGCTCTGGGGGGGCAGGGAGGAAGGGAATCCGTGGGCGGTAGGGAGGGCTGTTGCTGGGGCGCGCAGGAGTCCCACCGTCGACAAAGGTGGAGGAAGAGGCGCACCCCAACCGCGCGAAAAGCCCCGCCTGAGCTCTCCCGCGCGCTCTGCCCAGGGGGCTGCCCCCTCCTCCTTCCTCCTCCTCTCCGGCCCTGCGGCCCGGCTCCTACCCAGCCATGGACCGGCACCGGTCCGCAGCCCGGGGGTTGGGGACCCCTGTCCTAGAAGATACAGTCAATGTTTGGATCCCACAATTCCCTGCACAATCACTTCTTTCTCCTTGTTTCTCCTCCTCTTTTTCCAGAGGTCAATTTCTCATGTTCCCCGAGAAGCTGCACTCTGCCACCCCCCAGCCCAGTCCACAATTTCAGTTCTGGCATGGAGCACCAGACCCACACAGAGGAGCTTGGAAATACCCCAGCCAGAGGATCCTTCCAGGCCTGGTTTGATGAAGCACAGGGTGCTGGACAACCTCCCAGCCTTGGCAGAGGCAGCCTCTCCCAGCCAAAGGTGGTCAAAAGAAACAACCTCTAGATTGCAGTCCAGCTTTGGACAATGCTGGGTCTGTGTTTTACGCAACAACCTGTGACGGGAGAACTCCCCTCCCACCCACGACAGGAAAAGCAACACCTGTGGCTGTCCCTTTATGCAATGCTTCTTAATCCTGGCAACCTGGAGATGGGCAACCTTCAATTGCCAGGATTCCCGTCAGCCAAGATGCCCAGGTTCATCTTGTGTGGCAGGTGTTATTATAATCCTAGTGTTGGGTTGGAAATATATATAAGCCATGATGACAAATAGTCTTTGTTACTTTAAATGTTGCATGATTGAATGTAATTAACTGCTGTAATTAACTCAGCAATAAGAGGAAGCCAGGAGAGCTCTCTCTCTGCTCGCTCTGACTGACTGACTTTGCAGAACAAGGAAGATTGCAACTGTAAGCAATAGTTTGAGAGTTAAGGACTGTATTTGATTCCATACCTACTATCACTGCTTGTGAAGCAGTAGTTTATTTTCCATCACAAGTAAAGCTACTTGTTGTTACTATCAGTGTCTGAGACTCTATTCGTGCGTCTACTGGCAACGTTTTCTCTTGCTGCAAGAGAACTTTCTGCTGCACAACTTTCTGTCTCCTAAAGGAGAGACCCCCAACAGCAGGTGCACCATTTCCTCAATCAGGAGGCCCTTCCGAAGGTCACTCAGGCCCTGGCCATCTCACAATTACTGCCATGTGCTCTACCAGGGGATGCCAGTGAAACCACCTGGAAGCTTCCGGTGATTCAAAATGCAGTGGTGCCAGCAGCAACAGGTGCTTCTTGGTGTGCCCACCACTGCTACATGAGCTGCGTTGGCTTCCAAGGGCAAGTCAAGACGCTGATTATGGCTTACAAAGCCCAGTGTGATCAAAGGCCTGGATACCTGAGACGTTGCTTGTGCCCAATTGCTTCAGTCTGCCCATTAAACACTGGCATCTCGTGGGACCTAGGCTGTGTGCCTTCTCTGTTGGAACCCCACTCTCTGGAACAGGGTCCCCCCCCCCCCCCCAAGATCAGCGTCTCCTCTCCTGGGATTCCAGAAAGCTTTGGGTCTCAGGCCTGGGGTTGATGTAATGGCTTCTGCTTAGTTTTCTGGATTTTATTTATCAGAGGGTGTAAGCCCGGGCTGTTGGCTTGGTTCAAATATTTTTAGCTTCTTTTATGTCTTTTCCACTTTTGTATGCTGATCAGAGTCTCCTGGAGCTGGACGGCCAATTTAAATAAATACATTGTTAAAAAAAACCAGTGTGAGATGCTTCCCTGAGGTTACTCCTGTCCTTCAAATCCAAAGCATTTTCTATTTTGGGTCCGCAGGAATTGGAAAACAGGAGGAACCTGGGTGTTTTGCTTGGCTAAGTCTGCAACGAGAGAGGGTGGGGTGGCACTAACAATCTCTGGGGACTCAATGCAATGCATAAACTGCTAGGCCTGACTTCCAAAGCAGAGCCCTTCCTCGGTGGATGATGTTGCCTGCAACACTTCTATTAGCTCGCATCCTTTTAAATCATGCAGCAGGTTGGACTCGGCTTAGCAGAACGTGCCAACACTTCAGAACCCCTGGCAAGCAATGGGTTAAACATCCTGGTAGCATGTAAGGTCGTGATGGGGAACCTATGGCACGGGTGCCACAGGGGGCACACGAAGCCATTTCCGAGGGCACGCGAGGCGTTGCCCTGTCAGCTCCAGCGCACATGAGCCTGCTGGCCAGCTGATTTTCGGCCTTGATTTTTGGCCAATTTCTGCCCTCCTGAAGACTCCAGAGGCAGAAAAATGGCCCAATGGGCAACCTGGAAGTCCATTCCTGAACTTCCGGTTTGCATGTTGGGCCTTTTTTTGCCCTCCCCAGGCTCCAAAAGAGCCATGTACACATGTGCGGGGCAGCAGGGGGCAACACACGTGCATGCTCAGGGGACACAGCATGGGAGGCATTGAATTATGGGGGTGGGCACATGAGTGGGCACAATAGTGCGAGCGTTGTGTGCTTTTGACACCCGAGGCCAAAAAGGTTCACCATCCCTGATGTAAGGTGTTGCACCCGTCTGGTGTGGCCCATCTAGTGTGGCTCGCAAGAAACCATAAAGGGAGGAGCGGATGGACGCTAAGAAGGGCAGGTAAAAGGAGGAGGCTTTCCTGTTTTTCCATCTTTCTCACAGAAATACGAGGGGGGCAAAGACTCCCCCCCCCCAAGGGCTGCTTCATCTCTACTTTGGGGCACCCTGCCCAGAGCCGGGAAGCATCTCTGGCAAGGCCAGGCGGACGGAAGAGCTCAAGGGGCAAAGGAATGCAGACTCACCCAACCGTGGTGGTGCCCGGGTTCCTCCGCTGAGAGGCCGCCCTCACCTGGGGGTGGAAGTCCTCCCTGAGCTGCAGACAGGCCTCGGGGGTGTAGCACTGCAGGGGGGGGGGGAGCAGCATCACTAGAACGCCCAGGCTGGGAGGGGGCGGCGGCCACCCCTTCCCCCACCTGGGCAAAGACCTCGCCCCCCCATCATTCTTGCTTACCTTGGGGAAGTCGGAGATCCTCCGGTCTCGGCTGACGGGCAGGAGGGGGCCCTTCATGGCCCACCTGGAGGGGCTGTCAGGCGCAAGAGAAAAGGGGGGGGGGTGAGAGGACACTTTGCCAGCCTCCCCCTCCCCCTGCCAGGACGTCAGCAGCGCTGCCACAAGGCGGAGAACCGGGGGGAAGGGGGGGCGGCCTTTGCAGCGCCCTGGGGCCGGCTCTCAGCCCAGACGGGGCTTCCCCATCCCCGCACGGGGGACCCTCGCCGGACAAGAAGCGGAAGGCGTCTCGCTCTGCGACGGGCGCACCTCTCCCCTTGCCCGGAGCCCCCCGTCGGCCGGGGGCTAAAGGTCCGCAGCCGGCGCAGCCTTCGGGCCTTCCGCCGCCGCCCCCCGCCCTGGGGCGCCCGCCCAGGCTCCGCGCCAGCGGGAGGGAGCGGCGCTTGGCGGAACAGCGCCCGGGGCAGGTGCCTCTGTTGCCCCGAAGGCGCCTCCCAGCCTCCGGCGCTCGGGCAGCAGAACACCCGAGGCAGGCTCTCCTCCCACTCCCGGCCACCCGAAGCAGCCCGGCGGCGGGGCACGAATGCTGCGGCCCGGGGGGAGTCTGGCGCCCTCCGTCTCTCCGCACCCGGCAAGCGGCGAAGGGCAGCGCGCAACCCCGGCCCCCTCGCGCACGGGCTCCCTCGCAGGGCGGCGCCGGCGGTGCTGCTGCTGCTGCTGCAGGCGGAGGGCCTCGGGCCGGGCGGCTCCGGCGTTAGTGCCGCGTGGCCATGGCAACCGCCCGAGGGCGGGAGAGGCTTGGCCCCTCCCCGACGCCCCCCCTCCCGAGCTGCCCAACTCCCTCTCTTCTCTGCTGACCAGCGCTCCGCCCCCCCCGCCCCTTTGCCCTCAGCTCAGGTGCCAGGAGAGGCTCCGTGCGCACAAGGGCGCCCCCTCCCCGCTCGAATGGCCGGGATTGAAAGCAGCGACGGGCTTCGCGATTTTGCAGCGGAGACGCCTGCAATTGGGGCAAAATCGCGAAGCCCGTCGCTGCTTTCAATCCCGGCCATTCGAGCGGGGCGATCCGAGGATTCGTGCACCGAGTCGGGCGACGGAGGGTTGGAGAAGGCGGCTTCCAAAGGCCTTTATGGAAGCGCAGCATGATTGGAAGTGACCTTGGAGTCGTCTCCTCCCTCCGCTGCTCGGTTTGGACTAGTCCAGGGGTCTGCAAAGTTGGCTCTTTTAAGACGGGTGGACTTCAACTCCCAGAATTCCCCAGCCAGCCACGTCTTAAAAGAGCCAACTTTGCAGACCCCTGGACTAGACCAGCGGTTCTCAACCTGTGGGTCGGGACCCCTTTGAGGGTCCAACAGACCCTTTCCCAGGGGTTGCCTAAGACCATCGGAAAACACATCTTAGGAACTGAGACACCAATTTTATGGTGGGGGGGGGGGTCACCACAACACGAGGAACTGTCTTAAAGGGTCGCGGCATTGGGAAGGTTGAGACCCACTGGACTAAGAAGACCTCCAGGGTCCCTTCCTTGTCTGCTCTGGAGAAGAGCAATTTCACTCATCTCAAGAGGCTGGGCCCTAACCTCAAATCTGCTTCCCACTTGATTGCAGACCCCTTGGCTCTTGGGCTGCCTTTGGATTTCTGAAGAGCCCCATCCCATCTCGGCCAGCCTTCTCCTCCGTGCCCTGGCTGGTCTCCAGAGCCTTCCATGCACCAATAGTTGTCCCTTGAGCACACTGTGGTTTGTCATCACCCTGCTTGGATGGCGGTGCCAAAACTGGACACAGAATTTGGGGTGGGAGGGAACGGGACAGGTTAGAGGGGATGGGGACAAAGGCCTTTTCTCATCCATAACCTGCCTGAGGACTTTGTCAATTTGACAGTAGACGCCCAGCTGACTGGCCTGTACTCTCCTGGCTCCACTTATTTTCCCATTTGCAAAGAGAGGAGTAACATCCACTCTTCCTCAGCTGCCTGGCACTTGCCCACTTGCCCCTCAGAAACCCTTCAGGTGCTCTGGCATTGTCCTTCTGGCCATGGAGGCCTGCATTCCTTCAACTTGAAGCCACGCCCACAAAATATGGAGGCAAATCCCTGAGCCGGTAGGGATCCCGGGTCGCCAAATGGCCCCGGAGGCGACATCCAGCCCTCTTCGACCACCTCTGAGGGCTGGCCCGGGAAGCAGGACACCCAGTCACCACACCTGGAGATTTTTAGATTTTAAAATCAGATGTTGAGGGTGTGGTGGCTGAAGACCAGGTGTAGGGAACGGTTAAAAACGGCCAGGAAACAAACGAGTTACGGCCTAGAGCGGCTGCTGATTAACGGAGCAGCCTGGTGGAGCGGCCGGCAGGAGGAATGGCCTAGTAAAGCGGCCGATAATCAGAACGGCCAGAAGGACTAGGCACTGAAGAGAAACGAGTCGACAGAGCGGCCTGGCTTAGCGCCCATTATTCAAAGCAGCCGGATGGGTCGGCCAGTAAATAAAGCGGCCGGCCGGAGCAGCAGATCAACGTTTTATCTACCAACGGACATAACCAACGGCCCAGCAGCTGATGCTAACGGCCCAACAGGTAGGATCAACTGGCAAATAAATGAAATTAACGGCTCAGCTAGCAGTACCAGCAGCCCAGCGGACGATCTCACCTGTCCAGTGATCTCTAACAGCTGGAATAAAAATGATTTAGCTGGTCTATGGTACCTGCAAACACCAGCCCCAGAGATAGAGGCCTTAAAACGACACCACTGGCTCTGGAAGACTTTATCGGACCGGAAACGTGGGCCTAGAAATCATCACCCCCACCAGCAGCGACCCATAACCTATAGCTCAGCTTGCAGAGATTACATCTGCTCCAAGAACTGTAACCGAATATTCCCATAGAAGACATCTGGCAAAGAAGGCTTGGCTGACATGGAAGTCTAACGGAAGGACCCAGGGAGTCGATATCTAATAGAACATTGCTATGGAGGGCTTGTTTCTTCTTTCATCGTGGCTTATGAGGAACGTAAAAATATAGACAGAAACAAAGGAATTATCTGATAGGCGAGGGACAATTAATTAATTATCTCCCTCTATTTAAAGATCATGACTATCCCGGATTCCTTTTCATGAACTTATGACTATATAAATTTTACACTCTAGGTCCTTCCTCTATGCCCCCAGTCCCTCCCTCCCTTCCCCCTGGTGATTAGATCCTCCTTCCTTTATTTATCATATTTATTGTATATTTATATATCTATATATTTATATATTTATTCATAACATCTCTATTTATATACCTATATATTTATACTTGTGACACCTGGCTCGGCTATGTACCATCAAATATATATAATCCTCTACTTTACCTTCCATCCTAGTCCTCTCCCAACAAAACTATCATATGTCATCAGATTGCCTCCGGGGGAACAAAGACCCCTGAAATGCTACCATATTCTAGATCTGAGCTCCTCTGCCTGCGAGAATGTCCCCTCTCGCAGGTCTGGCCCCCTGAATTAACACGGACACACCTCGAGGATGGATTTATTAATCCTAAGAGGTGGGCGAAGCGCAGGCTCAGGGGATTCCTGTGTAAATTTTTAATCCGACTTTTAGGGGTTCCCAGGGAAGGGGGGTGGGGGGACCAATTAGGGGAACGCCAAGAGAGAAGGCCGGCAATATGCGGAAATGAAAAGACGAAGGGGGATGGAGGGAGGGTCGGTCCCACTAGGGTATTTGCCATCAATACGGTCTTGGGGAGGGGCAGGGGCAGGGACGGTGGAAGGGGGGATGGACACCATCAGTTGGAGCGTCGTGGCCGATGGTTACAGGTGATCACGCGCTCCAACTCCCCTTTCCTTCATCGCAGACTAGGTGAGCAAGAACCGCAGACCCGGGGCCTTGGACTGATGCTATGCAACGCCAGGTCCGTGGTACAAAAAGCCCCTCTCTTACATGACCTTGTGTTGGAGGGGGACCCGGACCTGATTGGCATTACGGAAACCTGGTTGGGCCACGAGGGAGGACATCCCCTCGTAGAAATGTGCCCACCAGGATACCGAGCCTTCCATCAGCCCAGGGCCTTAGGGAGGGGTGGGGGAGTGGCGATCATGGTTAGGGAAGGTCTTGAGCCAAAGGAGACCACAGTCCCTCAGACGACCGGGTGTGAGTCCCTCCTTGTGAAGTGGGGCCTAGGGAGGCAGTTGGGCGTGTTAGTTGTATACCTGGCTCCTCGCTATACAACAACAGCCCTGCCCGCGCTGCTTGAGGTTATAGCCGGGGTGGCGGTTGAAACCCCCAGACTTGTAGTCATGGGGGATTTTAACCTGCCATCTGCAGGTGAGACCTCTGGTGTAGCTCGGGAGTTCATGGTTTCCATGACAGCCATGGACCTGACTCAGGTAGTTCTAGGCCCTACTCATGAGGGCGGACACACTTTGGATCTCATCTTCGTCTCGGGTCAGTGGAGTAGTGATCTGGGAGTAGGGGATTTAGTCATCACACCCCTGTCATGGACAGATCACGCTCTCCTTCGGCTCGACTTTCCGACCGCCACACCTCACTGTGAGGAGGCGGAACCAAACATCCCTATATGGTTCCGCCCCAGGCTCCTGATGGACCCGTTAAGGTTCCAGAAGGAGCTTGGGCCAATTCCTGCGGACTTGCTCCGCGACTCGGCTAAGGACCTAGTGACTGCATGGTTAAGTGCGGCCGCCGGGGCCTTGGACCGAGTCGCGCCCTTGCGGCCTCTCTTGCGGCGACGAACCACCTGGGCCCCTTGGTTTACCGAGGAGCTCAGGGGGATGAAACGCCACAGGAGATGCCTAGAGAGCAGATGGAGATCATCTCGCTCTGAATCCGACCGAACACTAATAAGAGACCACATTAGGACTTATTTAGTGGCAATAAGGCTGGCCAAACGTGAATATTGTGCCACACTTATTGCATCCGCAGAAAACCGCCCTGCCGCCCTGTTTAAGGTAACCCGCTCCCTCCTCCAACAGAGGCCGCGGGAAGCCTCTTTACAGGGTCGAGCAGAGGAATTTGGGATTTATCTGCAGGAGAAAATCACTCGGATTCGAAGCGAGTTACCCTCCATTGTCAATAGCCCTGTCGAGAGTGCCAAAGCAGCTCTTGAGACACCATTGTGGGAGGAGTTTGACTTTGTTACTATCAAAGATATGGACAAGCTGTCAAAGAGACTCAGGGCCACCACATATTTACTGGACCCGTGTCCCTCCTGGCTTGTACTGGAATCCTGGGAGACAACACGAGGCTGGCTTCAGGGCATTGTCAACGCATCTCTGAGTGAGGGGTCCTTACCTACCGTCTTGAAAGAGGCGGTGGTGAGGCCCCTCCTCAAGAAGCCGTCCCTGGATCCGGCACTATTAGAAAACTATCGTCCCGTCTCCAACCTCCACTTTCTAGTGAAGGTTGTTGAGAGTGTGGTGGCCCAACAGTTTCCACGACACTTGGATGAAGTTGACTATCTAGATTCGCGCCAGTCCGGCTTCCGACCCGGGCACAGTACCGAGACGGCATTGGTCGCATTGGTCGATGATCTCTGGAGGGCACGAGATAGAGGATTTTCCTCTATCCTAGTCCTATTAGACCTCTCAGCGGCTTTTGATACCATCGACCATGGTATCCTATTACGCCGACTGGGGGGGTTGGGGCTGAGAGGCACCGTTCTACGGTGGTTCTCGTCCTACCTCTCTGGTCGGTCACAATATGTGTTGACGGGGGGGAAGAGGTCGACTTCTAGATCCCTCTTATGTGGGGTCCCTCAGGGGTCGGTCCTCTCGCCCCTGCTGTTCAACATATATATGAAGCCGCTGGGTGAGATCATCCGTGGTTTCGGGGTGGGATATCATCTGTACGCTGATGATACCCAGCTGTACATATCCACCCCGGACCACCCCAATGATGCCGTCGAGGTTATGTCCCGGTGCTTGGAGGCTGTACGGATCTGGATGGGTAGTAACAAACTCAGGCTCAACCCGTCCAAGACTGAGTGGCTGTGGCTTCCGGCACCCCGTTTCAGCCAGATTATTCCAACTCTGGCCATTGGGGGTGAAACACCAGCCCCTGTGGAGAAGGCACGCAATCTAGGTGTCCTCCTGGACTCCCGGCTGACTATGGAAGACCAGGTGGTGGCCGTGGCCAGGGGGGCATTCCATCAGGTACGCCTGATGCGCCAATTGCGTCCCTTACTGGATCGGGGAGCCTTACACACAGTCACTCAAGCACTCGTCACATCTCGACTTGACTATTGCAATGCTCTCTACATGGGGCTTCCCTTGAAGTGCACCCGAAGACTACAGTTAGTCCAGAACGCGGCCGCACGGATAATTACGGGAGCGCCTAAACACTCCCATATAACACCTGTCCTACGCGAGCTCCACTGGCTTCCTGTGGTCTTTCGGGTGCGCTTCAAGGTCCTAACGACCATCCTCAAAACACTCCATGGCTCGGGACCTAGCTATCTGCAAGACCGTCTCCTGCCCCATACATCCCTGGGACCGACACGCTCCCACAGAGAGGGCCTCCTCAGGGTGCCGTCGGTCGGGCAATGTCGACTGGCGGCGCCCAGGGGGAGGGCCTTCTCTGTGGCAGGGCCGGCCCTTTGGAACGACCTGCCCCCTGAAATCCGCACCATTCCTGACCTCTGCCTCTTCCGCAAATGTTTTAAGACTCACTTCTTTCAACTAGCCGGCCTTGCGTAACCCCAGCACCGCCAATTATAAACGAGGGTTTTAAAAACGGTTACAACACAGGCATCTAATATCTATGTATTTGTATTTTGTATTTATTGATTTAATTCTATGTTCGCTGCCCCGAGTCCCTTGTTGTGAGATGGGAGCGGGTTATAAATATGAAAATAAATAAATAAACTGGGCAACCCCCGTTTACCCCTCCTGCCTTCTCTGAGCTGCATCTCTCGGGGGAGACTCCCTGCTAGCTAATTTGGAATCCCTGCAGGGGAGAAAGTGACCCAAACCTACCCCCCCCCCTCCTCCACAAAATCCCTGTAGCCCTTGTCTGGTTATTCCCAAGAAGAGAGTGGAGTCAGTCTAGCTGAGATTCTTGTAAAAAGCAGCCATGAAGAAACTACTCCGACCAGCTCCCGGTGTTGGTTTGGTTCTTTGCCCCTGGCAAAAGGCTCCATTTCCCTTTGGACACAGCCAGGGTTAAGACTCTGGTTCCCTTGCTGGTGCCTTGCTTTCCCCCTTCTTCCTCTTTCCCCATAGCCCCCAACAATTGCGGGGGTGTGGGCATTTGTGGCAGCTCCCAAGCCCCAGGATTTCTGCTCCAATCCTTCCGCTGCTTCTGCGCCCATCGCTCCCCTCCTTCCTTTTCTCTTCAGGATGCCCAGCAGTTCTATGTAATGGCCAGAACCAAATGGGCACAATTCCTCCTGCCAAGACGCAGGGAAACAGCCGCCAGCTGATCAAAGTGGGGAATCCGCTGCCTCCTTGCCTGTCTCCCGCTGGGTCACACAAGGGAAACCGCTCCTGCTGGGCTCAGCACCCCCTTTCTCCTGCAGCTCGGGAGCCAAAAGGCCTTTGGCCGTCTCAGGAGCACCAGGAGGCTCCTCCGGGTTACTCATCTAGAGGTGGAGCTCTCACTTCCCAATCAGGAGGTTGTGAGTTCAATCCTAGGTAGAGGCAGATGGAGGGTCGCCTGCTTGGGCAGGGGGTTGGACTAGATGACCTGCAAGGTCCCTTCCAACCAGGGGTGGGTTCCTGGGGGCTCGCGGGGGTTCGGGCGAGCCCTTTCGTCAAATTTCCGGATCCCAAGCGAGCCCTTTGGATCGTGGACCCGGAAGTATCTAAGGAACACGTGGCTCGCTCGTGTATCCCTAGCAGGGAAAGTTTCAAGACCCAGGCGCTTTAGTTTTGAAGCTGCCGGGCCTGCTTTCCCTGTTGGCGCGGGGGGGGGGGGCGGGGGCGCGCTCTTCCGCCCCGCCCCTAGCCGGAAGGCTTCAAAGGCCGAGCCCTTCAGCCAGCGCTCGGCCTTTAAAGCCCCTCTCTGTCTCTGTGTGTGTGTCTGTCACTCTCTGATTCCCCCCTCCCTCCCTGTCTCTCTCTGTGTCTGTGCCTCTCTCTGTCTGTCTGTCGTCGTGCCCGCCCGCCCGCCCGCCACCCGCGGAGCCTCTTCATCCCGGGGCCGCTGTGCTCACTCACCTTAGCCTGCCCTCCCCGCCGCCCGGCCGCCTGCAGCTGAGAAGCGTGTGTGTGTGTGTGTGGGAACAGGGAAAGTTTTGCCGCGAGTGGCGGGGGGTGGGGTGGGGGTTCGCGCAGCTTAGCGCGCTCTTGTTCCGCTGCCCCTAGCCGGCAGGTTTGCTGCCTTTGAAGCCTGCCGGCTAGGGGCAGCGGAACAAGAGCGCGCTAAGCTGCGCGAACCCCCACCCCCCGCCACTCGCGGCAAAACTTTCCCTGTTCCCACACACACACACACGCTTCTCAGCTGCAGGCAGCCGGGCGGCGGAGAGGGCAGGCTAAGGTGAGTGAGCACAGCGGCCCCGGGATGAAGAGGCTCCGGGGGGGGGGGGGCGGGCACGATGACAGACAGACAGAGAGAGGCACAGACACAGAGAGAGACAGGGAGGGAGGGGGGAATCAGAGAGTGACAGACACACACACAGAGACAGAGAGGGAGGGAGGGAGAGAAAGAGAGAGACGCAGAAAGTGATTTAAGTGCGTGAATGCGAGACAGACACACACACACACAAACACAGAGTGATAGATGGGCGGATGAAGGGGAGAGAGACAGAGAGAGAAAGAAAGAAAGAGAAAGAAAGAAAGAAAGAAAAAAGTGAGAGAGAAGAAAGAGAGAGAAAGACAGAGAAAGAGAGACAGAAAGGAAAGAGAGAAAAAAGAGAGAAAGAAAAAGAGAAAGCGAGAAAGAAAGAAAGAAAGAGAAAGAAAAAGGGAAAGAAAGAGAGAAAGAGAGAGAAAGAAAGAGAGAAAGAAAGAAAGAAAGAGAAAGAGGGAAAGAGAGAGAGAAAGAAAGAGAGAGAGAAAGTGGGAAAGAGAGAGAGAAGGAAAGAAAGAGAAAGAAAGAAAGAATGTATGACCACAATTGAGCCCAAAAGTTTAGTTGTTAACCAAGACCATTGTTAAGTGAGTTTCACATTTTCCAAGTTGGCCACTCCCACCCGGTCACATGGCTGGCAAGCCACTCCCACCCGGTCACATGGCCGGCAAGCCACTCCCACAAAGCAGGCCACACCCACAGAACCTGTTCCAAAAAATTTGAAACCCAGCCCTGCTTCCAACTCTGTTCATCTGTTCAATCTGTGAAATCATCTCCTACTCACACCAGCAGCAGCCCAGCAGGGAGGGAGGGAGGGAGCGGGGCTGATGGGCAACCTCCCCCTGCCCTCCCGCAAGCGCACGAGGCTCCGAGCTGCCCGTGTTTGCACAGGATCTGCTCCTGGCACCAAGGGAGCCAAGAGAACCGCCTCGCTTCCTGGCAACCGATTTGCTCTGCTTGGCTGGCAACTGAAGCGCCTCCGTCCCGGCCTCGGTGCTTAAACCGCCTGCTCGGAGCAGCCCCTTCTTTGCCACGTGCTCTCAAGCGACTTCTCAGGCATCCAGCCGGGGTCGTGCAGGGGGAGGCCTTATTCCCAAGGGAGGGGGATGCCCAGCGGGGTCGGAGAAGGCGGGGAGGCGTCGCAGAGCGGCGGCGACCAAAGGGGGAGGACGCAGAGCGAGTCAGCGGAGGGCAGAGCTCTCTGAGCGCGGCGCGGCGACGAGGGAAGCCGAACGTTTCCGAAGCCGCTCGGGCGAACGCTCGGGACACCCGAAGGAAGGCCCCGCCCCCGCTTCGGGAGCCGGGGCGTGCGCGCGTGCGCGGGGCTTTCCCGCCCCGGCGTCCCCCGTCGCCTAGCAACCCGTCGCGCGCGCGCGCAGCGATTCGGCGGGCTCCGCTCCGGCATGGCGCACCCGCGGATCTCGTCCCAGCTGCCCCCCGACATCGACCCCACCAAGGCGCCCGTGGCCTTCGGCCGCCGAGGCCTCCCCAAGCTCAACGAGGAGCTGCAGCACCCCGAGCTGCTGACGCGGCAGCGGGCCCTGATGGCGCTCTGCGACCTGGTGCACGACCCGGAGAACGTTTACCAAGCCATCCGCCTGGGTGAGCAGCGGCGGGAGAAAGCCCGGGTGCCCAGCGGCCGTCCAGCCCCGCGTGCCTCGCCTGAGCAGCTTCGAAGAGGCGTGGACTGCAACTCCCAGGGCTCCGCAGCACCCGAGTGCCGCCCCGGGAATTCTGGGAGTTGAAGTCCCGCACTCTTAAAGGGACCCTCGGGTGACCGAGTCACCAGGAAGAAATCCTGTGGCTGGAATCTCATCTAGTGCAGTCTCCAACACGCCTCCTCCCCACCACAGCGGATGCCCCCCCCCCTGCAAGAGGGGGCTGCTCCTGGGTCTGCCTGCAGGGTCCACTCCAGCTGAAGTTCTGGAGCGTCCCCCTTTCAGTCCGCTCCCCCTGGACCTGCACTTTGTCAGGGTCTTTCCTAAAATGGCATTCCTGGAATCCTCCCCCTTCTCTCCATCGCCATCTCTCTCTCCCTCCCCTCTCTCTCCTTCCCCCCTCCCACACTCTATCTCTCCCCCCCTCCCAACAGTCACAGCCTTGTACAGACCACCTGACTGCTAGACTAGAGTGCTACTCCAGACCTTTGGGTGGGGAGGCTCTTCCCCGCCACCTTCCTTCCTTCCTTCCTTCCTTCCTGCAGATCCTGCCAGGGCTACTAAGTTTCCGTAGCCGAGTTTGCAGAGTTCCCTTCATGGTCTCTGTTGAGGAACGCCATCGCGAGTGGCAGGCAAGGAGGGGCTTCTTCCCAGAGGGCCAATGGAGAGCAGCACTTGGACTGTCTGGTGGGCAGGAAGAGAGCAAGATCAGGCTCTCCCTGGCAATTCAGAGAGTAGATCTACCTTTGTTATTGCGGATAATGCTCCCGCCTGCAAAGGTTCTGTTTGTAGGCAAACAACAACAAAGGAATTCTTCAAAAGTAACTCCACGTGTCCTTCTCGGTCCTTAGGGCCAGAGAGTCAACTGGTGGCAACTGGCAACTGGTCTTTATCCAGAGGCCCAGGCAACCTGGTTCAGTTACCTCCTGTGATCACTACTGAGCCTCTGTCTCCCCATCCCCTCCACTTGGCTCTCTTCTGACGTCTGGGAGGCCTTGCAGTGCTTTAGTCCTTCGGCCGCAGTTCCCTGATCCAGTTCTTCCCCGAGAAGCTGGACCAGGGCTTGGGGTGAACAGTATTGCCTCTAGTCCCTTGAGTTTACTCTTCAAGAGTGCGGTCAGCCTGTACCTCTTGATCTTCAGGAAAGAAAACAGTGACGGGCCAGTCCCTATGGTCCCATGAGCATTTCCCTCCAACATACACAAACAATGAAGCCAATAAAATAAATCCTTCGCTTTGTCTTCCCTGCCTAAACTCTCTGCTGAGCTGCCTAAAGGTGTCTTGGGTGAGCAGGAAGCAACTCTGGTCTCACTCGCTGGGCAACCAACAGTGGTCAGTCAGCAGGGTCAGTAGCCTCTGCCTCTTGTAGCCCTTCCATTTGTGTAAAGTGATTGTAGGAAAGTCTAAGAGAACACCCAGTGGTTTTCCAGGTGCGCCACAAGGTGTCCACAGGGGGCAATTGGGGGAGGCATGGAAGTGAGGAACGTGATGCTGCAAACCCCACAACTTACTTCCGTAGGAAAAGGCCTTGCTCTTCACAGGGGCCTCCCAATGGAAATTTTGTTATATTTCTCATCCTTGCGACAGGTGATGGCCTGTGAGAAGAGCCTACCTTCTTCTTCTGCAAGCATCTGCAATGGCTCTGTTGATTTAAATACATAAATCAAATACATAAATACATCTTATTGGTCTAGATCAGTGGTCCCCAGCCCATGCCCCACAGCGGGGCAATTTCATTTTTTAATGGGGGCAATTTGAACCTTGTTTAAACCAAGTTAATGGCCTTTTAGGAGGTAAGAATTATATTTCACGGCGGGGGGAGGTATCAGGGTTTTAGAGATGCCTAGGTAGGGCATGGCCACAAAGAGTTTGGGAACCCCTGGTCCAGATGGATTTGTGGTTGATAGCTTTTATATCTCCACACAAAGCCTCTGAGTTGAATGAGGAGCAGGCACTCTAGAAATCCCAATTCCAACTCCCTCCCCCTAGCTAATTACACAGGGTGAATCATTATAGCCATGGCAGAAACTAAAATATATGATTGTTCCTACGTTTTCTAAGCTCACATTTTATTCTTTTATGTAGAAACGTATTTTTAAAAAATCAGAAAAAATGTACTTGTAACGGCAGAAGAGAAAAATATTTAAACTTTTTTTTTTAATTGAAAAAGTTTTATTCACACAGATTTTCCCCCTTTTTACCCCCCCCCGACATGTAATATAAATCACATACAAATACTATACCCCCCCTCACCCCGTCTTAAAATAAGTTTCTCATTCAGATATTATACCCCCTCGCCTCCCAGCAGACACAATATAAGTTTCTCTTAGTATATTAATATCCCATTAACACCATCTTCTAAGTTAATTAAAGATATAAAAAACATAATATAAATTTCTCTTAAAAAAAAAAAAAGCATATCCCATTATTCCCCTCTCTAGATTAATCATACATATATATTACCCCGCCCTCCACCCTAACCCTCCCCCACCTCCCATTCAAACCCACCCCCCTGACTTCCGCTATACACCACTCTAATAATTCCAAGCATCCCAAATATTATTTACTCTATTCACCTATCAATCAAAGCATTCTTACCTAAAAACTACATAGTACTTCCTAATCTGGAAAAAAAATATTTAAACTTACAACTGAATTTAAAAGGTTTAAGTTAAATTGTAAATAATCATTAATTATTATGAGTTCCTACATAAAGTGAAGCTGGAAAAAGCTAATTTTATAGTACAATTTGATGTGAAAAGTCTAGAATTTGGCTTTGCTCAGTTCTATTCTCTGTTTGCTATACTGGAAATAAAAGCAAGCCATATAAACCAATTGTTTTGTTATAATTTCTGTCAGTGATTTATCTGGCCTTGGAAAAGTTCTTTTGTTTTTCATGTGAAAAGGACGTAAGAAGAACTTATGGAGGGGGGAATGTGGCAGCATAGTTGAAGTTTTGTCTGTTTTTCATATCAATTCTAATTTTATTTGATTTTTCTTATTTTAGAACTTTGCATTTAGAAGGCAGCTGGACTTTATGACACCTGCATTTTGCTAACTGTCTTACTTTGGGGCTTGATTCCCTTTTCAACTTCTGATGTCCTTAAAATTCAGGACTGACGCACTGGCAGTATTCCTGATGGCCACAAAGATCGTCCTCAGCCTATGACCACCATTGGGGACAGAGTTTCTACTGCTAAGCAAGCTGGTGGTTAAGTGAGGCATGCCTGATTTTGTGTTAAGTAAATCACTGTAGTTGTAAAGTCACACAGTCGTTAAGCAAATCTGACTTTGCTTGTCAATAACTGGCTGGGAAGGCTATAAATGGTGATCACATGACCCTGGAATGCTGCAACCATAGCAAACATGTGCCCAGCACCCAGATTTTTGATCGCATAACTCTAGGAATGCTGCAACAGTCATATGTGTGAGGACCAGTCATAAGTCACTTTTTTCACTGCCACTGTTAACTTTGAACATGTGCTCGAGGATTACGTATATATGCCTGCTTGTAAGGTCTACTTCATCTCTCTGCCATTATCAGGTGCTCTGTTTTATAATCCTTTGCTTTAAGAAATCCTCTCCTACTTTTATAATGCTTAGTATTTGTTTTTAATTTTGCCTGTATATTGCCTCTTTATATTCTTCATTTTCTTATTTTTACTTGAGTTGAAAGTCACATATAAATGGAATAAATAAATAAATGCAAGTTTCCCTTTTAGGCTTTCTAGATAACTTGAAAAACCTCCTTCTTGATGAAGATGAAACTGTGCGACAAAAAACGACAGAGGTCCTGTACATAATGGCAACACACAGCATTGGCAGGTTGGTATTTTGTAAAAGTGCAGTTTGAAGAGAAGGGGGGAAATGAAGTTATTGTTCATTACATTTTCCAGATTCTGGAAAGATGAATCTATGGTGCTCCAAATTTTAGGACAAATTTTCTAGAACATGGAGTCATCCCAGCACTGGCACAGCTTTTGGATGATCCTGTTGATATCTGCCGGTGGAACATGCATTATGTGCTGAAACTGCTATCAGAAACACCTACAGGTCAGCTTAATTATTATACAAAAATGTAACAAACTTTGATCTCTTGAAAGCTTTGGATCTTTATTTATTAACTGTGTTTATTATTTAAGTGGCTCAGTAGCTAAGACTCTGAGTTTGTCGATCAGAAAGGTTGGTGGTTCGAATCCCTAAGTGCTGCATAATGGAGGGAGCTCCCATGACTTGTCCCAGCTTCTGCCAACCTAGCAGTTTGAAAGCACGTAAAAAATGCAAGTAGACAAATAGGAACCACCTTTGGTGGGAAGGGAACAGCGTTCCGTGCGCCTTCGGCATTGAGTCATGCCGGCCACATGACCACGGAGACGTCTTCGGACAGGGCTGGTTCTTGGGCTTTGGAACAGAGATGAGCAGCTCCCCCTAGAGTAAGGAACGACTAGCACATATGTCCGATGGGAACCTTTACCTTTACCTTACAGACCTTCTCTGATAATAGATTAGGTCTGAGTAACTTATTTGAGGATTTAAAGAAGTTTGAGCAAAAGATTTTCTTCCATTTGTGATTTGTACTTGTTCAGTTTAGCTTCCACTTGACTGTCAATTATCTAGCAGAGACATTGATTCTCAGTCCATTGTCGATTCTGTTAATGTTTAAAGGAGGATGGAGACAGTATAAGGAATAAAATATATTTGTTGATGTGAAACTTCCCACAAAACCTTGCTGAATCTGCCTCCTCTGAAGCTTGTAGCCTGACTTCCCTGCTTGAGCTGTTTGGCGCTAATTAAATGCGCCAGTGCTTACGAGGCTGGATGGGCAACGATGCAGGCAAGGAAGGGAGGCTGCAGAGTGGAAAGCAGGTGGGAAGGAGTAACAGCCACTCCGTCCCTGCTGCCAGTGCGGTCTTGTCAGGCTGCCTGCTGCGTAGGTCCGTGTTCTGTCTGGGGACACAAATCACAGTAGTGTTTAATGTGGTTTCTTCGGTTTTGCTAGTGTGTGGTGTGAATCAGCTCATTTGGATGTATCCTGCGGTTAAACAAAACTGGTGGTTAGCTTGAGGCATGAAGATCATCGCTAAGTATGGAAACCACGTAGAAGCAAATGGGTGCTTAAGATATTTGCATGTCTGGCCAGGCTGGGAGAGGAAAGTCTTGCAGGGGGATTTTTCCAGGGCGCTGGACAAAAGATCAGCCAAGCTCTTCACAGACTGCAATGCACACTTTCCAACTCCCGCTCACTCTCCTTGAGCGCAAGAGCGAAACCATTTTCAGGCTGAACGCTGGAATTGGTGAATGAGTCAGAGCTTCCCTTAGTGGTTCTACAGCAGCCTTTTCCAGCCTAGCATCTCCTGATGTGTTGAAATTGCAACTCTTGGCCAAGTTGACTAAGAATTCTGAGAGGTGGCATTTGGGCGCACCAGGAGAGCAACCACGTTGTGCCCTTTGACTTCTAGTGACTGTAGTCACCAAGTACCTTATTCTTCATTTCAACTTCTTTTCTGGGACACAACAGCTTTCCCCTGAGTTAATACCCCTAGTTGTTCATTTATACAGCAAGATATACAGTAGTGATCTTAAGTATTCTTTGTTTGCAATTTAATGGGGCTAGGAAAGTGTAGAGTTATGGTAATAATGATACAAACCTGTTGATTAATAGAAACATTTGCTTTCTGTAACATACTTACATGCTGTAAACCCCTTTGTCCTCTGAAACTGTTTTTCTGTGACATTGTTATTGCGGGCTGTAAGATATCTGGCAAATGTCAAATCCTGTGATCTTTGCTTGCCATTTGAACGCTTATCTATCTGCAATCTATCGGAGTAGAAATCCGTGAAGGGAGCAATAAAACTGACATCCGCCCCATCCTGCTGAGAACTATCTCACCTTTGATCTATGCCTTCCACAACAGGGGGCAAAGGGGCCAATCCTGAGAACAAAGCCAGGGTCTCTAACTTGTATAAGAAGATGGGCCTACTCTGAGGAGTGCTGGAGGGGTTCGAAAAGCAGTTCTAAGACAGTTCCTCCTTGCATATCCTTGGGGTATGTTGGAACAACTGGCGATCACGTTTAAACTTTGATCAAAGATTAAATGCAGATTGTTATTCAAGCCTCTGTTTAAGTCTCTTGTTTGACTCATTGTGACTTGAATGCTTTCTATGGGTTTCAATGTATTTTTCAAACCTTACAAAAAGATCCATTGTCTTTGGTTGGATTCAAACAACATGGTTGAATAAGTTCAAATATGGTTGGGGATTCAATAGCTCACTCAGTTGTGGGAACTTTGTCTCAGTAAACTGTTTGAGTCAGGTCAGGGCCATCATACTATGCTACCATATGGTTTGTTTGGATACAACATGTTATATACCCACTGTGTAGCTGCATGATAGAACTTAATCTGAATGAGTCGGTAAGAACCAATGGTCTTTGTAGCATCTCCCTCCCTCCCTCCCTCCCCCCCCCATTCCTTCCTCTCTCCCCCTGGTCTCAAAACAAAGAGTGGGTGATACAAGGAATTGAGCTGGTGCTTTTGGGAAGCCAGCTGTTAAATGCAATTTTAGTCCCCTGAGACCAAGGCAAGGAATATAGATTTCTAGGGAGAAATGTTGAACTTGAGGATATGTTGCTGATTTGTGTGCTTGTTTGCCCATACTGTGGAAATGTGTATTTGTGGGAGAGAAAGGCTGTTTCATTGCCATCCGTTGGTTTCCAGTATGAAGATAATAATAATCTTTATTGTCATTGTACTAAAATTACAATGAAATTGGTTATTCAAAGCATAGACGACTATAACTGCTATTGTTTAACCTGGCCTTCTGATGCTGATCCCGATGTCACCAGGATGAGGACACCTGGGCTCAGGTGAGCAGGACAGGGCCACTGCTGTGAGCAGAGTGCAGTTGAGGCTGCCTCATCAGGCTGCCCAAACGCTCCAGGCTTCTGACTCCTTTCCTTTCCTGAGGCTCCCGTTCTCATCACTCTCCCTTAAGGGTGTTGATCAACCCATCAGGTGTTTTTGTGGGGTAAATTTTGGACTCTGGGATAAAAGCTATTCTTTACCATTCTGTGAGTGAAAATTCAGCTTTACAATTTTGTCAGTGCTGAAGATTTTTTGTATGGGCTTCCATATGAAGGACTTCGTTTGTCTAAGTCTACCTCTTGGGGTTAAAAACTTCCCCAAAAAGGAGACTTGGCCATCCGTGCCCCATTGTGTCCACTTACCTTTCTCATTTCAGTTAACTGAACCGTTAGTCTTCTTGCTTGTTCTTCCTTCTTGTCTCTTTCATTTTCCTCTACTTTTTAATTTAGATTTATATACTTTTTGCATCTATATACTACTAACACTATATTTATTTATCAGTACAAACATAACACACACACACACAAACACACACACACACCCTAATAGGGTGTTGTGGAAACAAATATATATATACATATATATTATACATATATATATATAGGTAATTGTTTCACAACAACCTGTTATTATTAGGCCCCAATTCAGGGAGGAGACACACTGTTTCCCTTACTGCCCATCGGCTCATCGCTAGAGACCATCCAAACAGCAAGCCAAGAATTACGTTGTATAATATTCCGTGTGCCACCTGTGGCACCCGTGCCATAGGTTCGCCATCATGGGTATAGGGCTTCCTGCCTAGCAGGGAGTTGGACTAGATGACCCCCAAGGGATAGATAGAGAGGCAGAAATAAGGTAGGTATGTAGGTAGGTAGGTAGGTAGGTAGGTAGGTAGGTAGGTAGGTAGGTAGGTAGGTGGATAGATAGATAGATAGATAGATAGATAGATAGATAGATAGATAGATAGATAGATAGATAGATAGATAGATAGATACAAAGAAAGAAAGAAAGAAAGAAAGAAAGAAAGAAAGAAAGAAAGAAAGAAAGAAAGAAAGAGACAGTAGGTAGGTAGGTAGGTAGGTAGGTAGGTAGAGGGAGAAAGGAAGAAATATAGTAGGTAGGTAGGTAGGTACATAGGTAGGTACATAGGTAGGGGGGTGGATAGATAGGGAGAAATACAGTAGATAGGTAGGTAGAGGGATAGACAGAGAGGGAGAAATACAGTAGGTAGACAGGTAGGTGGATAGGGGGATAGATAGAGAGGGAGAAATACAGTAGGTAGGTAGGTAGGTAGGTGGAGGGAGAAAGCAAGAAATACAATAGGTAGGTAAGTAGAGGAATAGACAGAGAGGGAGAAATACCGTAGGTAGGTAGGTAGGTGTATAGATAACGAGAAATACGGTAGGTAGGTAGGTAGAGGGATAGAGGGGGGAAATACAGTAGGTAGGTAGATAGAGGGGGAAAAGAAAGAAATACAGTAGGTAGGTAGGTAGAGGGATAGACAGAGAGGGAGAAATACAGTAGGTAGGTAGGTAGAGGGATAGAGGGGGGGAAATACAGTAGGTAGGTAGGTAGATAGAGGGAAAAAGAAATACAGTAGGTAGGTAGGTAGAGGGATAGACAGAGAGGGAGAAATACAGTAGGTAGGCAGGTAGGTAGATAGGGGGATAGAGAGAGAGGGAGAAATATAGTAGGTAGGTAGGTAGGTAGGTAGGCAGGTAGGTAGGTAGGTAGAGGGATAGAGAGGGGGAAATACAATAGGGAGGTAGGGAGGGAGGTAGAGGGAGAAAGAAAGAAATACAGTAGGTAGGTAGGTAGAGGGATAGATAGAGAGATAGAGAGAGAGAGAGAGAGAGAGAGAGAGAGAGATACAGTAGGAAGGTAGGTTGGGGCTTATATGGTGGTTGGGTGTATATGTGCAGGTGTAGATCTACACACAGATTGGTTGGCCATTTAACCAGACTGGGCCACAGCAACGCATGGCCGGGTATAGCTAGTTTTATATATATATATAAAACTAGCTATACCCGGCCATGCGTTGCTGTGGCCCAGTCTGGTTAAATGGCCAACCAATCTGTGTGTAAAATTTTACACGGGAAAAGACCCGAATAAACCAAAATCTACATACCTATACCCATGAAAACCTACGAAAACATATATATATATATATATATATATATATATATATATATATATATATATATATATATATATATATATATATATATGCTTGTGTCACAACACCCTGTTAAGCCCCAATTAAGGGACGAAGCATTCTGCTTTCCTTTTATGCCTTTCAGCTCATCACCAGAGACCATTTAGACAGAAAGCCATGAGTTACAAGCCATACCCTTACTGGGATTTGAACCAGGGAAGTATTACATGTGAGGCATTTGTTATTGTATGTAAAATACATAGACATAGACATACTCTGGCTATTTAAGAAATGCATGTTAATCTCTCACTAAGGGCCATTGTCTCTTGACTGTGTCAGAGTATCGCAGGCATCACTAAATGAGCCCCTCCCCGAGAGCTCCTTCAGGGACAGGTAGGCTCCCATGAAAACTAACCCAACCCTCTTACCTCCTCTGGGAACCCCTTCCCAGGTCACCCAACCAGCAACTATCCACAACGCAGAGGGGAAAAAACAAATTTAAGTTCCTTTGACTTTTCCTACAGTTTAGCATTAATCTAAGGATACATTTTTTGAGAAGCATCAGGGGGAAAAAAGGAAGGGTTCCAGTCACCTACCTGCTGGCTCCTGCATCCCTTCCGAAGGGGAATGTCGTGGACAGGGGCTTTCCGGGAGAGGCAGCTCCGGCATCTTGTTCTGACCTGGAACCTCTTTGGTGGATGCACAACATTCCTCCTGTTCTGAGTCCCCCTGTGGGGAAGCCCCTCAGGCTCTTCCATTGGCTGATTTCCCATTTAGCTGGAGGCTGGATGCCCCACTGGCCTGTTTTGGTCGCCGTTGGTTTTTCCATCAATGGGAACTTTCCTCACTGCTGCTGCAAACCTCCTCAGTTCCTCCCACAGGTCAGCCAGCATCCCCTTGCCCCTAAGCGCCCTTCAGCCTTCTAAGGGGCTTTCCCCTGGTTGGCCTTATTTAGTCTAGACTTGTGATAGCCTCCCTCAAACCTCAGGGCTTCCCCAGGCCTGCTGATGCCTCCCGCCTGCACTTGGGACTGGCAGAGCTTTCCCTGCCTCCTAGTGCCAAAGCTGTGGGGTTTTTTTTCTAAAAGGCAACTGGGCTTTCTTGGTCTTTTTCCCTTTGAAAACGCTTTGTTTCTCACCCAGGGAGCTTCTTTGGTTCTGAACTGGATGGTTGAGAATCCAAAGGGGAATCGCTTCCCTCTCCAAATCTGTGCTGGGACCTGCAGTTCAGATACCAGCCCCACTAATGTTATATACCATAGAATCTGATTGGGAAAATGTTTTTCCCAATTTTATCTTCTTTCTTTTTCTTTCTTTCTTTCTTTCTTTCTTTCTTTCTTTCTTTCTTTCTTTCTTTCTTTCTTTTTCTTCCTTTTCCTTCTCTTTCTTTCTTTCTTTCTTTCTTTCTTTCTTTCTTTCTTTCTTTCTTTCTTTCTTTCTTTCTTTCTTTCTTTCTTTCTTTCTGTTTTCCTTCCTTCCTTTCTTGCATCTATTTGGGCGCCCCAAGGAAGCAGTGAGACTCTGGGCCACGTACAACAAAAGCAGACTTGAAAAAAAGAAATCAAAGCTATAAAGATAGATTTGCAAAATGGCAAATGGACAAAATAGATTGAAGCAGCCACGGGGGGAGGGGGGGGTGTTACCCCATCCCAGGGGTTTGGGACGATAACTTCTGAAGTTTTTTTCCCCTCAGACTTCTAGAGATGTTCAGCTCTGTCTTTGAAGGGCCATTCTGGCCAAGCAGGGCTGGCCATGGAGCCCCCACCCCCACCCCACTGCAAGGGCCCCGTCCTGAACCCCAGACTGCCTCAAAGTGAGGCTGATTCTCGCCACTGCCTCCTCAGAGTGGGACCAGCTGCACTGCGACCGGCTTCGTCTGAAGTGGAATACCTAAGAAACCCACCTGTGTGAAACCACAAGCTTCAAAGCAACAGTGATCACACCACAAACCAGTTAGGACCATTCAGAGTATTTATTTTCTTAAAGTGGACAGCCTGTAACATTATTTCTGCTTTTTTTTTCTTAAAGCCCTTGGCTGTGAATTCCCACTAATGTTCATACAACTGGGAAACAGAGGGAGGGGAAGGAAGGCGAGTGAGTGAGTGAGTGAGTGTGTGTGTGTGTGTGTGTGTGTGTGTGTGTGAGAGAGAGAGAGAGAGAGAGAGAGAGAGAGAGAGAGAGAGAGAAAGGAACTGAGTGCATGGATGTGCTTTACAATTCTTGAATATATATTTACACATTTAGCTTGCACTGTAATTGGAAAGAACACTTATGGGGGGGGGATGAGGATGAGTTGTGTGACCACCGGCCACATGACCCCCAGGTGAGGCTTTTCCAGTGAAGACCAACAGCTTCTCTGGCCCACTTAAGTATGCGCTTGCCAGAGGAAGAGGCCATTCAGCATTATTTTAACACAATGACAGAGAACTGAAAATGCATCACTTCCATTTCTTTTAATTCCACTAAGTTTTAAAAATTTAAATATCAAGACATTTAAATATTGTTCATATCACTCATCTGTTCACCTAATAATTACAACACATTTTAAAAATAAACACCCCAAAAGACTGAAAAGGCTCTATTATACAGTTTCCTTGGCTCCTGTGTTGGGAAAGGCCGAATGTTTCTGGAGCAAAGGAAGGAATCCCTCCACTGGCACACACAGAACCCAGACACAAAGCAAGAACTTAGAAAGAGTCTGTAGACCTCTTTGTGGTCCAAAAGAAAAATCCAACCACTCGTCGTTACAGAGATTGTGTGAAAGGACACAATTATTTGGCCCCCCCAAAAAAAGGATTGAAAAGAAAAACTTTCAACGTATAAAATTCCTCACTGGTAGAATAGTGACCACGACTTAGCTTGGTCTTCAATTCAGTAATTCTACTCATGTCTTACTCCGTGCTGCCCCATCTGAAAACCCAAAGGATTCAGGTGGGCAGCCCCCAAACCATTCCCACACATCAGGTCCTTCCCCAGGCGGAATATTTTGGGATACACCGTTACATGAAGACAATGCGTGTACCATTGGGTCTGCTTAGCATGTTCTGCAAGGAACCTGAGCCCGGGGGGGGGGGGGGGGAGGGTGAGATCCTCAGGCCGGGCCCCAGAAGAAAGACCTCTGTCCTGGAAAGGGTTTCCCTGGCACATCCCGCTTCCCGCACGCTGGCTCGGCCCCCTTCCCAACAGGAAGCTGGTTTCTAGGACAGGAAAGACAATCATCTGCTCATCACAGAGAGGACAGGGGTGGTTCTGCCACTGCAGGAAAGGAAATGACCCAGAAGGAGCCCATGAGGATGGGGCCGTGAAAACGTTTCAGTTCGGTTCAAAACCTCCCCATTTGCGGGGAGGCGTGCAGGTGGCAAGCCGCTTCTTTTGGAGGAAGCGTGGAGGCAGCTGAAGGGATCTGTGAACGTGCACCAGCGACTCCCCTCCAGGACTGGATCTTCCCCACCTGCCCTGGTTTTTCTTTTTCCTCTGTGAATGGAGGGATCTGCCTATTCTGCATGGCCAGACCTTGCGTGTCCTCGGGGGGCCCTTAGCAAAGGCCGATATATTTGAGGTTGTTCTGAATGATGACGTCTGTCACCGCATCGAACACAAATTGGATGTTACTGGTGTCAGTAGCACAGGTGAAGTGTGAATAAATCTCCTTGGCTTCCTTGTTGCGGTTCAAGTCCTCGAACTGGCGCTGGATGTAGACGGCTGCCTCTTCGTACGTATTTTGGCCCTTGTACTCGGGGAAGCAGACCGTTAGCGGGATCCGGCGGATTTTCTCTGCCAGGAGATCCTTCTTATTCAGGAAAAGGATGAGGGAGGTGTTGATAAACCAGTTGTTGTTGCAAATGGAGTCAAAAAGGCGAAGGCTCTCTGCCATCCGACTCTGTGGAAAAGGATGCAAGGGTCAGCAAGAACATCAGGCACCAGGAAGAGCAGCACAGGCTTTCATCCCCCCGTTCTTGAGCAGAGAGGGAGCGTCGGAAGACATTAAAAGGAGGGGAATAAGAGGGGAACAATGCAATCCAATATCATGATCCCTCCGTGTCTCTCTCTCTCATCATCTTTCTTTCAGCATTTCCATACATGGCTTATTTTAAGCCCTCCTCTTTTCCTTTCCAAATCTCCCACAAACTCCATCCAATCCAACCTCCTCAGTTTCTGCTCCTTTCAACCCAGGTTCTCTCCATTCATATGTTTGTTTTGCAAGTCAACCCCTATTTTGTCCTCTGCCCCACCCATGCCCATTTCAAAATGCTTCTTTCACACGGGTCATTCAGATTAAAATTCAGCCCATCTTCATATTCCCTCTTTCAACTTTTCTCTTTTTTAAACAACACACACTTTTACAGTAAGTGTCTCATATCCAATGCGTTTTTGTTTCGCCTGACATACCCAACTGTGGCTTTCATTCGCCAAGTGGCAGAAGCATATCTTATAAGCAGGCATTTTGCTTCTTTTGCAATCACCCATTCCCCACAATAAACCTTATATTGGCCACGACTTTTCCAGCGGCTTTTACACCTGAAATATGTAGGTCAGTTTGTATGTCTGCCTCGCTAATCCAGAAGGACTCCATGATTGATGGCATCAAAAGCTACTGAGAGATTAAGGTGGGCCAGAACTAGTAAAGACTTTGGGAGTACTGCCTTCCTGAAAGGAAAACTTTCACTGAACCTCTTCAGATCCTGGAGCATTGCTGAAGATGGTTTTTCCATCAGAGAAGGATAGGATAGAATAGAGAACAGAACAGAATAAAATACTTTATTTGGCCAAGTGTGATTAGACACACAAGGAATTAATCTCTGTATTGAAAGCTTCTGGGCTTTAGCTCTCCTTTGTGGCCCAGCCGGCTCTGGATGAGCTGAGCCACAAAGGAGGAGGAGGGAGACCTTGGGGAGTGCTCAGGTTCAGAGGAGGAAGCAGAGAGGCTGGTTGGCTACCAGGAGGCGCCTGAGGCATGGAGTAGTGGGGAGGATCAGGGGCAGTTTGTCCCTGATGCTAGATTATGCAGGGCTGAGAAACGGAGGCAGCAGTTACGTCAGAGGCAGGCTCGTAGGCCGTGATTAGAACCAGGTGGTTGCTGAGTGGCCCCTCCCAAGAGAGCTTATAGGTGAGACGTTGGGAGAGGACATTTGCAGGAAGCAACCAATTCAACTCCAGCCTTCTAGTCATGTTTGGAATTATCTGGGCTCTTAGCCAAAGTCTTCGCTTATCTCGTATTTAGGCAGTGGCAAGCAGCCAAGCCTGTGTGTGGGGGGTGATTCAGCCTGTGGGACAGAACACTCTCAATAAATCTTTTCCTTCTTGAATTCCTAACTATGATTAGTAAGATTAATAAAATTATTAAGTATTTCTTTTTTTACTCAAAGATACCAGTTTAGATATGCATCTTCAATAGGTAGTTAAGGAACCTTTTTGTGTGTTTCAATGTTACCTGTAATGGATCACCACAAGCATTACTCAACCAACCAAATAAATACTATAAGAAAACAGAAAAGTATAGATGAAATAGATCCCAAAATTCTGATCCAGGTCTGAAAAGGATTGTTCTATAAGCCAGGAACAGAAGATAAGCTGTAACTAAAAGCATGTAATTATGAAATCTCTTCTCATTTGCCACTCAAATGACTACTTCCAAACATTTATGCAATAATAAACATGCGATGATAATGAAAGGTTCAGTTTCATTTAGTTTTAGAAGTAAAAGCTAGAATGAAGGTCATGTAAACCTTTATGAATTTTAAGACTAGGGGAGACATGAGAGCAGTGTTCCGATATCTCAGGGGCTGCCCCAAAGAAGAGGAAGTCAAGCTATTCTCCAAGGCACCTGAGGGCAGAACAAGAAGCAATGGGTGGAAACTAACCAAGGAGAGAAGCAACTTAGAACTGAGGAGGAATTTCCTGACAGTTAGAACAATTAGTCAGTGGAACAGAAGTTGCCTCCAGAAGTTGTTTAATTCTCCAACACTGGAAGTCTTTAAGAAGTTGGACAACCATTTGCCTGAAGTGGTGTAGGGTTTCCTGCCTAAGCAGGGGGTTGGATTATGCTGCTGGTGACCAAACACAGGGCCAGCCACATCCCGAAGAACTACAGGTCCCTGAGTCTACTTGGCTACCCTTTTTTATGTACTGAATAGATTGCTTTCTATTCAGAAGGATTGCCCTCTATGATACAGATCTAGGGAGGGAGGAGGAAACTGTCTGCCATTGTTCTCCTTGGCCTTCCCAACCCTTTTGGACCTCTTTTCCACAGAGACAGCCTGCCGACTGGTCTGCTCAGGTTGAGGCCCATTAGAAGTTCAGGGGCTGCCAAATACAATAGGTCCCTTCCTCCCCCACAAGGGCAATTCAAAATAGAATAGAATAATAAAACGCCTGAAATGTATTAGACGTTCTACTGAAGCTTTGCCCACAACCTTAAAAACAAGAAGAACAGATGGGGAGAGAATGGAGAAACTACCCATTGGAGCTATTAGTTCTTCTTCATCGGAAGATCTGATTAATATTCCTCTTCCGCTTGTTCCCTAATAAAATATTTTAGTGTTCCCCACAATATCTCTGCCTGTTGACGAGAAATCATTTAATTGTCCTACACTCCAACTCACACCTAAGGCTAATCAGCCATGGGGCACTTTGCTGAAGACGAGACATGTTATGTCTACAGCATGTCCACAATCCATTAAGACTTTGCCTGATCAAAACCTGAGATGGGATGACAAGATTTGATCTTGACAAATCCATGCTGAATTTGGGGAGTTACCATAGTGGGCTCTTAAGCTGCCTAAGGACAGATCTCTTTATGGCCATAATCAACCCTTCTTTGTTTTCTGGTCTACACTTTGCCTTTCTGCAGTTGCTAAGAAATTCTATCAGCATTTTCTCCTTTTGTATTTAGGGGTCAGTATTCTCATTTGGATATAGTTATATACAAGGATTTGGAGATTACCCTAATTTGAATGAATAACCCAAACTGAAAAATGCATGCAACGTTTTCTTACAATTTCTGCAAAATGGAGAATGCTCTTTGCAGGATGAGATCTGCCCATTTTTTAAATTCAAAGTAAGCCCTGTGTAGGGAAGGAATGTGTGTGGTTTTGTCACAACCCACTTGGACTTTGACTCCCACGTAACCCCCCCCCCTCTCTCCATCCCTCCTGCCCCCCCCCTCCCTTAGCAGGCTTGTCATCTTCTCAGAGTATTAACACCTCCAGAAAAGTAACTGCTTCTGATTCAACCTGATGTTACTGTGAATTTTAATTTTCTCTCACATGTTCGAGAAAGAAACAATTGTGAAAATTGGCTATACTTAGCATTCCCGGTTTGAAATTCTTTCTACAGCAGTTACTGCAACCTGAATGTTCATCGGGTGAGATGGAGGGACATCTAACATCCCAAACTCACAGGAAATTCTGCCATTGCTTTTCTTATAATTTTAACGTATTTTCTCAGCAAGCTTGTTTGTATGTAGCTGGACCTGGGAAATGGTTGCCTTTCCAATTAAAGGACTCAAATCAAAGGTGCTTCCAGGAATATCCACATAAAACCATTTAAAATCTTCCAAAATTATTGGCTCATGTCCCAAATACCATACTGGGGTTGGGGGGGGGGGGGGAGAGAAGTCATGAATCAGCAACTGTTTCTCTGGCCCAAAGAAGGGCGAGTCTGTTCAAGGGAGGCTTCTGGGAGTCAGCCGAAGGGAAGAGGCAGCTGAAGTGGACCAAAGAATCTCCCTACCCATCACAATCCCCAGAGGGCCTTCATGGCCACGTCTAATGATATTTTCTTGTGGTTCAAAAACTTGGAGTAAAAAAAAAAAGGATTTAGAGAGAAAAACCTTACGAAGGCAGCAAACATAATTATTGGGTAGTTTTTGTTCTTCACCTAAAACAAGTTTTCAAAAACACAGAACCACAAAAGCTAATATAATTCTTAAAGATAAATCTTCATGCTTAAAAATGCGTGGAATTTATAGATTCATCCGATGGTGAACAAGCTTCCCTCTCTGTGCTGTGACTGATCAGACTGCTTCTGCCGCCTCCTCGGCTGAATGGATGGTTTGCACAGGTCAAGCAAAGCTATAAAAACCCTTTAGGTAACCAGGCTCTGTGCCACAAAGGGCTTTATAGTTGGCAACAAGCCCTCTGAATGGACCCAGGAGCCTCTGCAGTTTGCAGAGTAAAAGGGGAACACAAGCCTGGCAAGATGGCCACGCCATCCCAACCGCAGGACACCCATGCCTCCCATTCTCATCCTGCCACTGGGCCTGAAGGATGCTGTAGCTGATGATGAGAGCTCAAGAAGGTACCAATAGAGGAGAATATTTGTAACTCAGGGTTGGAATGAAGGGCCCTTGGGGCTCTTTGAACTTGTCTGTTTTCTAGCTAGCATTGATGACGTTATTAGTTCAGGTAATGAAACATCTGCAAGAAAATTGCCAAGCTCAGAGAGCCCTCAGATAAAGAAGGATGGCTGCATTCCTTCTGAGCAATTGTGCCTGATTCTTGGAGACTCTGGACAAGTCCCTGCAGTTTTCTTGGATTTTTTTTTTTGGGTGGGGGAAGTGTTTTGCCATTGCCTCCTTCCTAGGGCTGAGAGAGAAAGATTGGCCCAAGTTCATCCAGATGGTCTCATGCCTACGGTAGGCCTGGAACTCATGGTCTCCTGTTTTCTACCCCGGTGCTTTCAGCACTAGACCAGACTGGTTTACAGCAACTAACAAAGGTGCACAGCAAGATTTGGGTGCACCTGCTAGATTCAGAAATCAAAGGTCAATGTTGTGGCCCAGCCGGCTCTGGATGAGCTGGTGATGGACTGTTCTAGTGAAGTGTCCTATGAGTCTGCCCTGGAGGAGGAGGGAGACCTTGAGGAATCAGAGAGTCTGGTTGGCCACCAGGAGGCGCCTGGGTCGTGGAGCAGTGGGGAGGATCAGGGGCAGTTTGTCCCTGATGCTAGATTACGCAGGGCTGAGAAAAGAAGGCCACAGTTACAAAAGAGGCAAGCTCGTAAGCCCTGATGAGCACCAGCTGGTTGCTGAGTGGCCCCTCCCAAGAGAGCTTATAGGGAAGGCTTTGGGGAGGGGTCATTTGCAGGAAACAACAGTTACAACTCCTCATTGGAGCTTTGGTTATCTGAGTCTGCAATTCTCTATCTGTCTTTGTTACATGAGTTAGGGCTCGCCGCCAAGGAGATAGTGGCAAGCAGCTAAGCTTGGGTGTGTCCATCTGTGGGGCAGAACAGGTCAATATCTTCCCCAGGACATTACCAAAATTCAGAGGAGAAATAAACTCCCCCAATTCTGCAGCTCTTCCTCCACCCTTGCTGACGGTGGGACTCCTGGGCGCCGCCGCAGCAACCTTCCCTACCAGCTGCCAATTCCGTCCCTCCCCCCGCGGAGCCTCTTCAGCCCCTGGAAAGCACAGCGGCTG